>OX422218.1:264657677-265257677 GCA_949130495.1 Sambucus nigra | reverse complement strand
GTACTTTGAACGACCTAGTTGATTATGCTTACGAAGTCCACCACCATCAAAACCACAATCATATTGATTAAGATAATATTCATTAGACGAAGTTAATGAATAAATTAATGCTGAATTATTCAAAGATCGATAATACATACGGTTAAAAGCCGATACAGCGAGACCTTTATTTAAAAATTGCAACGAATATCACTCGGTATTGTATGCAATGATCCGTTTGCATAATTTGAAGAATCAATAAGGTTTTTCAGGTAACAACATAATCGAAAGTCTTTAGTGAGCTAAATACATTATCCTAAATGAGAACACGCTACAAAATAATTATCCGACCATGAAGAAGATCTTGAAGGGTTTGGGTTTGAAGTATAAATTTATTCATGCGTGCAAGTATGTTAAATTATTGTACCACAATGAACACAAACTAAAGTATAAGTGTTTTGTATGCAATGAGCGAAGATTTATGGTTTATTAGAGTGGAAATGACAAACCCACTAAATTTCACAAGTGCTCACAAGTTCCATAAAAAGTATTGAAGTGTTTTCCCATCGTTCTACGGTTATAAAAACTTTTCACTATACCTTGGAAAATAGAGGCTTTGGCATGGAATGCTCGAGTCGAGGTAGTGGGAATCTCATGCGTCACCTAATTGATTTAATCATATGACAATTTTCAAATGCACGACACTCTAAATTTTCAATGAAATTGCACAATATCTGTCTTGGATTATTAACCAACGGGTTTAACCTTTTTGGTAGTTTAAGCACCAATCAAAGTTATTGGACAGTTTTCTTGGCCCCTTTATGTCTCCTTCCAACATCGTGCATGAGAAAAAAGTTCACATTATTATCGATATTGATACCTTGTCCAAAGTCTCCCTGCAATGATATTGATATTTTCTTAGCCAAGTCAATTGAAGAACTAAAAGAGTTGTGGGACAAAGGCATGAGGGCATTTAATGCTCATAAGGGTGAAGAGCTCACACTTAAAGCAATGGTACTGTGGGCGATCCACAACTTTCTAACCTATTGGATCTTGTATGGTTGCAATGTTCATGGTAAATATGAATGTCCCATCCATTGGGAGGAAACCGAATGCACTTAGGTAAAGTATAATAATAAGATATGTTATGCCAATCATCATAGGTTTCTGCCGAACAGTCACTATTTTTGGAACAACAAGTTTAAATTTTAACCTTTTAGTAACGAGCCTAGATGCAACCTCATCATCTTTTTAGTTACCAAATCAAGGAGAAGGCGAAGGTTGTGACTTTGGGGAATAAGTTTATAGGAAAACACCCTTATTTTGCATGACAAAATTAAAAATCTAGGGAGGATCCAAAAGATCATAGTAAAATGAAGGCATGGTCTAAAACGTCAATGTCATTTGATTTATCATATTGGAAAGACCACTGTGTAAGGCATGTAATTGGTGTAAAGAACATGGAGAAGAATTTTACGAAACATCTGATAGGAACATATCTGGATGGATATCAATCAAAAGATGGAGAGAAAGAGCGCAGCGATGGAAAGGAGATAATTTTTTTAAAAAAAAAATATGGTTAAAAATGATCCTACTGCAGAAATAAATTTAATTCACGCAGGTGCTTTCACTTTGACTACTAATGAGAAAAAGATCCTCCTAGACACGGTATTGACTTGAAGATTTCGACCAATTATTTTAGAAATTTGTGCAGGGTTATCAACTATCAAATAAATTGTTTGAAACAGTACAAGTCTCATGACTGACACGTCATCATTTAATTAATCCCTTTGTTATTTAGGCTTTGATTTTCTCATCACAAATATCTCCGTAGGGCAATTATGCAGATTAGTTTGTGGTTCATCTTACTGTGTGAAAAAGTTGTAAACCTAAAGCACATTACAGATGTGAGAGTAAATTAAGTCGAGGAGCTCGCATCTTAGAGAAATATCTTTCTCCATCGTTGTTTGACATCAACGCCCACTTGCTTGTGTATCTATGCGATAAGGCGTTATTGTGTGGACCTCTCAGGTTTTGTTGGATGTATACTTTTGAGTGTTTGATGAAAACCTTCAATGATTACGTCAAAGAATACATGTATCTTGATATAATGTATATTTTTTAAGATGAAGTTGAAGATTGGAGAGAATAAGTATCTTGATATAATGTATATTTTTATAAGCACGTGTATTATTTATATTAAAATATTAATACTATAATTTCATAAACACGTATAGTAAGAATGAGAGAGAAATTGCCAGAAATCATAATCGTAAAGATTCAACGGACGTGATGAATGATTTTAGGGCATGGGTATAAAAGACGTAATTGTCACATCTTTTGTTGTAGTTACTTATGCATGTGTTATAAAACATATCCTAATACAAATCCATTAATAAATGCAACTTTTAAAAAGAGGTGATGTCTTTTGAAAGGTCCCAAATTCTATGCGAAGGAGTTTAAAAAATTTCACACCAACGGTTTTAATTTAGTCTCATACCCGACGAGGAAAAATAATTGCCACAAAACAACGGAATTTCAATTTATGCCTTGAATTCTTATGTGGCTAGAAAAAGTGATAAAAATCCAAAGGATATTGACACCCCGATTTTCGAGAGTCAACGTGAAAAATCTCTTATACTTTGGTTTCACTTGAGAAACTACTCTTATAAAGTAAAATATTTCTTTTACATTTTTATGTTGTAAAATCCTTTAATTTAATTAATGAAATGATGTCCAACTTATGAAATCTATAAGAACACTTGAAATAAAGCGTTTTGTCAACGTCATAGAATAAATAACAATTTAAGAAAGTCGACATCATCCTATCTTATTCCAAACCAAATTTAAAATGCTTCAAAATAGTTCTGCATAACGTAGTAAAAGTTCCATTTAGATAACACATTTAGAGTAAATAGTAAACAAAGCTCTACTGGTGCATAAATCCTTCATTGCCTTTCACGGTTTTCTTACTTTTATCTTTTTTCGAAGTACCAGGGGATTGACAAATGGTGGGGTATGAGCGTGAGCCCAGTAAGATAAATACTAGTAGAATAATACATACAAAGAATATTTATACATATAAAGTATATTTTAGCAATTATGAAATCATCCATCATTTGACTAAGTGTTCTCATGCAAAAAGCAACATAACATGAAAGTGACGTTTTGACCATGGGGAATATGTTACTAATCAGTGATTCGGGGTCTAAGAATTAAGATGCACCCTAGGGCTCCAGGCCTTTCTTAAATTTTTCGATTACCTCCGAGTGACTTTAACTTGTTATATATTTGTAACCCTTTTTCTTTTCTTTCTTTCTTTCTTATCCTCTTTTAGGCCCTTTTCCTTTTTTTACCAATCAACGAGACCATATACCTGGGACGAGACTAGTCCCAACACGTAATTTTCCAAATTTCATACTTTATCAAAAGTTCATTTTCATTTTACCTTTAACTTGGTATTTCATACTTGAAAACAACTTTATTTACCAATTCTTGGGAAACATAACCTTTGGTTAAAACGTTTTTCACTATACACACACACACACTTTTAAACTTGCATTTTATACACTTTGTCAAAAATAATTATTTTCATCTTTACTTTAAAAAATATGAGTTTTTACCATACGAAATCCAACTCTTTTGACTAGAGTGCTTTAGTTTGAAAAATTTACTCATTAGTCCCATTTTTATATAAAATGATATTTTTCTACTAAAACATTAATTTGTCATTCCAAGACTTATATTCCCAACTAGTTAACTCTTATCATTATATGTGTTCATATTATTCCATTTAAAGTCATCTTTTCAAAACAATACTCATGTTTACAAAAGTTACTACTTAATTCAAACTTTTCATAGAATCAAACTTTTGGCCTCAAAACTTTACTTTTGACATCTCAAGACTTATATTAAAATTTAATATTTTTTTATTGTTAACTTTGTTCTTTGTTTCGCCTTGAGCATTAGGTTTTTAATATTACATATTTAAATACCATACTTTTACACTTAGCGCCCATTTTATCATTAGGTTTCTCCAACTATGTTCACATAAATATTATCATTTTATGTGATTAGTATTCTTAAATTTTCAAGTTTATCATTTTATTTTTAAAAGCTCATTTTAATACACTTTTCACATACTTATCCCATTTGTCCCAACTACATGAGTTTATGTTAATGAGAGTAAGGTTTTATGCCAATAAAATCCAGTAAATGCATCCTATTATTTCTTTATAAGTTCATTACAATATTTTACCATAAAATCAACAAGTTTAACATGATTTATAAAGAAATAATTAGCTTAACCGTTGTGAAATTGTCCTTCTTTCAAACTTTATTTTTTCTGCATTTTTATCACATATTCTTCAACATATATTCATATTTAGTTATAATAAGCAAAAATAGCCCTACACATATACATATAGCATACATTGATTTTAAACTTGAAAATAGTGTAGATATCCCGCCTCTCCCGCCTTTCTTAAAGATAATAACTTTGATGAAGAGGTAGAAGAAAACCCAATAAACTTCACACTTTAAGTTATTATAGAAATCATCTTCCACACCCAAAATAACACCTCTATAATACTTGAAAATTCTTGATAATGGAGGATAATTGGTGGGATTGTAAGGTTGTATTATAAAGAGTATACGTAAGAGGCTATATTATAGAGAGTATAAGTAAGCTTTTCCTGAGTTAAAATGGTGGAGAGAATGAGTATTTTCGAATTTGACAAAATTCATATTCTCCATAAATGGAAGAAAATGTGGTAGGTAATCCGCTATAAGCCATCCTATGTGACACTAACCCATCTCAAATGGCTCCTAAACATGTAGTTATGATACACTATGCCAAATGGGATGGAAAATAGTGAAAGAATGGATGGAAATCGTCCAAAGTTGGCATCCCACCGAACTCAAATTGCTCCATTTTTTTGTTACTAACTTCACACAGAAAATACCCTCAATATGGGTTCTAATGATTTTTTTGATGTAGTTAAAGAAGACAAAAGTTGTCCAAAATTTAATTTTACATCTCGTGAATCTTTTTTAATTTTTTCTTAGCACATTTTACTTTTTAGACGAAAATCCGTTATTATATTTATTATTATTTTTCTTTGAATTTCATTCTTTCATCCTTTTGATATCATAATAAATATATAACTATAATTTTTTTCGTATAATTGTCTTTAATTCTATTTAAAATGTATAACTTAATTTAATACGTGTAATACGGTACTCGAAATTTTTGAATTCTTCTCCTTAAACTTAATTTCAATTAAAAATAAACTGTTTAAATTAATCCCATTAATTTCTCATAACACCACTTCTATATAATTTGCGACTCACACGAGTTCAAAAATATAACGCGACTTCATTTATTCGACAAAATTTGAGCATTACAACCTTCCCACCTTGGGAATTTTCGTTCCTGAAATCAAAACATTACTCAAGAAGATTTAGTCTTCACCATTTTACCTTGAAGTTTGAACTTAAGCTCAGGGATCAAATGCTTATCTGTACATTACCTTTGATTCCTCGGTCCTCATTAACATGTTAATCTTGACATACACTCTTCAGCACCTTGGGTATATTATGCAACTTTGCTTAGGCTCAAAAATTTATTCAAACAACCTCCATTGATTAACCTTTCACCTTATAATCGAGTTAGATTACATGCGATAGCGCACGATATGTCTTTTTATCGTTTAGTCATCAAGAAAACTTTTAAATAAAAAACTGACTTCCAAGACTTCCTTTATAAATCTTAACCTACTGGTTAACAAATAATACCTTATAAACTCTAGGATTGTCCCTCTTACCAAACTGTCTATATTAGGTCCAGACTTGACTTTAATAAGCACACGATCGCCAGAATCCTTGTTTTCTTCTTTAAACTAGTATTTTTTTACACTAAGTTACACAGTTTAATTTATTTCACCCAAAATTAAACATCCATGCGGTTCCTCGCATGTATAACTATACCTTTAGTTCCACCCAAACACGGAACCTTTTTTTATATATAATTAAATAGTCACTTCATAAGTAATTTTGTGAACTCCTACCAGTCATAATGCTTGTCCTTTCAGGCATGACGAAAACCCTTATCAATCATATGCCCAAAATTGTAATTTATCTGTATGACCATAAGATACTTTCTTGGTTCAACATTTATTATATTTTGTGTCACTGCCAAATGAGTCTTTTCTAATTCCCCATTAGGAATCATAAATCTACTCATGAATTCACAACTCTCCTTCCAACTCATTGACCTCTACCCATCTCAAATTGAACAACTCTCCTTCCATAGTTTTAATTCGATAAGTACTAGGTCATATGACTCTGGCCACACGATAAGGACCGTTCTAATTAGCCTCTAACTTGATGGCTTTTCATGTGATAATCTTCAAGACGTAGTCACCATCCTTGAGGGTATTTGGCATAACTTTTTTTTATAAAATTTTATTCTGCACTGTTGATAACCTGCTACCTTGACCGCTGCTACCTCCCTGACCTCATCTACCAGGTCTAGATCCAACCTTCTCGCAAAATCATTCTAGGGGAAATCAAAGTTGAGGACCTTATGGCTTAGGAGGCCGACCTCAACATGGACCACCGATTCACTGTCAAAAGATAATATACAGGGTGGTTTGCCTTTTATTGTTCGCGGTGTTGTCCTATATGCCCACATTATGCTTTGCAGTTCATTTACTTAATTTACTTTGGTTGATTCCAACCCTTTTTTCTTTCCTTCTATCAATGTCCAGTTTGTGACCTCTGTCTATCCATTGCATTGTGGATAAGCTGGCGATGAGTGAAATTTTTTTAATTTTGGCCTTATTGCAAAAGTTTGAAACTCATTATTATCAAACTGGGTGTTGTGGTTAGCAATAAAGGCGTGAGGGATCCCATATCTTCACATTACATTTTTCATATAAAAAGGATGACCTTTGCATTGGTTATTTCTATGAATGGTTAGACCTCCACTTATTTTTTAAAATAATCTATCGCTACCATCAGATACCTGAATTTTCCTTTTGTCTTTGGTAGTGGGCCGACCAGAGCCATAACCTAGATGGAAAAAGACCAAGGTGATGTCATCGACACTAGCTCGACTCCCGTTCTCTTGTGCACCACTCTAAATATCTAACACTTGTCGCACTTTTATGTATATTCTTCCTAGTCTTTGTTCATTATGGGCGAGTAATATCCTTGGATTGATATTCTTTTTACCAAGGTTCGACCCCCTGCGTAGGCAACACGCAATCCTTTATGTATTTCTTTGACCAGGTTTGGTACCTCCATGGGGTGAATATATCTCATCATTGAGACAGTAAAACCTCTTTTGTATGGCACTCCGTTTTGCAGGCAAATTTGGTTGCCTTGTAACGAAGTCTTCCTGCTTCCTTCTAATCGACTGGTATAATACCTTCCTCCAAGTATCTTCTGATTGGGGCCATCCACGATGGGTCCATAGTTAGATCCAGAAAGTTGAATTCCTTTACGTTAATGATCTTATATAAAAATATTACTATGGGCATAGTTCTCCTCAGATTGATGCTTATGGCTAATGCAAGATGAGTTAATACGTCTTCTCTGGTATTTTAAATTCTGGGGATTGTGATCATTTGGAGAGCTTTTAGCTATGGTATCAGGAATATCACCATTGCGAGATATTTTAACATGTTCTCCTCTCTTATCTCATATTCTCCCAAAAACTGGTTTACCATTAACTGAGAGTCACTATGATCCATTATCTGCTTGGTCCCCAGTGACACAACCAACTATAATCCAGCAATCAAATCCTCATGTTCTGCTTCATTATTGGATACTTCAAATTTAAATCAGAGAGCATATTCTATATCATATCTATCAAGTGTGTTAACTATTAATCCAACTCTGCTACTAATTGGACATGACGATCCATCTATGAATATCTTCCATACAGGAAATTATTAGTCAAAGCCTCCTTGTATTAGGGAACCCATATTCAGATAATTTTGTTCAAAAAAATTATCATTGTGGCCTATTTTGTTTTGCTTGGACGAGGAAACTGATATTTGTGAGAGGTTGAATGGAACTACAGTAGATTTCTCAAATGTTCTTTGGGCGAGGTCAGTTGGAACTCTCGAAGCTTGCTCGACTGGTTTTTTCCTTGTATAGGTGAATTCTATAATAAAATTTTCTACGACTTGCCCTTATATTGAAGTTATTGCCTCATATGTGATATCATATTCACCCATATCTATTTCCTATGCCATCAACCTGCCAGACTTCTTAGTTTTGTGGACGGTTTTTGGAAGTGGAAGATGAGTGTAGACCACTATAAAGTGGGCTTAAAAATATCTCTTCATCTTTTTCAATGGCACTATCAGAGCGAGAGTTAATTTCTCCATTCTGGAATATCTCACTTTTGCACTACCAAACGCTTTTCTTACGTAGTATACTGATTTTTAAACTCATCCATCAGTTTTGATTAGAGTCGAGCTAACTTTTGACTCTGACACAACCAAATACAAGTATAATTGATCCCCTAGGATTGGTCTTGACAATAATAGGGTCGATCTAAGGTACGTTTTGACTCCAATAAAGCATATTAGAATTCCACAGTTCATTAAAAAGAGTTTTTAATCACCTTAAAGAATGAGAGGTACTTATCGGTTGCTCTGGGTACAAATTGATTTAAGCCTACCGTGACACCCTGCCTAATTAAATACTGGGTGGTCAGTCCTTTATTAAATTAATTCAAAGTGCCCGATTGGTTCATTCTTAGCATCACTGTCATAAAATAATTTTCTTCATTAATCACCTAATAAATAACTAAGCTAAGTGTCAAAACATTTAATTTTATAAATTAAGTCTGGTTGCTATTATTTACTATGAAACCATTTTCATTAATACAAATAATAATATTAAAACAAAACCATCTAAATAAAATGACCACGCTAGATAAACTAATCCAAATAATAAATCCCAATTGCATGACAAAGTAATAAATAAAACAATCCCAACAATAGCTGAATACAGAAATAATAAATAGTACAAGTCTCTCTCTGAACTAAAAGAAATATGGAAATGGGTGATACATGCCCTAACTAAAAATGAATAAATAGGATAATGAGAAGACAAGGATGAAGTCGTCTCCTGCCAGGACCTGCAACTCCCCGACTAGCTGCTGCACGTCAATGGTCCAAAGATCTAGGCCTGACGCCCCCGTGGCTGGGCACCTGTAAATATATATATATATATATATATATATATATATATATATATATATATATATATATATATATATATATATATATATATATATATATATATATAAGAGGGAGAAAAGATAACAGGAAACGAGTTAGAGCCCAAGTGTAAAATAACTTTAAAAATAGTTTAGCAAGTATATAAAATGCTTACCAGTTGATATTACATACATGTTAGTTCCTCGACACTCACTTGAGAATTCTCACCTCTCAACTAGTCTGCACGCCTTACATACTACATAATTAACCTAGTTAAATCTAATCCAGTTAACTAGTCTAACCTAATTTTCATTCACCAATCGTAATCCAAGTAATCGGATGACTATAGTTTATATTTGATAATCGTTTCTTAAATATTTTCCAAGCCAGTTATATTCATCACAAATCAGACTTAAGTTCTCAACCACTTAACTCATTTAATATTAATTACTCAATTCTATCTACTTACGGGCACAGTAGATTGATCATAGGTGGATATATTTATCACTCATAATATATATACTAATAAGGCACCACACATAAGTCTATGGTATTGGCATACTCTGCTATCAAGTTCCCGTATCACTTGTACCAAAGGGAATTACTAGTTCGGAATCATTCCCTAACTGTATTAACACAAAATAGACGTAATGGAGGCGAAGCATAATTCCAAGTCACTAAGAGGTCAGTACACACCCTCACGTCTCTTAGGACCGTCTGAATATCATTCTCTAATAGCTTGTACCAAGGGAGCTACGTTCTAGGGTAAAAGTCAATATCCCCCATAAAGGTCCGATCGAGATAAGACTGTCCCGACGTGGAACCTCCATGATAGCAAGTAGCGCGAGTATGATTACACACAAATATACAATATTATATATATACATGCACCCATATATATATATTCTAATTATTCATCTAGGTACACCCACTACCCATAATATATTCGAACCATACGTGGCATATAACGCCCGAATTCTACATATAATTAAATCACTCTTTTTATTTTCTCAATTACCGCAAATCCTTAGGTATTTCTTGACTCTTAAAGTGTATCCTCTTGACAAATATAAAATCAGTAGGTATACCCTCACTATCCTACTGGTCTAAGTCCTTCTCGATTCTTGCAAGACCTAATTTAACGTACGCACATTTTCCCATTCAATTTATACCCCCGAAATCCCACGGTTAAATCTTATATAAAGTCGTATTATCCGAACCTTACTTATAACATACTTGTCCTTCTCAAGTCCCATTATGATATATAAATTATGTCCAAAGGTCCTTACACATCGGTATTGGATTAACATTTAGAAGGAGAAAAAGTTCCCATTTCCAGGAGGAGTCGATCGATCGCTAAAATGGGGTCATCGATCGATCGACATTCTTGAGTTGATCGATTGACCAAGCAGGTCTTGCCCAGAATTTTGCATATTAAGCCTACGGGTTTCTTCCAACTTAAATCATCAAAACTCCATTAACATGTCCCAAAATCCCATCCAAACATCATGAACGTTATATAAACCAATATGGATGATTTCTAATGTCAAACATTCATTAATTCCTCAAGAATAGTCATCAAATTGGTTAATTCAAGAAATTATCATTTAACCCTAGTTCATCAATTTTTTTTCTCAAGAAGCCATTTAAATTCTAGATTTCTATCTCTACTGGGCATCCAATTTCGTGGATAACATTCTACATATAATAAGATATTCATCCTAACATGGTTTCTACTCCAAAATTTCAATAATCATCTCCCAACAACATTATTTTCATGAAGACATAAATTAATTAATTCCTACACTAGCATGGATGTGTTATCAACTAAAGAACAACTAGTTAGATACTTGCCTTAGAAATGGAAGTCTGAATCGTTAATGATGATGGGTATGGTTTCGTTCCTCGATCTACGCATTGGTGGTGGAGTTGGTGAAGATGGTGTTGGGTAGGTGGTTCTCTCCCTTGGAAGCCTTCTCTCTTCTCCCTTTCTTAGCCCCTATGAAACTCTAGAGTTTATAACCCTCGAGGACTCTTTCTTCCCACATAAATTAACTCTCTATTTTCATCATTAATTAAGGTCAAAAATGGAAAATTACCAAAATTCCCTCCCAGGTTATCGGTTAGGCCTAAAAATGTCCCAAGACCCAAACTAACCCCCCGGGTACACTTTTCTGACTATCTCGACCCTTTCGGACGCACCGGCACACTCAAAATGACCATACAGATGATTTGTAATTTATTTTATCTTTATTCCATTAATTTAGTCCCGACATGACACATGCGCGTCCTGACTTAATTTCTATAATTATTGTATTATTCACTCGCGATAATTTTAATAAATTCGATCTCATATATTAATTTACTCATCTAATAATATTCAACATATAATTACTAACTCTCGTCACACTAGTGGATATTTATTTTAAAATTGGAATTAATATTAAATTAATTTATCCCAATTTAATTTAATTAATCCCATAATTAAATGCCATAAAAATACAGGGTATTACATACTTCTCGCCTAATAACGGAATTACTTCCCAACATTCAGAAAATCGTGCATATGTACCTCACGCTCCCAAGTGGACTCCTCTACATTATGATGCTCCCATGGGACCCGTACAAGTGGGACTATCTTCGACCTCAATCTCCTCTCACTATGGTCTAGGATAGCCACTATTCACTCCTCATAAGAACTGTTGAGCTGCAAATCAATCTCATCTATCGCAATATGAGTGTGGGCCAAATCATCCCTAAAATAGTGCCTCAACGACAAAGTTTAGAACACATCATGAATACGGTGCAAGTGCTCTAGAAGCCCAAGTCTGTATGCCATCGGTCTAATCCTCTCGATAATGGAAAATGGTCCTACGTACCTTGGAGCCAATTTTCCTTTCTTCCTGAACCTCATTACTCCTTTCATAGGAGGCTCGCAACAATACTTGGTCTCCCACGCTAAACTCCCTGAAAGACCGATTTTCATCGACGTAGATTTTTTGCCTGTCCTGGGCTACTCGAATGCGACTTCTGATCAACTCAATCCTGGCTGACATCTCCTGAATCACCGCTGGCCCAAGTAGCTTGTTGTCCCCCACCTCTAGCCAATAAGTGGGAGAACGACAAGGTTTGGCATACCACGCCTCAAAAGGGGCCATGCCGATCGTAAACTGGTAGGACTTATTATAAGCGAACTCCACTAGAGGAAGGTACTGCTCGCATCCTCCTCCAAAATTAAGGACACACATGCGTAGCATATCCTCCAACATCTGATTAGTACGCTCAGTCTGCCCATCTATCTACGGGTGATACACCGTACTCAATCGCAGCTAGGTACCCATAGCCTCCTGAAAGCTCTCCTAGAAGCGTGACGCAAAAATCTTATCTCTATCAGACATGATATTCAGGGGCACCCCATGCAACCTCACTATCTCAGTAATAAATAATTGGTCATACTGTCCAGTAGTGTATTCTATCTTCACCGTCAGAAAATGCGCTACCTTGGTTAAACGATCCACCACTACCCATATAAAATCGTGACCCCGCTGTGATGTCGACAACCCAATGATGAAATCCATGGAAATTCTTTCCCATTTCCACATTGGTATCTCTAGCAGTTGAAGTAACCCTGGCGGTCTGTGATGGTTCACTTTTACCAGCTGACAGGTGGTACACTTGGACACGAACTTCGCAATGTCCTTCTTCATCCCACTCCACTAGTACTGTCGTCTCATATCTTGGACATCTTATCCCCTTCGGGATGTTCTATAAATCGAGATCCAAGTGACTAATGACGTAAGTCCTCACCCTCTGGGATCACTAACCTCCCATTAAATCGTAATCCTCTATTTGAACTTACTGAGTAGGACTCCGCCCCCTCGGCTAGAAGCCGTACAATCTGATCCTGGCAAAATGAATAATCTTCTTGGGCCAGGATTACCCTTGTAATAATCTCTGGTGTGACTGTCATGACGGATATAAAGGATCGGGTCACTGCCTCCTGATGGGAAAACTCTTTCCACTTTGCCTTCCACACCTCCGCCACCTCACCTACTGGCCTACGACTCAACGCATCAATAACTAAGTTAGCCTTCCTCGTGTGGTATTGTATCTCGAATTAGTAATATCTCACAAACTCAAGCCACCTGTGCTGACGCATGTTCAACTCCTGCTGAGTGAACAAGTATTGCAGTGACTTGTGGTCAGTGAATAAGCGAAACTTCTACCCCAACAAGTAGTGTCTCCAAATTCGTAAGGCAAACACGACTACTGCTAGCTCTAAGTCATGAGTGAGGTAATTTCTCTCATGAGGTTTGAGATTATAGGAGGCATAAGCTATAGCCTGCTCCTCTTGTTGAAGTACTCCACTAAGTCCCTGTAGGGAAGCGTCAGTATACACCAGGTACTCTAATCCTGGCCTGGGTAAATCAAGAACTGGCGCCGAAGTCAATTTTTCCTTTATCTCATTGAAAACCAACTGACAAGCGTTATCCCATACGCACGGTACTCCCTTGTGAGTCAGATTAGTCAATGGACCTGCTACTTTAAAAAATCCTCGAATGAACTTCTTGTAGTACCCTGACAATTGCAAGAAACTACGGATCTCCATCGGTGTCGTGGGATGCCCCCAATCCCTTACTGCAAACACCTTTCTCGGATCCACGGATATCCCCCTGGCGGAAACACTGGGCCTCAAGAACTGGATATAACTGATGCCCGCACTTCTCTTACTTAGCATATAACTGATGCTCTCATAGAGTCTGAAGAACTCTTCTCAAATGCTTTGTATGCTCCTCCTCAGTCTGGGAATAAATCAGAATGTCATCTACGAAGATGATGAAAAACTGATCCAGGAACTCTCTGAACACCCTGTTCATTAAGTCCATGAATACGGCTGGACTATTAGTTAGCCCAAACGGTATAACTCAAAACTCATAGGATCCATAACGCGCCAAGAAAGCAGTCTTCGACACATCCTGCTCCATAATTCCTAACTGATGGTATCCCGACCTCAAGTCTTTCTTTGAGAATAAGGCAACTCCTCTCAATTGGACGAATAAGTCATTGATTCGGGGTACCGGATACCTATTCCGTATCGTGACTTTGTTCAACTATCGGTAATCCACACATAACCTCAATGACCCATCTCTCTTCTTCACAAACAACACGGGAGCACCCCAAGATGAGGTACTCCAACGGATAAAACCCAGTCCCAACAACTGCTCAATCTAATCACGCAACTCTCTCATCTCAGCTGGAGACATATGTTATGGTGTGCGGGCTATCGACCGAGTGCCCGACATCAAATCTATAACAAAATCTATCTCTTGACTAGGCGTTAGTCCCGGTATCTCCTGGATCACATCGAAAGACTCATGAACTACGGGAATCGAATAAATGGGAATCACTACCTCCTTAAAGGTCTCCTCCTCTATATAATATAAATGAGCGGACGATCCTCCCTCAGGACGAGGCATTGCTACAAAAAATATTTCCTGGCCCGGAATAGAAAAATTAATACTCCTACTGAAACAGTCTATCATGGCTCTATAAGCAGCAAGCCAATCCATGCCAATAATGGTGCCATGCTCATGCATATCTAAGACTAATATGTCTGCAGAAAATATTTAGACTCCTAATCTCCATACCTACTCCCCGACATATAAAGAAAATCAACGACCCATTACCCAATGATGAGTCTACACATGTCACTGTACTCTCTGACGACTCTAATAATCCCATGGCGCGTGGAAATCTAGTGGTTATGAAGCAGTGTGATGCCCCAGTGTCATGGATAAAAAACTTACCCTCAACTGTGAGTGGCGCTTGCGATGCTACTGCCTGGTGGACGTTATAAACATGTCCATACTGTAATTATCCCCGCTAAATTGGGACGACTGGGTTGGCTGGTAAGGTTGGCATCTGAGGTGGTGCTGGGAGGGCGACGGGGAAGATCCGTCTGTGTGGCTCCTGACGGCCACCCTGCTGTTGCGGGGCCCTATCCCCCTCGGGAAAATCCTGACATCTGTGGCCATTCTTTCCACAACCAAAGCATCTGCTCCTGAAGTTTCCTCCCCTTTGTCCCCGGCCCTGATGGCCATTACCACCCCTCCACTGGCCCTGCTGATAACCGTGTTGGCCCTACTGACTAGCCTGGCCTTGCCTATAGCCTTCATATCCCTGCCTAGAATCGCATAATCATAATCTCTTAGTAGGGTCCCCCTGATGGGAACTCTGATCTCCCTGACGGACCTGCCCCTGAGCTGCTGGTGATCCATTGGCACTATTACCTCCCGTTCGGCCCTACTGGATGGACTCTTCGGCTCCTTTGCTACCCTACTGGTGGAAGAGGTTATCCTGACAATGCAATAGGGCAATGTTTATAAGTACCCAATGACAGGTTACCTAAGTGGTGCTGGAGAAACCTCCAGGTCGAACCATCCATGAGATTTTTGAATCTTCTTCTCTTCGGCAGGTGCCTCATCTGGCACAATAGTAATCAACCTCGTGAACTCCTCCTGATATTCCGCGACAGTCATATTTTCCTTCTTGAGATTTAATAGTTTTTCCTCATCTCAGTCTGCCTGATAGAAGGTGAGTATTTGCGGTCGAACCGCACCTAAAAGTCCTAAATCGTCATATTATCCCTCTCCTCTAAGGTGGTAGTGGACTCCCACCACTGTAAGGCGGCTCCCACTAGCTTGTAGGAAGCCAGTAACTATCTCTGAATGTATGTGCACTCGTACATGCGAAGATGCCTCTGGATGTATTTCTTAAATTGTCTCGCGATGATAATATCAGAACTGTTTGAGAACTCTGGGGAATGTGCTCTCTGAAAGGCATCCCAAACCCTCTCCCATGTAGTGGAAAACTGAGCTGGAACTGGCACCATAGCCTGAACCTGGGGTCGGGCCTGCTGCACCACCGCTAAAGCTACATTTATCGCCTAAGCAACTATGGCAGCAACTTCAGTTGCGTTCATCATTCCTACAGCCTGAGCTGCTGGTTGCTCTGGCTGGGAATTTCTATCCCTCGAGGATCGTCTTGGAGGCATCTGAAATGAGAAGGAATTTATTAATCCATAGTTATTATCAAATCTCAAATAACTGAAGACGTAATCGCAAAAATAAGAGTACAATAATCGTAAAGATATGGCTCTATATCAAAGGACGCTAAGCTGAAAGCATAATAAACCGTACAGATCCTAAAGGACTCTAGAACCTGATGCTCTGATACCATATGTGACACCTCACCTAATTAAATACCGGGTGATCAGTCCTTTATTAAATTAGTTCAAAGTGACCAGTTGGTTATTTCTTAGCATCTCCGTCGTAAAACTATTTTCTTTATTAATCACCTAATAAATAATTAAGCTAAGTGTCAAAACATTTAATTTTATAAATTAAGTCCGACTGTTATTATTTACTTTGAAACCATTTTCATGAATACAAATAATAATATTAAAACCAAACCATCTGAATAAAATGACCAAGCTAGATAAACCAATCCAAATAATAAATCCCAATCGCATGACAAAGTAATAAGTAAAACAATCCCAACAATAGCTGAATATTAAAATAATAAAGAGTACAAGTCTCTCTCTGAACTAAAAGAAATATGAAAATGGGGGACACATGCCCTAACTAAAAATGACTAAATAGGAGAATGAGAAAACAAGGATGAAGTCGTCTACTGCCAGGACCTACAACTCCCACACTAGCTGCAGCACGTCAATAGTACAAAGATCTAGGCCTGACACCCCTGTGGCTGAGAACATATATATATATATATATATATATATATATATATATACACAAGAGGGAGAAAAGATAACAGGAAACGGGTCAGAGCCCGAGTGTAAAACAATTTTAAAAATAGTTCAGCAAGTATTTAAAATGCTTACCAATTGATATTACATACATGTTAGTTCCTCGACACTCACTTGAGAATTCTCACCTCTCAACTAATGTGCACGCCTAATGTACTACCGAATTAAATTAGTTAAATATAATCCAGTTAACTAGTCTAACCCAATTTTCATTCACTAAGCCTAATCCAAGTAATCACATGACTATAATTTATATTTGATAACCGTTTCTTATGAATTTGCCAAGCCAGTTATATTCATCACAAATCAGACTTATGTTCTAAACCATTTAACTCATTTAATATTAATTACTCAATTCTATCTACTTATGAGCACAACAGATTAATCATAAGTATATATATTTATCACTCATAATATATATACTAATAGGGCACCCCACATAAGTCTATGGTGCTGGCATACTCTGCTGTCAAGTCCCCGTATCTCTCATAAAAAAGGGAAATAACAGTTGGGAATCACTCTCGAAATGTATTAACATAAAACACACATTTAGAGGGAGAAACACATGTAGTGATTTAAAAAGGAGCTTCATCCAACGAGTTCGATTTTGGAGTTTACTTAAAATTTAACTTTTAGTTAAAGATCTAGTAAATGTATTTTTTAGTATCCATTGGGTACACGGACTCGAATTTTTGATTGGATGTAGATTCAAGAAAATTGACCTCGAGATATGTGTTTATCTTAGGAAGTGGATCCATATTAAGCAATTATTTATTACTGATTTGACCACGGAAGCGGAGTATGCTTCCGCTTAGGAGGCAAAAAAATGGGTTGTTTGCTCTGGAATTTCTTAAGTGACTTTGGTGTGGTTCCTTTAGTACAATATAAAATTACACTTGATTGTGACAATAGCGGTGCAGTGTTAAATTTGGAAGAACCAAGGACTTATCAGAGGGAGAAACACATTGAGCGCAAGTATTACCTGATTCGGGATATCGTGCAGAAGGGCAACATCATTGTGATCAATATTAAAACTAAAGAAAACCTGGTGGATCCTTTTACAAAGAGCTTACCAGTTAAGACTTTAACAGTCACATAGAATGAATGGGAGTTAAGTGCATCACCATATGGCTTTAAGACTAAGTGAGATATATTTGGGGTTTCTTCATAAAACCATATGTAAAACATTTTATTCTTGATTAATAAGGGATTGTTTTATTCATTTTGAAATAAGACTCAAGTTTGTGGGAATGATTTATATTTATTTAAATATATTATTTCATATATATCGGTCAATCGATCTTAGTAGGAATTACAAATAATCGGCTTCGGGTTTATCACACGGGGATTAAAGTTTCAGTTCTATCATTATTGAAAAGTACACAACCTAGATAGGAAGTTGACATCCTAATGAAATGGTTGTGATATAATCCTAGTAGTTTATCTCAAACTATGAGAACCTATATGATGGTTTGAGAACTTGTGTGATAGTTCAACAGAGGATTGTGATCAGTACATCTCAGAATATTGAACAAGACCACCCGTGAGATTTGAAAGGTTGTCTTGTTTAGACTCAGTCAATCTTACACCATTTGCAAAGGGTGTATAGATTCTTAATCCTGAGAATTATGAGAATTGGAATTCTTATATGATTGTTACTTTGATTGCTATGGGTGTGATTTAATCTTGGATTGAATCAAATGATCTTCGCATATTGGGTGAAAATTTTATAAGTATGTCTGAGATCTTAATTCAAATGAATTCGCATCTAAGGGTACCTTGGATTGTGATATCACATTGATAGACTTATAATATTTATTTCCACTAGTAAACCTGATCAGTGGATTATTTATAATCTAGTGGAATATTAAAACAAATTAAATTAGGGAATTAAGGAATTGATTATGAAAATGCGGGGATTCTATGGAATGATTCGTATATTAGTAAGCCTCACACAAATTCAATTTTACCAAATTTTATCTTTGATTTAATTTAATGTGCATACACAGATTTGATCCAAATTTATCTTCAGCAAACCAAACATGAAAATACTGAAAGATGTAAGGAGGTTGATCAGTGGATACTGAGGGAAGACCGCTTCCTACGGATGCCACTGGACTGGAATGTATTCTGTAGAAGGAATTGAAAACTCTGCATGTTATACTTTGTCATTCTAAATAGTCTATAACTCGAATGTGTCTGTCAACTACTCTACAATGTTGAATACATGTTTTGCCCTTTTTCGGGATATTTTCTTATTTGCTTTAGAAGCATATTTTGACTGTGTGATTGATTAGAATTAATTTGGAGTGTTTTAGCACATGAACACTTAATTTCTAATCAAGATAAAAATTAATTAAAACTGAATTTATGTATGAGGAACCTAGTATACGAATCAATCCCTACAATCCCGCATTCTCAAATTGGTATCGAAGTCGGTCGCACTAAAATATTGTGTGATCCTTTTTACAAATTTTTTTGATATCATTTTTTAAATTGGTTGTTGATACCAAATTTAGTCTGCTGACATGGATCAATGAAGTGAAGACATGTGGCAGTCTATGTGGCAACAACAAACACTTTCGAGGAATTCACACGCTCCGAGGAAGGAACACTGTTTCCCCGAGGAACTCATACGCTCCGAGAAACTCTTGAGCACCGAGAAGCTTAGGCGGTCCGAGCTGCACCTCGAACAAAGCATTAATAGTGGGATAACCAACAGTTTGACTGTTCATTAAATGCTTATCATTCAGATGCATACACTTAAGGAGCATTGAATGTATCACCCTTTCATATGTACATCATTTAATGTATTACCCTTTCACATTACAGCCCCAGGGCTATAAATACATTGTACAATCCTCATTATAAGGGACCGAAATTTCTTGATAACTTGTAATCGAGAATTCCCAAACAATCAGCAATACCATAACAGTGGACGTAGGCCATTTTTATAAGGCTGAACCACTTTAAAAATTCTTTGTCTCATTTATTTATCTGTGATTGAATAATTAGACATGATCTAATTTTTTACATCAACAGATTGACGTCGTCTGTGGGAAACGACTGGTAATATCGTTTTTCATAAAAAATAATCCGTCACAAATGGCTGACATTCCAGAATCTAGCAATTGAAACGCTGGAAGCCCTCCAAATCCATCTGCTCCGCCAAATATTCTAGATCTGGCTGGAATAATTACAAATCTGGCTCAAGGCCAGACCGCCATGTAAGAAACTATGTGTCAACTCATACAAACCCTCCATGGCAGTGCACCAACCCATTCAAGACCATGAAGTATTCAAAGAAATATCCGTGCATCATCTTCACGTACTAGGCGTACCAATTCATATCGCAATGAGGAGTCTGAAGATTTTTCTTATCAACCTGGACGAACTTCGTCAGTGCGAGCCACAGATACTGAACAACGTATCACTCTCTCCCCAGAAAGGACCAGTGCGCTAGAAAGATTAAGCAGAGTATCTCCTTTCGATCGATTAGGTCCTAGGAGGAGCAGAAGTCCTCCTAAAGCCCCATCGAGGAGTTTTCGACGACCATCAGATTTAAGGGAAGGATCTGCCCAGTCACGACCAGCTACTCGTCAAGATAGATCTCAGGAAGCCACCTCAACGCGATCAGCTGTTCGAACCAACAGGCCCGAGGAAGAAAATGATGCATGGAAAGGCTCAATTCAAAGGCTGGAGGATAGATTGGGGGAAATGGTTAAAGCTAAGAACCCTCTACAACGAACCTTTGTTCGAGGAACACCTTTTGTTCACGCTATTGTAGATTTTCCAACACCATCAAAATTCAAAGCACCTGTTGTGACCCCCAAATATGATGGAAAGACTGACCCCGTCCTTCATATAGAACAATACCAAGCTGCAGCCGACATCTATGCTGTTCCAGATGAGATGAGATGTAGAGCATTCTCGGGAACTCTTACCGGATCTGCTCAAATATGGTATAATAATCTTCCTCGGGGTAAGATTTCAACTTTTCTTCAACTGGTCGAGTTATTTATTGGGAATTTCTGTTTTGGGTCAAAGCTAGTTAAACGAGTAGCACATTTATTAAGTGTTAGACAAAAATCTGGTGAGAGCACCAGAGATTATATAACTCGTTTTAATAATGAGAAACTTGAAGTCATTGATTATGAGGAGAAGACATCGATTACTGCTTTGATGAGTGGACTACTGGCCAACAAGTTGTACTACACTTCGGCCAAAGATCCACCTAGAACCATGTCAGACCTGATGGGAAAAGCATCCAAGATTATGAATGCCGAGGAGGCTATGGCTGCAAAAAAGAATATGAATGCCAAAAAAACTAAGGTGGAAAGCGATAAAGCTAAGAAGAAAGAGCATAAGAACAATGGTAATGACAAACATTCAAAAAACAGGTCGGTATGGGACGTGATGAAGAAATATGATAATTATACTCCTTTGAAGAAGGATATCAACCACGTTCTAGAGGAAATCAAGAACAACGAGGAACTAAACTGGCCAGAGAAAATGAAGGCAGACCCTGACAAGAGGAATAAGGCGAAGTATTGCGAGTTTCATAAAGATCATGGCCATATGACCAAAAATTGCATAGCTCTTCAGAATGAGATTGAAACACTTATCAGAGGAGGAAAGCTGGCAAAGTACGTTGATCGTGGAGTCGAAAGAAGGAACAACGACCGAACAAGAGAGAGGTCTAGATCTCCTCGTCGAGCATAGGAGAACAAGAAAAGAAACCATGAAGTTGATCCCGAAGATGACCCCGATCTTACCAAGAGACCAAGGCAGCCAGAACGTGAGGTATTTTAATACGCTTTGGGTCATTTGACTGTAATGTTATAACAGGTGGAGATGCAGGAGGAAGAGACCTTACTGCCGAGAGAAAAGCTTACCTCTGTGAGGCTCAATCTTGCTCGTACATTCAACGAATAAATCTAGCTGAGGAGGATCGCCCGAGAAAGGTGAATAAAGAGAAATTGGTCATTGGTTTCTCAAAGAATGACCTTGCAGGTGTTCTATATCCTCATGATGACCCACTGGTGATCAAGATGAGAATGAAGGAGGTTATAATTTCAAGAGTACTGGTCGACAATGGTAGCTCGGCAGTCATCATGTTTTACTCGTGCTTCGATAGTTTAAATCTAAAACTATCTCAACTGGAGCCTTATCATAGACCCCTCCTCGGTTTTGCTGGCGAGAAAGTTTTTCCACTTGGGACGATCAAGTTGGATATATTCATTGGTACGTGACCTGCTTGTCGAACAGAAAGAATACGCTTCTTCGTGATGGATAAGAATGTTCAGTCATCATACAATATCATCATGGGAAGAGTAGGATTAAAGAAGTTCGAGGCTGTACCATCTACGGTGCATCAATGCCTGAAATTTCCAACAAATTTTGGAGTAGGAGTTGTTAAAGGTAATCAGAAAGTAGCTCGGGAATGCTATTATTCATCCGCCGAGCAAGAAGAACTGGAGTAATGAAGGAAAAAGACTACTACTTATCAAGTGGAAGAAGGGGCAGAAATTGAAACATTGGATCCTAGAGATGAGTCACAACTCGTGAAGGGTCAAGTGGTGGAAGCTACTGAAAATATCATTCTGGACGACGAGCACCCTGAACGAACTACTCAAATAGGTTCGTCGTTGGAAACCTCACTAAAACAGGAATTGATAACTTTCCTTAGAAGCAAAAAGAAAACTTTTGCGTGGAGTCATGAGGATATGCCAGGAATAGATCCAAATTTCTTATGTCACGAGCTCAATGTGAATAAGGAGATCAAGCCAGTAAAGCAGAGAAGAAGAATGTTCAAACCCGAGAAGAATCAAGCTATACAGGAGGAAGTCGAGAAGCTCCAAAAAGCTTGCTTCATTGAAGATGTTAAATACCCAAACTGGTTAGCCAATGTGGTGATGGTAAAGAAGAAGAACAACAAATGGAGGATGTGTGTAGACTTCACCGACCTCAATAAAGCATGACCAAAGGATCACTTTCCATTACCCCGAATTGATCAACTAGTCGATGCTACCTCGGGACACGAGCTGTTGAGTTTTATGGATGCTTATTCTGGCTACAATCAGATTAAAATGAAACCTGAAGACAGGGAGAGTACTTCTTTCATTACCCCTAGGGGAACTTATTGTTATAATGTTATGCCTTTTGGTTTAAAAAATGAAGGTGCGACATATTAGAGGCTGATGAACAAAGTCTTTGCTGAACAAATCAGTTGCAATATGGAAGTCTATGTTGACGATATGCTGACAAAGAGCAAGAAAGCTACCGATCATCTAGTTGACTTAAGTCAGACTTTTAATCAACTGGATAAATATCAAATGAAGCTGAACCCGACGAAGTGCATATTTGGAGTACGAGAAGGCATGTTTCTCGGGTACATTGTCAATCAACGAGGCATTGAGGCAAATCCTGAAAAGATCAAAGTTCTATTAGGGCTACAATCTCCAATGACGAAGAAGGAAGTACAGAGTCTCACAAGACGAGTAGAAGCACTCAACAGATTTGTATCGCGAGCAACTGATCGATGTCTCCCATTATTCAAGACACTCCGAAAGACTTTTGAGTGTAATGATGAATGTGAGAAGGCTTTTCAAGACTTGAAGAAATACTTGGGAGCACCTCCATTGTTATCCAGGCCAATAATGGGAGAAAAATTGTACTTGTATCTAGAAGTATCGGAGAATGCAGTCAGCTCGGCGTTGATAAGAGTGGAGAATAGAGTACAAAAACCAATCTATTACACAAAAAAGGCCTTTCGAGGAGCAGAAATCAGATATCCAAGGCTGGAAAAATTAGCACTGGCGCTGATTGAGGCAAGTAGGAGAATGAGGCCATACTTACAGGATCATAACATAGTAGTATATACTGATAAGCCATTGAGGCAAGCCCTTCATAACCAGAAAAATCAGGGAGATTGATGTACTGGGCAATAGAGCTCGGTGAATATGATATAGTTTATGAACCCAGATCATCGCTAAAAGGGCAGGCTGTAGTAGATTTCATAGCAGAGTTCACCTATCCTGATACCCCCGAGGAGCAAAAGTTGCTCGTTGATCAACCTGTGGATGTTACAGGATCATCAAACACAAGCTCAGACCAACTCCGGTTGGTAAAAGGGCAAGTGGATGTTACAGGATCATCAAATTCGAGCTCAGACCAACTCCGGTTGGTAAAAGGGCAAGAAAAGATGGTCGATGAAGAGCGAGAAGTATCAGGGGAAGATGAAAGGAAGCAACAAATATTTCACCGAGGAACTCTGTCAGATCAGAAGTTTGAAGATGAGTTACCCATATGGAGGCTATATGTAGATGGCTCATCTTGCACAACAGGCACTGGGGCACTCCGGATGAGGTCGACATGGAATATGCCCTACGTTTCCAATTCAAAGCTTCTAATAATAAGGCTGAGTATGAGGCCATGATTGCTGGTCTTAATTTGGCAAAACTTATGGAGGCGCAACAAATTATTATCTTCAGCGATTCTCAATTAATTGTAAATCAAATGTTGGGAATATATGCAGCCAAGGGAGAATTAATGATCAAATACCATGCAAAGGTGATGGAGTTGGTGTCAGGATTTGCTGCTATTCAGCTGGTCAGAATACCAAGAATGGAGAATGCAAGAGTAGATGCCCTAGCTCGATTAGCATCAGCTACTCGTACCGAGTTACGAAGAATAATCCCAATTGAAGTTTTAGATGGTCGGAGTATAGATGAAGATTTGGCGATGAACTTTATCACCCTTGATTTAGGACCATCTTGGATGGATCCCATCAGGGCATATATTGAGGAGGGAGAATTGCCAATTGATAAGCTCGCAGCTAAGAAATTGAAGTTTAAAGCTGCTCAGTATGTATTAACTAATGGTATTTTATATAGACGAGGAATTATGGAAGGTTTGCAAAGATGTGTACATCCCTCCGAGGTGAAAGACTTGATTGAAGAAATTCATGAAGGGTCTTATGGAGCCCATGTAGCAGGTCGGACACTTTTACAAAGGATGATGACGCAGGGATATTACTGGCCGACGATGAGGGCTAATTGTGTAGCCAATGCCAAGAAATGTGACAAGTGCCAGCGCTTTTCCTCCATCCGAAGAACTCCACAAGCATTATTGACACCCATCACTTCCCCTTGGCCATTTGCCATGTGGGGAATATATTTGGTTGGACCACTGCCAACGATTAGAGGAAGGTTCAAATATCTCGTCGTCGCAGTGAATTATTTTACTAAGTGGGTGGAAGCTGAGCCTCTTATTGATATGACGTACGAGAAGGTGTACCAATTTATTTGGAAGAACATTATTTGTCGATATGGTCTTCCTCATGCTTTCATCATAGACCATGGAACACAATTCGATAACGAGGAGTTTGCTGCCTATTGTCATCAATCAAATGTGTTGAAGATCCACTCAACACCAGGCCACCCTCAAAGCAATGGACAAACTGAAGTGACAAAACAGAACACTGCTGAATGGTTTGAAGAAAAGGCTGAACGATGCGAAAGAAAGTTGGATCCACGAGTTACAGTCAGTACTGTGGGCTTACCGAACTACTCCCCGAGTAGCAACTGGAGAATCTCCATATATGCTAGCGTTTGGAAGTGAAGCTGTTATACCTGCCGAGTTGGGCCTCCCAACACACAGAGTACTGAATTTCAATTCCCCTGTCAGCGACTTAATGAGAAGATTGGATTTAGATATGCTCGAGGAAGTTAGAGAAGAAGCAGCCATAAGAAATGCTGCATACCAACAACGAACAACTCTATTCTACAATAAGAGGGTGAAGAAGTGCGATCTGAAAGAAGGAGACTATGTGCTGAAGAAAGTAATTAAAAAACACAACAAACTGGAGGCAAACTGGCATGGGCCATACCGAGTTACAGAAGTTGTTCGACCAGGAACTTACCGAATAGCAACTTTAGAAGGGGAGGAGTTCAAGAATGCATGAAACGCAGAGCACCTACGCAAGTATTATCAGTGATAAATAAAATGAAGATATTCTGCCGAATTCTTTCTTTTTATTAAAAGTTTTTCGGGGAATACTAGTGCTATACACTACTCGGCAAATCTCAGGCTACTCAAATTTTTTCTCGAAAATGCCAACTAAGGTTGGTCGAGAAACCTATATTCCTCCGGGAAGTAAAGCTACCAATATTCCTCCGGGAAGTAAAGCTACCTATATTCCTCCGGGAAGTAAAGCTACCAATATTCCTCCGGTAAGTAAAGCTACCAATATTCCTCCGGGAAGTAAAGCTACCTATATTCCTCCGGGAAGTAAAGCTACCAATATTCCTCCGAGAAATAAAGCTACCTATATTCCTCCGGGAAGTAAATCTACCAATATTCCTCCGGGAAGTAAAGCTACCTGTATTCCTCTGGGAAGTAAAGCTACTTGTATTCCTCCAGGAAGTAAAGCTAATTGTATTCCTCCGGGAAGTAAAATTTGTATTCCTAAGGGAAATAAAACTATATGTTTCTCGGGAAATAAAAGTATTCCTAAAAATGCCAACTTATGTCGGTTAGGAAATAAATATATTCTCGAAAATGCCAACTTATGTTGGTCGGGAGGTAAAATTATTTCAAAAAGACTAACTATGGATGATCGGGGATAAAAACCCACTAACTGTAGTTGGTCGACAAGGAAAATTTAAAGTGATCGAGCAACATTTTTGATACTCGTAACTTTTTAATTATTACTAAGTTGGTCGAGAAACAAAATATTATTTTTACCAAATGACTACCACAAGTTCAAACTACTCGACAATAAGTTGATCGACAAACTACACAATATTGTTATCTTTTTATCAGATACACATGCACAAATATAAAGTGTTTTACAAGACAATAGCAGTTAAAATTGCGAACAAAAATGAAAGTCTTTCATTAAATCCAAAATAAAATACATTGATATTGAAATGTATACTAACTATTACATCAAAATTCCTACTCTACTGGTCTTTTCCCCTCTGCTTTTGACACAGGTTCCTCGCCAGCAGGCGGATCATTTAAAGCCAGGGGGGAATTTATGAAGTTGAGATCCTTTAACATCCTGATATTCATCACGGATGGTCAATCTAAGAGGTGCTCGGGACGAGATATCTCTGCATTTGAATGGAGATTGTAGTCATCGAGATATTTGGAAATCAAGCATCGAGGAATGGCCCGAGCAGGAATCCAACTCATATCCAGTTTGTATGGTGGCACAGGTAGGTCGAGCAGCCCTAGATCATGATAGTCCCACAGGTAATGACCCTGTTCGAGTTGCAGCACACCTAAGGCATTCAACCAGCCTTGCTTGTAGCCCTCATTATTGGCATTCTGGATACGATCGTCCAAGTGATAGAGAGATTCGTTGTATCCAGCCATCCAGAACTTCCAGGGCTGTTTGTGGAATTGATATGTTAGTTTTTCCAGCTGCTCGTGGAGATTTTTGATGAATAGCTCCTTATTATCCAAAACTGATTTCTACGCTGAGAGCTGCTCTTCCAGGTCCCTGATTTTCTTTAACATTTTAGCCAAAGCCTGGTTCTTTGCCATTAATTGGAAGGCCTGGTTCTCTAAGGCAGACTGAGTCCTCTGTTCCTCGATAGGAATTCGAGCTGCTCTTGCTCGTCCCCGAGGAGCTCTTACTTGACCACGGGAAGATGTAGAGGGACCAGCTCTCTTCAAGGTCTCCAATTCCTCCCTCAATTTGGCATTCTCGACCTCCAAGAATGAGAATCCCTCATCATTCACTGGGATTAAGGCGTTTGAAGTAGAAGCTGTAGACTTCAACTGTGACAACTCTCTTTGAAGATTATTGTTCTCTTGCTCTAACAATTTAACTATTTGCCTGCATTCCTCAACCTCACCCTTCAGACTTCTCTCCCTCACATCGTAGCCAGTAAAAAGTTTCTCGTAACCCTTGTCGGCAATGATCTGCTGGTACTTCTTCTCGTAACCCTCGTGCAAGAGGGAAGTGGACTCTTTGTATTGTTGCTGAATATCTTCGAGGGTGCCTTGGAGATCCTCGATCATGTCGTAATAAGACACATTATTAGCCACTGGTCGATCAAGTAGACCCTTCAGATATTGGTATGCTTCAACTGCTTGTTCAGAAGCATCTTGACCGAGGATGTCGACGACTTGTGCTGCACTCAGATCTGTGTGACCAGCTTTAAAATAATCATTGCATTGTCTCAGCAGCTTGGTATCGTGAGCAGATAATAATTCTATCCTGGCCAGAAACTAGCAGAGGAAGAAAAGCAATAATCAATAAGAATCAAGACAGAGTATGAAGAAGAGACAACAATATGAATAAACACAAGTTCAAGTTTTATTATATCATAAAGGTCAGAAGTACAGGATTCAGAATTACATATTCAGGATTACATTTGTTAAAGAAAAATAAAATAGAAGTCCGAACAACTCTACACCTTTTCCTTGTCTCCCAAAACCTTCTCGGGAGGCTGGGACGAGGAAGTAGGTTGCTCGGATGGAGCAGATAGTAATTGGGGAGGTGATGGAGGTTGCTCAGAGGAAGTTGCAGGTAGTTGAAGTTCCTCGTCAGCAGGCTGGATAGTTGGGATAGAGAAATCTGGTCTCCCATCACCATGGAAGGCTCTTCGGAGGCAGCTTCATCCTCTTCTAAATCTTCAGGAGTTGGAGGAGGACCATGGATGTGTCACTAAAAGAGTTAGAAATTTTCATCCACTTTCATCTCCTATAGAGCAGCGACCCATCCATGCCTAAAGTACTTGAGGCTGCCATATTCTACTTGTGACACCATGGCAGCCAATCCCTTGTTCCACCCCTTGTCCCAGCCAGCACTGAAGGACTTCTTCACAGCCATTTTCCTCTTCAACTTCTTCGAGGAAAGCTTCTCGGATAGCAGGTTATCAACAACTTTCAACTTTCTCTCAGCCTCCTCATTCTTTCGATTTACCTCTCGAAGTTGATCCAACTCCTCTTCAGCAACCTTGAGCTTATTCTCAAGCTCTCCAGCTTTTTGGAGCTTCTCGTCGAGCTCTTTATTTCTCCCTTCCAAGTCCTTTATTATCTTCTCCAACTCCTTGAAGACTTCAACAACCTGAGCTTTTTCCTGCTCGGTGGAGGCAAGTTTCTTCTCCTAGATTGCCTTGTTAGTAGCATATTTCTAGAGAATCTTCCAAAGACTTTGTCAGGCCCGCCAGAGCTTCCTCCACCCCGGATGAGGAGCTTGAAGCTTTAATTACTTCATCCTTATTAAAAATTATATCGAAGCATCTCGCCAACTGTAAAAAAGAAAATGAAATCAAGTCAGAAACAGAAATGACAAGGGAAATATGAAAAATTCAAAGTAATAAGACTTACTGAAGCAATATGGCGAGCAGATAACGAAGTGACCATGTCTCGAGTAAGGTTTTATTCAGTACCTTGGACCTCGATAATGATCCAAGACTTTATCGAGCTCATGGCAGAGCTCAGAGGAACAAAAGTTGGAACACCGGTTCCAGTAACTGGGGGCTAAGTGATGGTGTCAGACAAATTGACCGAGGAGCTCTTCTTCAGCTTCCTCGGGGGAACAGGGATTGATTCAACCAAGGAGGAGCCCTTGGTCAGTGATATGCCAATCACCTCGCCTGGAGCAGCAGCCTTGCTCGGGGCCACTGGAGGCTTCTCGGTAACCTTCACAACAACAGTCGAGGAAGGTGCATCAACTTTCTTTGTCCCTTCTGGGACATCAATATTACTTCTTTTAGCCTCTCCAGCACCAGAGGCAGGCTTCTCGAAGAGGGTGGGGGGTCTTCTCTTCTTCATCCTTTCACTTAAAGGAACGTGTGACTCAGACGAAGAGCTGGTAGAAGCCGGTACTGGCTCTGCGTCGCTTATTACTGGATGAGCAGTAAAAGAGGTAGTGTAGCTCTTATACTGCAGAAGATATGAGGCTGACCTAATGTGCTCGTCGGTAACACTCTGATGCAGACTCCAGATAAGTTTCAAATGTCTTATATTAACATCTGCTTCCTTTGGACACTTTCTTTTGCTATCAACTGCAAATAAATCAAAATTAAAATATCAGTGGCACATTTTATCAAACACAAAAGAAGCATGATTTCAAAATAAGTAAAATGAAATAAAAATAACCTATCCCATTGCCATAGGGAGGGCATCTGGGACCCTGATAAACTTCATCTCCAGATAAAGGAGCATGTTGCCAATTTTTTATGATAACCCCGTGCTCAAAATAGTCCCTATTGGCATCCGGGAGATTGACCACTAAAGCCCTATTTAAAAATCTAGTTTTTAAATAAAAGGTGTTATCACCAACTGCCCATCTATAGCAAAACATGATTTCTGGAATCCCTATGCGAGTTCCATGGATTTGATTTAACCTTTGCACCCCATTAACTATTCTCCATGTGTTGGGGGATATTCTTGCAGGAACAACGTCAAAGTATTGACAGAATTCCAGACATAAGGGATTGGGTGGAAAATAAAATCCACACTCAGCGATAAAGAGGCTGGGGAACCAATGTCCCTCAGCCAAACGGAAATAATCAGAAGGCTCAGAAAGCTCTTCCAGAACAACCCAGGAGGGAATAGAAAAATCAGAGCGAAACTTATCAAGAGATTCTACAGGATAAACCATGATGAAAGAAGGAAATGAAAAAGAAGGAAGAAGATCTTACAGAAAAAGAGTGGATCTGTTGGCAACGAACGGTGAAAAGGATGAACGCACAAGAGAGTAAGGTAATGGAAAACTCGAAAATACAAATTTGAAAAGGTAGAAGACAATGGGAGTGTCTGTGAAGTTTAAATACTCTGCCTTGGCAAATGGTAAAGTAATGATTACAAAAAGAAACAATTACGCTACCGACGGCTAGATGAACGAAAAGGGCGCGGCAATCGAAGCGAGAATAAACGATTACGCTACTGGCGGCTAAAAGGACAAAAAGTACGCGGAGATCGAGGCGATTATAAAAATTCAAAAAGCCTGATTCTACGAATTTGGAAGGAGAAATAAATCCGAGGGAAACAGTCCTAAAAATCAGGAGGACCATTTAAAACTACCATATTCCGAGAAAGAATGTTCCACACTCCTCAAATTTCGAACTATGAAACATTGGGGGCTTCTGTTGATACCAAATTTAGTCTGCTGACATGGATCAATGAAGTGAAGACACATGGCAATCTACGTGGCAACAACAAACACTTTCGAAGAATTCACACGCTCCGAGGAACCATACTACAACGAGGAACATTGTTTCTCCGAGGAACTCATATGCTCCGAGGAACGAGAACTCTCCGAGAAACTCTTGAGCACCGAGAAGCTTAGGCGGTCCAAGCAACTCAGGCGGTCCGAGCTGCACCTCGAACAAAGCATTAATAGCGGGATAACCAACAGTTTGACTGTTCATTAAATGCTTATCATTCAGACGCATACACTTAAGGAGCATTGAATGTATCACCCTTTCATATGTACATCATTTAATGTATTACCCTTTCACATTATAGCCCCAGGGCTATAAATACATTGTACAATCCTCATTATAAGGGACCGGAATTTCTTGATAACTTGTAATCGAGAATTCCCAAACAATCAGCAATACCATAACAGTGGACGTAGGCCATTTTTATAAGGCTGAACCACTTTAAAAATTCTTTGTCTCATTTATTTATCTGTGATTGAATAATTAGACATGATCTAATTTTTTACATCAACATTGGTGATCTTTAAAAAAATTAGATTTTATGGATAATTTATACAACATGCTTCCTATTTTTAATGGGTCAAATTATGCATATTGGAAAGCTAGGATAAGGTATGCTTTAAAAGCAATTGATGAAAGAGTCTAGCTTGTATGTGAAAGAGGGTGGACACCACTTACTGTGACTAACGATAATGTGAAAAGTCTTAAACCTGTCATTGATGGATGAGGGGTGAATTTAAATAGAGTACTTATAACTCACGCGACTTAAGTGTTATTTCTGTAGCCGTCACCCCTGACGAGTTTCGCTTCATGAGGACGTGCATCATATTTAAAGAAGCTTGGGATACCCTCCAACTCACTCACAAGGGTACCTATGATGTGAAAGCTTCTAAGATGCAAAATCTCACCACTCAATTTTAAACGATTACTATGCTAGAGTCCGAGTCATTTGATGAGTTTTATGTATGATTTTCTGATATCGTTAACTCTAGTTACAATTTAGGTGAGATAATTCATGTGACACATTTAGTTAAGAATGTTTTGAGATTTCTCCCTTCCCATTTTATTCCTAAGGTTACTGTGCTTAAATCTTTGGGTATATTTGATACTATTAGGTTAGAAGAACTCGTAGGAGACCTTCAAACTTATGAAATAGACATATTTACCAAAGTTGTTTAATATAAGTCTATGGATATAGGGATTGATTTGAAGTCCCAAGCTAAAAGAAGAAAGAAAAATCTTGTGATTCTAAGTCTTAATTTGATTTTCAGTTGAATAATTTAGCCCTTTTTGAAAAAATAATAATTTTTTTCTTAAATTTAACAAAGAAAATTCTTCCAAAGAGAAGATTTTTGAGAAAAATAATAATGAGAATAAGGGCAAGAATGTTTGTGAGAAAGATGAGGTGAGATACTATGAGTGTGAGGGCAAGGGACAAAAAACCCAGAGTATGCCACTAGGCTTAAGAGACAGGGTAAGAAAGTTTCACATAAGGCCATTCTTAGCGATAGTAACGTCAACTCAGTGGATTTCGAGAATGAATCACCACATGAACAAAGTTTTTGTGCATTCGTGGCAAGTCATGTTAGGACTTCTAGTTTGTCCCTCGCTGATGAGAACATTTATAAACGTGAGAGACTCGACGATGTTTCAAATCATTCCGGAAAGGGTAAAGGTGAGGAAGAGAATTTGAGTGAGGGAGAATGTAGACTCCAAAAAAGCCTTTGGATATCTTTACACCAAAACTTTAAGAATAAAAAAGCTTAATAAAGATTTGTCTCTTAGGGTGTTTGATTTAGAGAAGGAGGTGAAAGTTTTGAGAGAGTCTGAGGTATCGGTGAGTTAATCGAGAAGGTGAAAGTTTCTTTATATGTTCATTTGATTATTTTAGGTAGGGAGAAGACTGATTTGACCAACACCGTGTCTAGTCTTACGTGAGATCTTCAAGCTTCATTAAAGACTCGTGAGAAACTTGAAGCCTATGTATCCTAACTCGAGATTGATCTCCAACGTGTCCGGGAGGTTAAGATCACTTTAGAGGACACATTTAAGAAGATTGAAAAGATACTCCTCGATCTCGAGGTAGGTAATATTAAGAGGTAAGGAATAGGTTATGACGGTGCATCCACTTCTCATACCGCACCTGAGCCAGTTCTCGAGTTTGTGATGGATCCTTATAGCCCTTATCCTATCCCACCCAGAAGACCTCATCCTAGGCATTTTGAGCAAGGTGGACCACGGTCCATTTATATTTGTACCAATTGTAAATGAAGAGGTCACCTTAGAGAGTTTTATTTCAATCTAGGGAGAGTCTTTCATATGCGTGTTCCCCAGTATGCTCCTATACGAGTTCCTACACATGTTCTCGCATGCACTCCCACATTCTCTCATTCATCACTACATAGATTGTGCTAGATTTCGAGAGCAAGTAGAGTATTTAATCAAGGCTTCACATTATTTGATGGAGGATATTCATAGGATGTCTTCTCCTTTTGAGAACTCCTACAAGCCTATTGATTGAGGATGAAACTTGTTTCTAAAATAGGGTGATTATCATGTTCATATCTTACATCTTGATTGCTAGATTGTATCATCGTTATATTGATATGTTTTCTTTTTGATATATTTGAAAAATTCCAAAAAGAATTTTGTTTTTATGAAAATTTTTGAAAATAAAAAACTTTTTCAGTTTTTAAGAAAAAGTTCGAAAAAAGTGAAAATGATTTTATTTTGATAAATTTTTTGAAAAAAGACAAAAAGAGTTTGTATTTTCAAAATTTCACTGTAAATGGACGAATATTTAAGATATTTGGATCTCCCCTACATTCCATCCGTTTACGTGGCTTTTTTATAGTGCTTTGAGACATGACTTTATTTCGATTAGAGTGCTTAATAATGTATGAATATCATTACGTTGATAATTGATGACTACTTTCTACATGTTTGGATCATTGTCACCTTTATTGCACACGTGCACGGACTTTTTGAACATCATACTTACTTGTCATGTGCCAAATACGATGTTCTTATCTCAATTCTGCTTAATAACAAACCAAATATGAATGAGATAAGTTGTGCATGTAAGAGCCATTGCTCGAATTTTCTTTCCCAAAAAATATTGATATATGTTAAGCAATAAGCTACGAAAGATAAAAATAATCTTTGCATTAAAAGCACCATTTACAAAAATAGTCTAAAAAGATTAACGGCGCATAAAAACCGAAATGCCAAGGCCATTTATTTTAGATACACTGATGCTTCGTTACATATGAGAATTATGATTTCTTAAAAATATTTGAGAGTGAATTATTATATATAAGAGATTTTGAGGGAGTGATAAAGTAGAAGATCAAGCGCCACGGAATTTCTTGAAAAACATTAAATAGTTTGGCATAATTACGGTGAGAATAATTAAAGTTCATAGCATATTGATTAAGTTGAGTTAATTTCATTTGAGTTCACTATTTTACACCTAAGGTAGACTTTGAGTTCTTTCTTTGATAGTGTCTCGTGACTGCGTGCACCTATGTTATGAATGTTAATGTTGAGTTGCCTATGGAAAATGTTCACACAGTTACATTCCATTTTCACGATTCAGACATTTTAGTATTATTCCAGAGTGACTATGTATTTTTGTACCTATATGTACTTTTTACACTTATACATGGAATTTTTTTGAAAAAGTTTCAAAAATAGTTGGTATGCCTCTTGTATTATCATTACACGCGCTTTATCGATTATCTTTGTGATGATATATTTTCTTCTTCTTGTGATGCTTATTATTCATACTTAACTTGTAATTATTTGTCTATTACGGACAAAAAGGGGGAGGACAAATTGAGGAGGAGCTTTTTTTCTTTAAAACTTGTACGTGTCACGGTATTTCTTGTTTCATGTGTGTAGGTATCTTTCACTCTCATGATGATTTTATGGAATACACAAGATGATAACAAAGTTATCTAAGGGGAGAACAAGTTCAGTTGAAGACAAAGTTTAAATGTCATTCCGTTTCTAGGGTTGGGAGGACATTAGGATTCATTGTCTTAAACGATTTTTATTATAATTTGGTTTTCGATTTTGTTTTGTACCGAAATAGCCAAAGAGGGAGATGTGTAAGAGCAAGTTTTAATAATTGCTCATATCTTAGGATTAATTTATAGTTTTGGCTTATGCCGTTATAAACTGGCATCTCAAACCGAACACTATATCTCCAAGTTCATTCGAAGACACGTTAGTGATCGAGCCCTGCTTATGGATTTATCATCAATACTATATGGAGGAATAAACTTGTGGTTTTCATAGACTTTTATGAATTGTATTTTGGGATGTTAGCTTTTAAAAATAACGGCTTTTTATAGAAGAAATTCAAAACAAAAGGTTCTTTTTGTCTCATTCGAATGAGATTGAATCTCATTAGAACGAGATTTGCAGTCTCGTTATAAGAAGCTTCAAACGACCTTCAAACGAGACGTCCCTGCCTTGACAGAGAAATCTCGTTAGAAAGTGGTTTACACGAGATCTGTTGTTAGAACGAGAATTTGTTTAGTTAAAACAAAACTAGTGTTTTCGCTAGAACGAGGTATGTTTTCTTGTGAACAACACCACCGCCTAGAAATTTATGTTTTTGTTATAAAAACCTGTATGTTTTAGAAATTTGAGAGAACTTTAGCGAAAACGATTTTTCAATACCTGTTCCAAAATTTTTCCTTTTTTGGTTTTCCCAAACCACTTTTACTTTCATAAACATTTCATCCCCATATATGATTTGTGAGATTTATGAAACCCTAGTTTCCATACACCTTGCATAAACCTCTTGTAGAGTCAATCTCTACTGCTAACTTATGGAACTGAAGTTTCACTGCTAAAGAAGAAGAAGGTTAATCGGTGGATACTAAGGAAAGACCACTTCCTGTGGACGACACTCGACTGGGCCGTATTCTATACTTTGTAAGTCGATTGTGTCTGTCAGTTACTCTGTAGTGCTGAATTAATGTATTGCCCTTTTTTGGTATTTTTCCTTGTTTGCTTTGCATGCATATTTTTACTGTGTGTGATTGATTAGAATTAATTTGGAATATTTCATTACATGAACACTTAATTGCTAATAAAGATAAAAATTGGTTTAAATTGGAATTTATGTGTGAGGAACCTAGTATACGAAACAATCCATAGAGCCTCGCATTCTTAATTAGATGTTGGTTAAAGTCAATTAGTAGCAAATTGATTTTACCAAGCGGGTATCAAAAGCTTAACGTAGGGAATCATATTATGTACCATAATCAACTTTGAAAATAATACCTCATTATATCCGGGCAAATTATTAGATAATTAAATTGGAGTACAATCATAATTATTTAGTGGAGTTAATTATGATTAAATAAATAAAGAAAATAAATTACGACAAATGTAATTTGGGATTTTCGAGTATTTATTTGGAGTTAAATTGATTATTTGTCTTGGGTCCCTGGTGTAATCCAAATACCTAAGTAGTTAGTTCTAAACTCTCAAGAAACCTAGTTCGACGCAAGCCCACCTTTTGTAATTATATATAAAGGTGCGGGATGGAGTTAACTTTTATTATTCACCTTTAGGGTTTGAGATGGTTTAAAGAAAATACTATTCATGTTTTTGTGAAGAGAATTGGAGAGAGACCAACACATCTCATTCATAACAAAGGTTTTCATCTCAAAAGGTGTCAACCCACCTACCTAACTTTGGAGAGGTCCATACAAAAAAAGATCCGAGCTTTAGAGAAGGTTTAATAAGCTTTTGAATATCGAAAATAAGGAACTAAGTAATAATGAACATATACTTTTCTCCCCATCGAATTGTAACTGAATCTGCAAAGGTATTATGTTCTAAACCCCAATTTTATTCATCGAACCTAGTTTTTGGTTTGACCTCTTTCTTATATTTGATTAATCGAAGATCCACAGCTGGAATTTATTATTTCGTGTATATCTATTCCCAACACACATCACCCAAACCAAGGGTACGACACCTTGAGATGGAATTCCTGGAAAGATATCAAAATATGTAGTAGAGGATAAAGAAGTACGACAAGAGCGACTCGCATGTTTCCCAGTACTTTCATTATATGTAGGACCTTGTACGGGATATCAAACCCACAATAAAAATAATATTATTGTTTGGCCCCAGGAATATGAATGAAATGAAATACACGACACAATATGTATGTGGTTCAACAGATCATCCTACTTACGACCAAAGGGAAGGGAGGGAGAGTTATATACTTGGGAGAATAACGGAAGATTGAAGTGTTAAAGGTGCTAGCTAAGAGTACAAGTCTTCATGTGCAAAGTATAAAATCAATCTCCCTCAATAGGGTGAGATTGACCATTATTAATAAGTACAAGGTTCCGATCATTCTAGGTTTCTTTAATCCTAGCTTATCTATAGGTAGCAGAGTTATTTTAGAAATGATTGTTCATATTGCATTATGATCTTCTATGATCCTAAGTTGATTCTTCCTTGATACTCGGTCGACTATGATCCATGAAACCTAGGAGCCATGTGTCATTCCACGTGGTGTAATCGGCCACATCTCCCTTTAATTTCCCCCAAGATTGTTGGAGAGACAGTCTAAGGGTCTATTAAATACGCATATAGATTTAATTATAAAAAATACACACATGTGAAATCTCACAAGGCAAAACTAGGATTTACCTTTTGAGATCTGTTTGATTTGATCTCGTGTTAGCACAAAATGTATGTGATTACAATTGATCAAAACACAGACCAGATGCACCTCACGATCTTCTACTGTATTCCTGATATGCACAATCACGAGCAAAGTGTGGGCTCTATTTCCGTGACCACCTACTCTTCTCACTTTTCCTCTCTGCTGTCTTTCTTTCACAAATATTAATTTTTGTCTTTTAAATATCAAAGAGTGATGGTTGGCTTAAGAAAAATAAGATTTAAGTGCGTATATATAGGCTATAGTAGGGACCTTAAGGAGAGATAAGTATGTGGCTCATAATGGGCCTGCGAAAATTCAATACTTCTTAGATCTTAATCTCAGTCCCTTAATTATAATCAATACCAATGAATAATTATAATTGCAACTTCAATCCTTAACTCAAAATTATATTTCAAGCTCCTCATTATTAATTACTTAATTATCCCCACTTTAAGGTTACAGATACTTGTTAATAAAATAAATTATTGATAATTTATTTAATTAACTTCTTTAAGTCCTTGAGCGGTCCAACTTAACTTATTTGTAGTATTGGATTAACATAATCCACCTGCAGGGTTTGACACATAAAAAACCTATAAACATCTCGAGGGGGTATCACCAATATCTATACCGAGGAGTGGATTCCATCTATAAAAGACTTTCACCATACATTAATCACCATTCCCAATCTATTAAGATTATTGATCCAATAATGAATCTCGCCCAATAGGTAAAAGTTACGATCCAAGGTTGTTCCACTAGTTAGAGTACAGTGGGGTCATCACAACGTTGACGAGTCTACCTGGGAGCGGGAGGAGGATATGCGGGAACAATATCCAGAGCTTTTCATCACAGGTATGACCTAATTTCGGGGACGAAATTCCTTTGTAGGGGGGGAGTATGTAACACCCCGTATTTTCATGCATCAAATATTTAATTAATTCAGAAATTCAAAATTACTTGTGTGTCGTAATTTTAATTGAATTAATTATGGTAATTTATATTTAAATATTAATCGGGAAGTGAACGGTTAATATTTAAGGAAACTTATTTACTAAGTGAATAGTAATAATTTATTTACGTCATTTCGAGTATTAATGACAGGGTATGCACTTATCTCAACCGAGAGTCGGTATAGACTAAATTGGGTGGGGGATAAGTAATTTTTATAAATTAATTCGGATGCACATTCTGAGTGTACAGTTGATTCCGGATGGGTCAAGATAGTCAGAAAAGTGTACCTGGGGGTATTAAACGGGTCACGGGGTATTTTTAGACATAGCCGGGGCCACACAGAGGTATTTGGGTCACTTGGGCTTGGCCCATTAGGCAAAAAACGGGATTTAGGTCAATTATTATATTAGAAGCAATAAGAGAACGGCTGAGTTGAGTTTATAAAAAGCTTAGTGTGTTAAGGAACCCTAATAGCAGTTAAAGGCAGATTTGGGGATCACAAAAGAGCCAACAAGAGTCATCTTCAACTTTGGAATTCTTCTCCAAATCAGACTCTACGAAACCTAAGGCAAGTGGATAACTTGCAATAGTATTGAATCTGTTTTTCAATTCATATTTATGTGATGTGATTGATTAAAATTCATTTTGGGTGTTCATGGCATAAACATGGGATTTTGAAAACAATAATCTGATTTACGAATTTGAGTGAGGATTTATGTAAAATCTGATATTGGTAAGTTGATACATATCTGGTAGGATGATATCTGGATAATTAGAAACGAATTTGATGTAGGAATTTGGGGTGTAAATGGGTTAAGAGTTAAAGATGAATTTTTCCCCAAATTTAGAAATCAGTAGTTAATGGACTAATTAATGATCTTGGGGGACATTCTGGAGATCCCTAATAAGGTTTCTAACATGTATTTGTGTTAAAAGGGCTTGAGATGGCTGGTAGAAGAAATTAGGGTATGAATAAATTCGTCCATGGCTGAATCTGTCTTTGCGAAGAAGACGAAGACCTGCTCGATCGATCGATCGAAGGTCTGGGGTCGATCGATCGAGGGTCGGCAGATTTTGACAGCTTCGCCCAGTTATATATATAAAAGGAAAATTTTATATTATAATCTTTTATGTCATTAATTATTGAGAAATTAATACATGAGTTTAAATCAAATTAATTGTGAGTAAAATTAATTTGGATTTGAGGTAGAAATTGTGTGGCACAACATGATTAAATACGGAGTTTGTGGACAAGTCCGGGAATATTGGTTGAGCGATACCGAGGGTAATATTATATTTAAGTAGAGGTTAAATAACTTAGAGTCGGGGATTTATACTTGGGTGAGGTTATTTCGGGCTACGAGAGTAAGTCCAAATTTATGGTGGGGGCGATACCAAAAGTAACTCAATTAATTAATGTGCAAATTAATTAATAATTAGGGTTGGACCATAAACTCTTAATAATTTAAATAGGCTTGTGTTACGGATTTAGGACACGGTGTAGCCGGACATTTTATATATATATATATATACGGTGTGTGAGAGTATATATATATAGTATGTGCATTAATATCAGTGGTTAAATATTATTATTCTATACTCTAATGCTATAGGGGGAGGTTGCACGTAGTGGATGAATCCCCTAGCTTGAGGAGTAGGGCGAGTATATTCCCAGGTCATAGCGTCCGTTATATGGGGTGAGGGGCATCTCACTTTCAAGGAAGGAATATGACCTCCTCCAATCGTATGTTAAACCAAGTTAGTGAGCAATTCTGATTTGGGTAACTAGGTTATGTGAATATACCTAGTGGGATAGCACTTTAGAGAATTTATATCATGTGAGTATTTTACTCGGGCGGATGTTAGTTATTTAATGTATTTCAGTATGTTTGTGAATGCTGCAATATGACTAAGTGTATAATTAGGTAATTAATTATATACGGGCTAATTAATACAAAGCATGAGTTGTTTTTTATGTATAACAAGTGTAGAAGTTATATGAAATTAAAAAGGGAAATGATTAATTAAGTTGATGTTACTAATAACTTAAAAAAAATCCTAATTTCGGTATACTCGGTTAGAGTAGGGTGGGTACTAAAAGACTTTATTAATTATCTAGTCAGGAGATAAATAACTAGGTGATTAGATTAAAGCGTTAGTAGTGCAGATTAGAGGAGGGGTAAGAAGTCCTCAAGAGAGTGTGTCACTAACTAAAATATGAAGAGCATGCATATTTATTTATTACTGCAAGTTAATCATTTGTTAAATGTTTTCAAATGTTTTGGGTACTAACCCTTGCTATAAAAACTTTTAAAAACCTTTTAGGTGTCCAGCCACAAGGACGCCAGGCTTGACTCAATTCCAGGTATCCGTTGCTGCAACACATGTGGATGTTGCGGGATTTTTGATAGATGCCTCATTCTTTCATTCGTGTAGAGACTCTTTATTAGTTATTCGAGCATGTCGCTCACATTTCATTTTTTTAGTGTTAGACTTGTTGAGATTGTCTTCTTGTCTTTACTTGTATTGGATATTTGGACCGATGGTTTATTCGGTTAGGTATTTTATTTGTGGATGGTTATTTTAGTTAACTGTGATTGTGTATTATTTTATGTTCCACATGAGTTTCATTTAATGAATTAAAAGATAAAAATTGGCACCAGTCTACTTTTCTCACTTAGGTGGTTAGTAATTAAAAAGACGACAGTGATGCTAAGAATGAACCAACTGAGAAACCTGTTCTAACTTGATTTAGGACTGATCACCCGGGATTAATTAGGCGGGGTGTCACAGAATTCTCTTATCCATTGCGGCTCATTTTGATTATGAAATTTAGCAAATGGACATCAAGACTGCATTTTTTAATGGGAATCTTGACGAGTGTATCTATATGGTGTATCTAGACGATTTTATTTCCCAAGGCTAAGAGCATAAATTATGTAAGCTTACGAAGTCCATTTATGGACTTAAATAAGCATCTAGAACTTGGAACATTTGTTTTGATCAGGCAATCAAATCTTTTAGTTTTGATTAATGTCTAGATGAGTCTTGTGTGTACAAGAAATGCAACGAAAACATAGTGGTATTTTAAGTATTATATGTGGATTAAATTATTCTCATTGGAAATGATATTGGTGTGTCGTTGTCAGTTAGAGTGTGGTTGTCCAGCCAATTTGATATAAAAGTCTTAGGATAGGCTTAGGAGAAGCTAGTCACATCTTTGGGATAAAGCTTATACGTGATCGCAAGAATAGGATATTGAGATTATCACAAGCAACTTATATCGATTCCATTCTTGCCAGAATTATCATGAAAGATTCCAAGAAAGGGTTCCTCCCTTTCAGACATGGAATATCTCTGTCTAAGTATCACTGTTCTAAGACACCCGATGACATAGAGAAGATGAAAGGCATCCCTTATGCTTCGGCAATTGTGACCCTTATGTATGTTACGTTATGCACTAGACCTGATATCTTCTTTGCTGTTGGCATGGTTAGTAGATATCAGTCTAACCCTGGGTAGGAACACTGGACTCCGGAAAAGCATATAATCAATTACCTAAAAAGAATATGAGATTATATGCTAGTTTACCAGGCAGATAGTCTCGTAACCATTGGGTACACCGACTCATATTTTCAGTCTAATGGGGATTCCAAAACGTCTACCTTTGGATATGTATTTACCATAGGAGGTGGAGCCATTAGTTGGAGGAGTATCAAGCAATCTTGCATTCCTGATTCCACTATAGAAGCTGAATATGGGGTAGCCTCTAAGGAAGCCAAGGAAGCAGTATGGCTTAGAAATTTTGTAATGGATCAAGGAGTGGTACCTTTAGTTCAAATGACTATTACACTTTATTGTGATAATAGCGGTGCGGTTGCTAACTCAAAGGAATCCAGGATACATAAGCGAGGTAAATACATCGAGTGTAAGTATCATCCCATTCGAGAAATTGTGCAACGAGGTGATGTCACACTTATGAAGATTTCATCTAAGAACAACCTAGCAAACCCTTTCACAGAGATCTTACCAACTAAGACTTTTGATGGTCGCGTAGAGGTAATGGGAGTGGGATGCATTATAGCATGGTTTTGAGTCTAAGTGGGAGAGTGTAAGAGAAGTAGACTAAAACTATATTAAATGTAATAGTTTTGGTTATGGATTTATTTTTAAAATAAAATCAATTTTTCCTATTTTAATGAGAATTGTGCAAGGACATAATGTTTGCAATATTTTATATATTGTCGATATCTTTTCTTCTACTCAATAGGTGTTCTGGTGTGTAGAGTATGGCTTACACACAGAGAATCGGATCACCATTTCTTATAGAATATAAGTTTTATCATTCACAGTCTTAGATGAAACTGGACACACCATCAGTAAGGTCGTAGCATAATATTTTAGTAGGTCTATTTTGATTACGAAAAAACTGTATAGTTTCAACTTATTTTTGCTAGTACACTTTATGTGTATTGAACGGGACCACCTTGAGGTAATTGTCTTTATATTTATTTTATAAAACAAAGTAAACCTCGTGATTATTATGTTTATATAAGGCTCTTAATCTGGAAATGATTGATGGACACGTACACTAGTTATTTATTGCTTCGCTCGCTATGATCCAGAATAGCCACGGGTCTCTCATCATATGAGATATCTGGCTGTAAATCAATTTCCTCAAGTGGAATGTGCCAGAAGGCCCTCTCGCTCCTCCGATATTTCTTCAGCGATGCCACATGGAACGCGTCGTGTATCCGCTGAAGGTGCTCCGGCAATCCCAGCCAGTAGGCTACAGGCCCCACCATCTCGATAATAGGGAAAGGTCCCATGTACCTCGGTGCTAGCCTACCCTTCTTGCCGAACCATATCACCCCTTTCATAGGGGACACCCGGACCAATACCTGATCCCCAACATCTAATTCCACATGTCTTCGTGAAGCATTAGCGTAACTTTTCTGCCTATCCTGAGCTATCCGAATTCTCCCTCGGATCAGCTCAATCTTGGCAGATGTCTCCTGAACAATCTCTGACCCCAATAGTTTGTTGTCCCCTACCTCTAACCAACAAGCGGGTGAACGATAAGGTCTCCCTTATAGTGCCTCGAATGGTGCTATGCCGATCGTGAATTGGTAAGAGTTGTTATACGCAAACTCTACCAGAGGAAGATATTTCTCCCAACCTCCCCCAAAGTCTAATATGCACATTCTGAGCATATCTTCCAACATCTGATTGACTCTCTCAGTCTGTCCGTCAGTCTGTGGGTGATAGGTTGTACTCAAACGTAACTCTGTGCCCATGGCCTCCTAAAAACTCTGCCAAAAGTGGGCCACAAAGATTTTGTCCCTATCCGACACAATATTTATCAGTACCCCGTGCAGATTAACAATCTCTGCTATGAATAGCTGCGCATAACGCATCATCTCAAAGTCTGTGCGAACCGGCAGGAAGTGGGACGCTTTGGTCAACCGATCCACAATGACCCATATGGAATCGTGACCCTTTGGTGATGTCGGTAACCCTATAATGAAGTCCATGGAGATGCTCTCCCATTTCCACATGGGAATTTCAAGTGGCTGTAGCATCCCTGATGGTCTCTGATGGTCAACTTTCACAAGCTGACACATGGCACATTTCGAAACAAACTCTGCTATGTCCCGTTTCATTCCTGCCCACCAATACTGCCTCCTCATATCCTGATACATCTTATCCCCACCGGGATGTACTGCGAATCTCGACCCATTAGACTCTGTCATAACAACGTGCCTCAACTCCTCATCTTCTGGCACAATCAACCTCCCATTAAGGCGTAAGCCTCCCTCCGAGATGATCGAGTAACCCTCTGCTCCCTCAGCTAGCAACTGGCTCACCCTATCCCGACAGGTCTGATCCTCTGTCTGACCTGCATAATGATCTCAGGTGTGATGGATAATGCTGACATACAATCCATGGCTACATCATCCTCATATCGAAGTTCTCTCCACTTCGCTTTCCAGACTTCTGGTATTTCTCCAGTCGGTCTCCGACTCAATGCATCTGCTACTACATTAGCCTTATCAGGATGATACTGAATATCAAAATGGTAGTCTTTCACGAACTCTAGCCATCGCCTCTGCCTCATATTCAGATCCTTCTGAGTGAAGAGATACTGAAGTGATTTGTGATCCGTGAATAACGTGAACTGCACCCCCAGAAGATAATGTCTCCATATCCTCAAAGCAAAAACGATCGCTGCTAACTCCAGGTCGTGAGTGGGGTAATTCCTCTCGTGGGGCTTTAGCTTACTGGATGCATACGCTATAGCCCTTTCCTCCTGCTGAAGCACACCCCCAAGTCCCTGTAAGGATACGTCAGTGTAAACTCGATACTCCAATCCTTCTTTCGACAATGCAAGCACGGGTGCAGATGTCAACTTATCCTTTAACTCGTCGAAAGATAATTGACAATGATCACTCCAAGTGAAAAGTACCCCTTTTCGAGTCAGATTCGTCAAAGGGCCCGCAATCTTTGAGAATCCTTTGATGAATCTCCTGTAATAACCGGCCAATCCCAGAAAGCTGCGCAGCTCGGTCGGTGTCGTGGGCTGTCCCCACTCCCTCACCGCCGATACCTTACTTGGATCCACCGCAATACCCCGATCTGACACCACATGGCCAAGGAACTGAACCTCCCGTATCCAAAATCCACACTTCCCGAATTTGGCATAGAGCTGGTGATCCCGCAATGTCTGTAAAACTATACACAGATGTTCTGTGTTCTCCTCCTGGGTGCGCAGTAGATTAGGATGTGATCAATGAACACGATGACAAACTGATCGAGAAACTCCCTGAAAACCCTGTTCATGAGGTCCATGAACACTTCTGGTGCATTGGTTAGCCCTAATGGCATCACCCTGAACTCATAAGATCCATACCGCGACAGGAAAGAGGTCTTAGGAACATCCTCCTCTAGGATACGTAGTTGATGATATCCTGACCTCAGGTCAACCTTAGAAAAATAAGATGCCCCTCTCAACTGGTCAAATAGATCATCAATCCTAGGCAACAGATACTTATTCCGTATCGTCTCCTTATTCAGCTCTCTATAGTCCACGCATAACCGTAGTTATCCATCTCGCTTCTTTATAAATAATACCGGTGCTCCCCACGACGATGTACTCTGTCGAATGAAACCTTGACCCAGAAGCTGCTGAATCTGCTCTCTCCACTCACGCATCTCTGAAGGGGCCATTCGGTATGGGGCCTAAGCAATTGGCCTCATCCTCGGGGCTAAATCGATTATAAATTCGATTTCCCTACTAGGTGGCAACTCTGGTATTTCCTGAAACACATCCTCAAAGTCTCTCACTAATGGGATTGAGTCCAACGGAATTGCCACCTCCTGTGAGGTCTCCTCATCGATGTAATACAAGTGTGTGCGTGACCCTCCCTCAGGTAGAGGCATTGCTATCAAGAACATCTCCTGCCCTGGAATGGAGAACACGATGGTCCTCTCGTAGCAATCCACCGTCGCCCGATAACCTGCCAACCAGTCCATACCCAAGATGATATCATACCCCTCCATATCTAACACTAAGAGGTCCGCTTCTAAACTAAGTCTCCCAATCAAAATGTCCACACCCCGACAAATCGAGTGAATCTTAGCCCCGCTGCCTACTGGCGACTCTACACACATCCGAAGACTACCCGCACTCTCTAGTAGTCCGGCCCGTTTAGCAAAATTAAACTTAATGAATGAATGTGATGCTCCCGTATCAAAAAGAATACTACCCTCATAAACATGAATGAGAAATATACCCTCAACTGCTGGTGGCGCTTGCTGTGCTGGGGGATTGGGAACATCCCGGACGTTGTACACACGCCCGTAGTGCATCTGCCCCGGCTGCGGTGGGGCGGGTGGGGCTGGTGCTGCTGGCGGCATTTGCCCCCGTTTCCCCTGTTGGGCCTCCTGCTGTTGACCTCTGCCCCTCTGTGGGCATTCCCTCTTGAAGTGTCCTGGCTGGCCACAGACAAAATAACGTATCAGACCATCCCCCTGTCGTTGGCCCTGTTAGCCCTGACGTGGCTGACCCTGCTGGCCTCCCCCGTTATTCCCTTGGCCCTGACGGCCTTGAGGAACCTGTTGCTGCTGATTCGGGCCCGGCTTCCCTTGCCTGAACCCTTGTCCTCCTGATCGGAACCCTCCAGGCTTAAACTTCTTAGCCCGATTCCCCTGCTGATTGCCAGTCTGTTGCTGAGTACCACTCGCGTCACCACTAGTGGCTGCCTTGCCCTGCTGGCTCGGCTCCCCTGTTTTCTTTCTCCCCTTCGCATGGAAGCGGTGATCCTGGCAATGTACAAGTGCGGCATTAACGACATCTGTATAAGTCACTAACGCCGTATTCCTAATCAAATGTTGCATGATCCGCCAGGCTAAGCCATCCATAAATCTCGATTTCTTCCACTCCTCATCACTCACCTCATTTGGCACAAAGTTTGCCAAATGGGTGAACTCTTCCTCATAATCTGCTACTGATCGGTCACCCTGGACTAAATCACTGAATTTCTTCCTCATCTCAGCCTCTATCGCTGGTGGAAAGTATTTGCGGTCGAACCACACCCAGAACTCTGCTATCGACATCAGATCTCGCTCCTCGACGGTAGTAACTGACTCCCACCACTGTAAGGCTGCCCCCGACAGACGAAAGGTAGCAAGCATCTGCTTCTGCACCTCAGTACACTCTAGCATGCCCAGGTGGCGCTGAATGTTCTTCTTCCAGTCACAAGCCTCTACTACATATGTGCTACCCCGAAACTCAGGTGGGTGACCCTTCTGAAAGGTCTACCTAACTCGCTGCCATGATAGTGGCCCCACTGGAGCCTGAACTACTGGTACCACTAGAGGCGGTGCCTGGGGCTATGGAAAGTGAGCTTCCATGGTTCGCATCGCTGTCTCAACCGCCTGGGTCACTATCACTGCCACCTGAGTAATGGAAATCATCTCGGGTGGGGGTGGGGGTGGCAGTACCTGTGGCTCCGGATGAGCCTCCCTGACCTCATCCATAGCCTCAGCCCTCTCCGCTCTCAATCTCCTCGGTGGAATTTGAAATAGATTGAATTGTATGAGTACACAATTTACACAAAATATTCACAGCAGAAATACGATATCTCACAAGCGGAAAATGAATCAACAGTCCTAATAATAGGGCTCTATAATAAAAGAGTGCTACGCTGAAACGTAGAAATCCGCACAGTCCTAAGGACACTAGAACCTGACGCTCTGATACATCTGTGACACCCCGCCTAATTAATCCCGGGTGATCAGTCCTAAATCAAGTTAGAACAAGTTTCTCAGTTGGTTCATTCTTAGCATCACTGTCGTCTTTTTAATTACTAACCACCTAAGTGAGAAAAGTAGACTGGTGTTAATTTTTATCTTTCAATTAATTAAATGAAACTCATGCAGAACATAAAAGAATACACAATCACATTTAACTAAAATAACCATACACAAATAAAATACCTAACCGAATAAACGATCGATCCAAATATCCAATACAAGTAAAGACAAGAAGACAATCTCAATAAGTCTAACACTAAAAAAATGAAATGTGAGCGACATGCTCGAATAACTAATAAAGAGTCTCTACACGAATGAAAGAATGAGGCGTCTATCAAAAATCCCGCAACATCCACATGTGTTGCAGCAACGGATACTTGGAATTGAGTCAAGCCTGGCGTCCCTGTGGCTGGACACCTAAAAGGTTTTTAAAAGTTTCTATAGCAAGGGTTAGTACCCAAAACATTTGAAAACATTTAACAAATGATTAACTTGCAGTAATAAATAAATATGCATGCTCTTCATATTTTAGTTAGTGACGAACTCTCTTGAGGACTTCCTTACCCCTCCTCTAATCTGCACTACTAACGCTTTAATCTAATCACCTAGTTATTTATCTCCTGACTAGATATAATATAAAGTCTTCTAGTACCCACCCTACTCTAACCGAGGCTACCGAAATTAGGATTTTTTTTAAGTTATTAGTAACATCAACTTAATTAATCATTTCCCTTTTTAATTTCATATAACTTCTACACTTGTTATACATAAAAAACAACTCATGCTTTGTATTAATTAGCCCGTATATAATTAATTACCTAATTATATACTTAGTCATATTGCAACATTCACAAACATACTGAAATACATTAAATAACTAACATCTGCCGGAGTAAAATACTCACATGATATAAATTCTCTAAAGTGCTATCCCACTAGGTATATTCACATAACCTAGTTACCCAAATTAGAATTGCTCACTAACTTGGTTTAACATACGATTGGAGGCGGTCATATTCCTTCCTTGAAAGTGAGATGCCCCTCATCCCATATAATGGACGCTATGACCTGGGAATATACTCACCCTACTCCTCAAGCTAGGGGATTCATCCACTACGCGCAACCTCCCCCTATAGCATTAGAGTATAGAATAATAATATTTAACCACTGATATTAATGCACATACTATATATATATATACTCTCACACACCGTATATATATATATATAAAATGTCCGGCTACACCGTGTCCTAAATCCGTAACACAAGCCTATTTAAATTATTAAGAGTTTATGGTCTAACCCTAATTATTAATTAATTTGCCCATTAATTAATTGAGTTACTTTTGGTGTCGCCCCCACCATAAATTTGGACTTACTCTCGTAGCCCGAAATAACCTCACCCGAGTATAAATCCCCGACTCTAATTTATTTAGCCTCTACTTAAATATAATATTACCCTCGGTATCGCTCAACCAATATTCCCGAACTTATCCACAAACTCCGTATTTAATCATGTTGTGCCACACAATTTCTACCTCAAATCCAAATTAATTTTACTCACAATTAATTTGATTTAAACTCATGTATTAATTTCTCAATAATTAATGACATAAAAGATTATAATATAAATTTTTCCTTTTATATATATAACTAGGCGAAGCTGTCAAAATCTGCCGACCCTCGATCGATCGACCCCAGACCTTTGATCGATCGATCGATCGAGCAGGTCTTCGTCTTCTTCGCGAAGACAGATTCAGCCATGGACGAATTTCTTCAAACCCTAATTTCTTCTACCAGCCATCTCATGCCCTCTTAACACTAATACGTGTTAGAAACCTTATTAGGGATCTCCAGAATGTCCACCAACATCATTAATTCGTCCATTAACTACTAATTTCTAAATTTGAGGAAAAATTCATCTTTAACTCTTAACCCATTTACACCCCAAATTCCTTCATCAAATTCGTTTCTAATTATCCAGATATCATCCTACCATATATGTATCAACTTTCCAATATCAGATTTTACATAAATCCTCACTCAAATTCGTAAATCAGATTATTGTTTTCAAAATCCCATGTTTATGCCATGAACACCCAAAATGAATTTTAATCAATCACATAAATATGAATTGAAAAACAGATTCAATACTATTGCAAGTTATCCACTTGCCTTAGGTTTCGTAGAGTTTGATTTGGAGATGAATTCCAAGGTTGAAGATGACTCTTGTTGGCTCTTTTGTGATCCCCAAATATGCCTTTAACTGCTATTAGGGTTCCTTAACACACTAAGTTTTTTCTAAACTCACCTCAGCCATTCTCTTATTGCTTATAATATAATAATTAACCTAAATTCCGTTTTTTGCCTAATGGGCCAAGCCCAAGTGACCCAAATGCCTCCGTGTGGGCCCGACTATGTCTAAAAACACCCCGTGACCCGTTTAATACCACCAGGTACACTTTTCCGACTATCTCGACCCATCTGGAATCAACTTTACACTCAGAATGTGCATCCGAATTAATTTATAAAAATTACTTATCCCCCACCCAATTTAGTCTATACCGACTCCCGGTTGAGATAAGTGCATACCCCGTCATTAATACTCGAAATGATGTAAATAAATTATTACTATTCACTTAGTAAATAAGTTTTCTTAAATATTAACCATTCACTTCCCGATTAATATTTACATATAAATTACCATAATTAATTCAATTAAAATTACGACACACAAGTAATTTTGAATTTCTGAATTAATTAAATATTTGATGCATGAAAATACGGGGTGTTACAAATTCATGTTGTAATTTAGGCGGAAATACTTAAAGGACTCAGGAAACGATTGAAGAACAATATCGACCTGGGGTTCCCCATCGGTTTCCTCTCCAAGGATTTCAAGCACATTGAGAAGAGACATCATCCTTAAAACATGTTCCCTCACCGGGGTCCCTTTAGCCATGTTTATGTTCATGAGTTCTTTCATGGCAACCTGCGTTGCAACATGATTCTGATCTCCAAATATATCTTTGAGGTTCAACATCGTGTCATAAGCATGGTCCATCGATTGATGCTGATGTTGGAGAACATGTGACCTAGATGCCAAAATGTAACACCGTGCCATCTCATCAGCCTTAATCCATTTCTGGTAATCCTGGGTTTCATTTTTGATCGCCTCCTCACCAGGTTTTTTAGGACAGATCTCATAGGGCACAAACTTATATCCTTCAGCAGTCAACACAATATCCAAATTCCTTTTTCAGTCAAGGTAATTAGGTCCAATTAACTTGTTATCCTTGAGAATTACAACAAGTGGATTAAAAGAGCTTCCTATCTTAATTCTGGGAATCAAATAATAATATAAAATATTATAAGGCATAAAGCTTTTTGAATACTAAATTAAAATTAATGTCCCCTCTCTCAATTTTTAAAGAATCCGTCGGCATCCCGATTACCATTTGAATATTAGCATTCTTTAAAAAACCTACTTTCCAAAAAAATAGGCAGGCTTATTCCTTTTAATTTTATTATCTAGAAAAAACCTATTTCAAATCAAATTAAATATCCGACACTTTGGTCCCACAAAATCATAGCATTCCTCTTTGGAGAACCCACCGTTATTTTATGTCTAAGTGTATACCACCAACTAATTTTAGATTATCTCATATCACATAGACTACTCCTTTGGGGTCCGTCTATGTGAATAATGAATCCAAAATTACCCTTAAAGAAATTTATACTGACTAGCACAATAATTAGCATTCCTCGTTGGAGGACCTACTTATTATTGAAAGTCTACAAATCGTTGATGGAGACCATGGAATTTTCTCTTGGAAAATTCCTTCTCTCACTTTGTAATTTAAAATCTTTGTGAGGGTTATAAAAAAATGTGTCCAATTTTCAATTAATTTGAAAAATCTAGGATATTTGATATATTTTCAAATATATCGGGATATCCCTATTTTAATATATTAAGCAAATGAGTGATAAATACAAAATTTCAAACATCCTTGATCGTTATTAAAAAATACTCAATTTTTTTATTCTTTAACCACACATATCAATGTCCACAATTCAAAATAATTATGAATTATTCACATTTATCATCTACATGATTTAAGTCTGGTCGGTATTCCATATTATCCATAATTTTAAGGGAGCCGTTAACACATAATAACAACCAAATAATTAAAACATTAATAATAAAGATATAGATCAATGTAAATAAGAAAATCGAGATAAATAAAGACTCTTGGCTATTAAGGTCAAGATACAACTCTGTCGTTGATTGGAGTTCTCAATAGTCATCATTGAACCCAAACACTTCATGTTCCTACTACGTTGGGATGACACGGGGTTCCTCCATGCACTGTTTTACACTGTCCATTCAGATTCTGTGCTAAAAATAGACTCCGATAACAGATTTGGTTTCGTACTCCTTCATTGAAAATTACGATCAAAACAAGAACAATTTACGGATGTCTTATGCCTCCATGAAGGAGTTCACATTCTACATCAATATTACATTAATCCAGCGAAAAAAAATAACCAGGAATAAATCATCATGAGATCCAATCACATAGAACATACACATAAATACGTGACCATAATAGTGGGACTCAATCGTTGCAAAATAAAAATTAGCACAAATATATATTCTACCTAACATCCATTCACATATATGATTGTTTAAATTAGACAACATGGATGAGTTCAACCTATACGCGGTCAAAAGGGCTCTGATACTAATTGTTGGAGCGAAAATCCAAGGGTCTATTGAATACGCGTATAGATTGAACTACAAAAAAATCACATACATGAAATCCTACAAGGCATAATTAAGATTTACCTTTTGAGATATGTTTGATTTGATCTCGTGTTAACACAAACTGTATGTGATGACAATTGATCAAAAACACATGCCCGATGAACCTCACGATCTTTTACTGTATTCCTGATATGCACAATAACGAGCAGGGTGTGGGCCCTATCTCTGTGACCACCTACTCTTCTCACTTTTCCTCTTTGTTATGTCTCTTTGTCACAAATTTGAATTTGTGTCTTTTGAGTATCAAAGAGTGATGTCTGGCATAAGAAAAATGAGCTTTAGGTGCGCATATATAAGCTACAGCAGGGACTCTAAGGATAGATAAGGATGTGGCTCCTAATGGGCCTAAGAAAACCTAATCCTTCCTGGATCCTAATCTCAGTCCCTTAATTATAATTAATACCACAAAATAATTATAATTGCAACTCCACTCCTTAACTCAAAATTATATTTCGAGCTCCTCATTATTAATTCTTTAATTCTCCCCACATTAAGGTTACAAATACCCATTAATAAAATAAATTACTGATAATTTATTTGATTAGCTTCTTTAGGTCATTGAACGATCCAACTTAACTTATTTGTAGTATCGAATTAACATAATCCACCTGCATGGTTTGACACATACAAAACCTATAAACATCTCAAGGGGGTATCACCAGTCTCTATACCGAGACGTGGAGTTAAAATACTTTCACCATACATTAATCACCATTATGCAATCTATCAAAATTATTGATCCAATAATAATTCTCACCCGATATGTCAAAGCAATAATTAACTAGTGCATGTATCCATCAATCATATCCGAATTAAGAGCCATATGTAAACTTAATAATCACGAGGTTTACATTGTCTTATTAAATCAGTATAAAGACAATGACCTTAAGGTGGTCCCATTCAATACACATAAAGTGTACTAGCACAATAAGTTGAAACTATACAGTTTCTCGTAATCAAGATAAACCTACTAAAATATTGTGCTACATCCCTACTGATGGTGTATTCAGTTCCATCTAAGACTATGAACGATAAAACTTATATTCTACAAGAACTGATGATCTAATCCTCTGTGTGTAAATCGTACTCTACACACTAGAATACCTACTGAGTAGGATAAAAGACATCGACAATATATAAAATAATGCGAACATTATCTCCATACATGATTCTCATTAAAATAGAAAAAAACTGATTTTGTTTTAACAATAAATCCATAACTAAAACTAATACATAAATCATGGTTTTAGTCTACTTCTCTAACAAAGATTAGGCTAATCGATCTTTTAGATCCGGTTAGCCCAGTCTTACCTTTCCTTGGACACTTATTAGCATGTGTTTTCTCAAATATTGCCACTAAACTTATCATATGTCCACTTTGAAAGTGCGTTGTAATCATTCACTATCTAATGCGCACGATTCCCATGCCTAAGGTTTTTCGTTCCGTCAATAGGTTATCCAATCAATAATTGTGCGTGAGCGCATGGACTATGCATCCATTGAAGCCGACTCCCTTCCCAATACTAAACCATCGGTCCATTCGATTTTGGCAGTAGTGGTATAAGGTTTTGAGGGCCTTATGCCTTCGTAATTTTGACAACATTTCAAGGTATAGTCCATTTATGTCTCTCTCTAAATTTTTTTTTACCTGAGAACTTTTCTTCCTCATTTTGTTCATATTTGTTTCCTTGTACTCTCTCCCCATGTCTAGGCGCTTGAGGAAGTATGAACTTTCTTTAGAAAATGACTTTGAGGAATTTCACACAAAGTATTTATATACAAACAACTTTTATATTATAACTTCACGGGAAGAGGAGAATACATTCCGACTTAACCATGAAGTTTCTTTTATAATAATTGCCATAATGGAGGGTGGAGTTTGTTTTTCCCTTCGCCCATTATTGGTCAAAGTACTCCGCTACTACAGAATCCTTCCAATTCAGGAAAATGATAGCTTCTACTATATTGTTATGGTAACAATTACTATAAACCAAGTATGTGGGACTAACCTTGGTCTGAACAAAATTAGGTATTGTTACGATGTGAAATATTCCTTTGAGTCTGATACATACCATTTCTAGGGCAGGGATAAGTCTCTCAGCTTGGGTACATGGTTACTTAGATCACAAAAAGACACTAAAAATGTCTTAGTGTTTTTTGGGATATTGTATGATGAGAATTATATAAGTCTCTAGGTTCCTATAGTGGCTGAATCCCCTGGTAGATCGCCCACCATTCTACATATAAACCTGTATTTTTTTATACTAATCGGCCTTTTTTATATACATCGCCACCGCAATAGGAAACCTATGAATTTCGAAGTCCATTTGCGAGATCTTAAAATCATTTGGAAAATAAGAAATCCACTTGGTGTGAGCCTACATTAGAGAGTGGCCCACGCCCTTCTCAATTGTGATCTCACTGTCACTTCGGATAATAACATCATAGGAATCCTAAAATTCACTACGACTAATTACACAAGGGTGGGTGACTCATCTATTCCAATCACCACCTATGTTCTCAATAAGGCAGTAAGGGTGTTTACCTTGGGGAATCATCTCCTATTTACATCGTATCAACTGACTCTGGTGAAGACTAGAAGGAGGGAGAAGAGATGGAAGAAGAAGAAATATATTATCTTTTCGATGGTCTTGACCCCATTTTCTCATATGAAGAGGATGACATTTCTGGTTATTCCTAGGAAGAAGTTGAGGAAGAGGAGAACTTCCAAGTAGGAGACTTCATCTTTCCCCCACTCCCTGATAATCTTGAAAAGATGACTAGCCGTCCAAGATAATAGGTGGAGCTTACTGTCGTCAAGGCCAATCAAAAGAAGTAGGGCAGCCAATCCAGTTAGGCCCGTTAATCCATCGATAACAACACCTTATTAATCCAACTCCCCTAAATCCTATTACCGATGAATTACAAACACAAGAGAAGAATCACATTAGGTTCTCCCCTTACGGGAATCATACCGATGACAAAAGGCATCCACATGTTTAAATCCCGCCATTTGGAGCTCAAAAAGATTACTATGGGCATCAAGAAAGACAACTATATGACTGTTTATCATGATGCAAATGACAACTTGTGGGAACAACTGTGAAAAATTTACATTCACGCCGAGTTCGAAGACACTTATACTTTCCTGAATCGGTGAGCAAATAAAAACCAACCGGATTAACCTTCGAATGCATTATTTCCAGGTCGGGACATCAAGTTCTGACATTTTGGGGTTGAAAGATGAAGTTTCACAAAATATTGATCTAGCCTTCAACCAATGGAATGAATTCTTAAATAAAGAGGCCAGGGGTAAAAACTAGCATAGAGGAAAAAAATAGGGAGAACAGGGCAAAGAAAAGTTGATATCCATAAACGTAGGCCTATATAATATGCTGATTTGTAGAATAAATGGGTGGAGAGGACTAAGGGGACTCAGAAAGAAGGGACTGACCCAAATTGGGTCAACTTGTACCTGCATGCCTAATGAGATAAATAGATCAACAAATTCTTAGACAAATTTGATCCGACTCTAGTGATTTTGAATTTAATGATCATATACACGCTATAATAAAATAATGTTGAAATTATAGTCCTAAATATATTATTATATCATAAGAAATGATATGAGTCACGAGGAGCAATCATGAGGAGTGTATCCCCCACGATATTGACTTAGATGTCATATCGAAGTTACTTAGAAAGGATAAAAGGGGGAGGACAAGAGGTGTGACATCCAAGATGCCGAGGACCAAATTAGTGTACACCGCACCTGTATGGATGATCTCACTTCAATTTGGAGTCACATGTTGACCTAGGTTGAAGAAATTGGGAATATAGAATAGGAAGTGTTAGCTCTTAAAAAGGACATAAGATCTGTTAATAATTCCTTGGGACAACTGACAAATGAAATCAAAGGATTATACCAAATGCTTAGTCAATAACAAAGCGGATCTCAATTCATGACTAAAGGTTTCCCCTCCCAAATGCCTCCTACATCATTCCCCCCTTACGCACCTACACCTACCGCCCCCTATTTTTTACCATCATAATCTTTCTTGCATGGTGACTATGCCAAGGAGTATTTTATTATGAACTTGACCAACACGAGGTTCGTTGGGCAGTGCATGCTCGTTTCTACGATTTTGGGAACACTTGTGTACTATCACTATTTGTGAAAAGGAGAGGCTAAAATATTGGTGGAAGAAATCTTCCCAGGTTGCGAACATGAGGGTGTGTTTGTTGACCACATAGGTGAGCAAGCTGCATTTATTGAGTGTAATAAGGGATATATTGCCTGGCCAATTTATTTGTTGGTGAAGATTGTGTAATGAACAATATTTTTTTTCTTCATATTTTGGGACAAGTTTGTAATTATTTTAATCTTGTGGAACATGTAATGACATATCTTAATTTGTTTCAATTTTAATTTTCCAGGGTTTAATGACATATTAATTTGCTTGGTTTTATTTCGTATTGATTTAATAAATTTTCTTGAATTATCAATTAAGAGTTCTTGTATACAATATGACTTTCATTTTAATCTATTTATACAGGTGAATTGAATTTTGAAAAACTATTTAATGGATTTCCTATGGATGGGAGAGGATCACATATTCTCTAATAAGCATTTAAAGGGTGTTTGTGATTTTGTTAAGTACGCATATCGAAATCTTAACAGTTGCAATATCCCGTGTCCATGCACCTATTATATGAACGACAATTTTAATCTTTAGAAGACATTGATTTGCATTTTTTAGGTGGGCTACGTCACCATACTATAAGATATGAACATTCCATAGGGAAAAGAATGTACTATATGTTTTGACAAAATTACCAGAACCTGACTAGTGGAAGTGGTGAATAACTCGCCAACCCCTTGTACTTTGAACGACCTAGTTGATTATGCTTACGAAGTCCACCACCATCAAAACCACCATCATATTGATTCAGATAATATTCACTAAACCAAGTTAATGAAAAAATTAATGCTGAATTATTCGAAGATCGATAATACATACGGTTAAAAGCGGATATAGCGAGACCTTTATTTAAAAATTGCCACGAATATCACCCGGTATTGTATGCAATGATCGGTTTGCATAATTTGAAGAATCAATAAGGTTTTTAAGGCAACAACATAACTTTAAGTCTTTCGTGAGCTAAATACATTATCTTAAATGAGAACATGTTACCAAATAATTATCCAACCATGAAGAAGATCTTGAAGGGTTTGGGTTTGAAGTATAAATTTATTCATGCATGCAAGTATGTTTAATTATTGTAGCACAATGAACACGAACTAAAGGATAAGTGTTTTGTATGCAATGAGCCAAGATTTATGGATTATTAGAGTGGAAATGACAAACCCACTAAATTTCACAAGTGCTCACAAGTTCCATAAAAAGTATTGAAGTATTTTCCCATCGTGCCACGGTTATAAAAAATTTTCACTATACCTTGGATAATAGAGGCTATGGCATGGAATGCTCGAGTCGAGGTAGTGGAAATCTCATGCGTCATCTAATTGATTTAATCATATGGAAATTTTCAAATGCACGACACCCTAAATTTGCAATGAAATCGCGCAATATCTTTTTGGATTATTAACCAACGGGTTTAACCTTTTTGGTAGTTTAAGCACCAATCAAAGTTACTGGCCAGTTTTCTTGGCGCCTTTAGGTCTCCTTATAACATCGTGAATGAGAAAAAAGTTCACATTATTATCGATGTTGATACCTTGTCCAAAGTCTCCCTGCAATGACATTGATATTTTTTTAGCCCTGTCAATTGAAGAACTGAAAAAGTTGTGGGACGAAGGCGTGAGGGCATTTAATCCTCATAAGGGTGAAGAGTTCACACTTAAAGCAATGGTACTGTGGGCGATCCACAACTTTCTAACCTATTGGATCTTGTATGGTTGCCATGTTCATGGTAAATACGAACGTCGCATGCATTGGGACGAAACCAAATGCACTTAGGTAAAGTATAATAATAAGATATGTTATGCCAATCATCATAGGTTTCTGACGAACAATCACTATTTTTGGAACAACAAGTCTAAATTTTAACCTTTTAGTAACGAGCATAGATGCAGCCTCTTCATCTTTTTGGTTACCAAATCAAGGAGAAGTCGGAGGTTGTGACTTTGGGGAATAAGTTTGTAGGAAAACACCCTTAGTTTGCATGACAAAATTAAAAATCTAGGGAGGATCCAAAAGATCCTAGTAAAATGAAGGCATGGTCTAAAACGTCAATGTCATTTAACTTATCTTATTGGAAAGACTACCGTATATGGCATGTAATTGGTGTGAAGCATATGGAGAAGAATTTTACGAAACATCTGATAAGAACATATCTGGATGGATATCAATCAAAAGATGAAGAGAAAGAGCGCAGCGATGGAAAGGAGATAAATTTTAAAAAAAAATTATGGTTAAAAATGATCCTACTGCAGAAATAAATTTAAGTCACGCGGGTGCTTTCACTTTGACTACTAATGAGAAAACGATCCTCCTAGACACGGTGTTCGACTTGAATATTTCGACCAATTATATCAGTAATTTGTGTAGGGTTATCAATTATCAAATAAATAGTCTGAAACAGTGCAAGTCTTACGAATGATACATCATCATTTAATTAATCCCTTTGTTATTTAGGCTTTGATTTTCTCATCACAAATATCTCCGTAGGGCAATTATGCAGATTAGTTTGTGGTTCATCTTACTGTGTGAAAAAAGTTGTAAACCTAAAGCACATTATAGCTGTGAGAGTAACTTAAGTCGAGGTGGCTCGCGTCTTAGAGTAATATCTTTCTCCGTCGTTGTTCGACATTAACGCCCACTTGCTTGTGTATCTATGCGATAAGGCGTCATTGTGTGGATCTGTTAGGTTTTGTTGGATGTATATTTTGAGTGTTTGATGAAAACCTTCAATGATTACGTCAAAGAATACATGTATATTGGAAGGTTAATTGTAGAAGAATACATTATAGAATAATCATCATTATACACTCGGGGCCGAAACAAGGGCTTAAGAGGTTCAATCCTCGTAGAGAATGAGTGGTTAAGGAATTTGATGAGTTTGAGGATGAACTGCCCTTTGGGAACCCTAAAGAGGTGAGACTCAGTAATTTACAATACGAGCGAGCAACTCATTATGTCTTTAAATCATAAGATGAAGTTGAAGATTGGAGATAATAAGTATCTTGATATAATGTATATGTTTTAAGCACGTGTAATAGTTATATTAAAATCTCAATACTATAATTTTATAAGCACGTATAGTAAGTATGAGAGCGAAATTGCCAGATATCAGAAGCGAAAAGATTCAACGGACGTGATGAATGATTTTAGGGCATGGATATCAAAAGAGGTCATTGTCACATCTTTTGTTATAGTTACTTATGCATGTGTTATAAAACATATCCTAATACAAATCCATTAATAAATTCAACTTTTAAAAAGAGGTGATGTCTTTTGAAAGGTCCCAAATTCTGTGCGAAGGAGTTAAAAAATTTCGCACCAACGGTTTTAATTTGGACTCATACCCAACGAGGAAAAATAATTGCCACAAAACAATGGAATTTCAATTTATGCCTTGAATTCTTGTGTGGCTAGAAAAAGTGATAAAAATCCAAAGGATAAAGTGACACCCCGATTTTCGAGAGTCAACGTGAAAAATCTCTTATACTTTGGTTTCATTTGAGAAACACCTCTTATAAAGTAAAATATTTCTTTTACATTTCTATGTTGTAAAATCCTTTAATTTAATTAATGAAATGATGTCCAACTTATGAAATCAACAATTGAAATAAAAGCGTTTTGTCAACGTCATAGAATAAATAACAATTTAAGAAAGTCGACATCATCCTGCCTTATTACAAACCAAATTTAAAATGCTTCAAAATAATTCTACATAATGTAGTCAAAGTTCCATTTGAATAACACATTTAGAGTAAATAGTAAACAAAGCTCTACTGGTGCATAAATCCTTCATTGCCTTTCACGGTTTTCTTACTTTTATCTTTTTTCGAAGTACCAGGGGATTGGCAAATGGTGGGGTATGAGCGTGAGACCAGTAAGATAAATACTAGTAGAATAATACATACAAAGAATATTTATACATATAAAGTATATTTTAGCAATTATGAAATCATCCATCATTTGACTAAGTGTTCTCATGCAAAAAGCAACATGACATGAAAGTGACGTTTTGACCATGGGGAATATGTTACTAATTAGTGATTCGGGGTCTAAGAATTAAGCTGCACCCTAGGGCTCTGGGCCTTTCTTAAAATTTTCAATTACCTCTAAGTGCCTTTAACTTGTTATATATTTGTAACCCTTTTTTCCTTTCTTTCTTTCTTTTCCTTTTTAAGCCCTTTTCCTTTTTTTGCCAATCAACGAGACCATATACCGGGGACGAGACTAGTCCCAACACGTAATTTTCCAAATTTCATAACTTATCAAAAGTTCATTTTCATTTTCATTTTACCTTTAACTTTGTATTTCATACTCGAAAACAACTTTATTTACCAATTCTTGGGAAACATAACCTTTGGGTTCAAATGTTTTTCACTACACACATACACACTTGTAAACTTGCATTTTATACACTTTGTCAAAAATAATTATTTTCATATTTACTTAAGAAAATATGAGTTTTTACCATACGAAATCCAACACTTTTGACTAGAGTCCTTTAGTTTGAAAAATTTACTCGTAAGTCCCATTTTTATATAAAATGACATTTTTCTACTAAAACATTAATTTTGTCATTCCAAGACTTATATTCCCAACTTGTTAACTCTTATCATTTTATGTGTTCATATTATTCCATTTAAAATCATCTTTTCAAAACAATACTCATGTTTACGAAAGTTACTACTTAATCCAAACTTTTCATAGAATCATACTTTTGGCCTCAAAACTTTACTTTTGACATCTCAAGACTTATCTTAAAATTTAATATTTTCTTATTGTTAACTTTGTTCTTTGTTTCGCCTTGGGCCTTAGGTTTTTAATATTACATATTTAAATACCATACTTTTACGACTTTTACACTTAGCACCCATTTACGTTATTTTCTTCAAGTTTCTCCAACTATGTTCACATAAATTTTATCATTTTATGTGATTAGTATTCTAAAATTTTCAAGTTTATCATTTTATTCTTAAAAGCTCATTTTAATACACTTTTCACATACTTATCCCATTTGTCCCAACTACATGAGTTTATGTTAATGAAAGTAAGGTTTTGTGCCAATAAAATCCAGTAAATGCATCCTATTATTTCTTTATAAGTTAAATACAATATTTTACCATAAAATCAACAAGTTTAACATGATTTATGAAGAAATAATTAGCCTAACCGTTATGAAATTTTCCTTCTTTTAAACTTTAATTTTTCTCCATTTTTATCACATATTCTTCAACATATATTCATATTTAGTGATAATAAGCATAAATAGCCATACATATATACATATAGCATACTTTGATTTTAAACTTGAAAATAGTGTAGATATCCTGCCTATCTTGAAGATTATAACTTTGATGAAGAGGTAGAAGAAAACCGAATAAACTTCGCACTTTAAGTTATTATAGAAATCATCTTCCACACACAAAATAACACCTCTATAATACTTGAAAATTCTTGATAATGGAGGATAATTGGTGGGATTGTAAGGTTGTATTATAGAGAGTATACGTAAGAGGTTATATTATAGAGAGTATAAGTAAGCTTTTCCTGAGTTAAAATGGTGGAGAGAATGAGTATTTTCGAATTTGACAAAATTCATATTTTTATTCTCCATAAAGGGAAGAAAATGTTGTAGGTAATCCCTTATAAGCCACCTTATGTGACACTTACCCATCTCAAATGGCTCCTAAACATGTAGTTATGATACCCTACACCAAATGGGAAGGAAGATAGTGAAAGAATGGATGGAAATCGTCCAAAGTTGGCAGCTCACCGAACTCAAATTGGTCAATTTTTTTTATTACTAACTTCACACAGAAAATGCCCTCAATATGGGTTCTAACGATTTTTTGGATGTAGTTGAAGAAGACAAAAGTTGTCCAAAATTTAATTTTACATCTTGTGAAACTTTTTCAATTTTTTCTGAGCACTTTTATTTTTTTGACGAAAACCCGTTATTATATCTATTATTATTTTTCTTTGAATTTCCTTATTTCATCCTTATGATATCATAATAAAAATATAACTATAATTTTTTTTCGTATAATTGTCTTTAATTCTATTTAAAATGTATAACTTAATTTAATACGTGTAATGCGGTACTCGACATTTTTGAAATCTTCTCCTTAAACTTAATTTCAATTAAAAATAATGTGTTTAAATTAATCCCATTAATTTCTCATAACACCACTTCTATATAATTTTTGACTCACACGAATTCAAAAATATAACGCGACTTCATTTATTCGACAAAATTCTGGCATTAAAACCTTCCCACCTTGGGAATTTCCGTCCCTGAAATCAAAACATTACTCAAGAAGATTTAGTCTTCACCATTTTACCTTGAAGTTCGAACTTAAGCTCAGGGATCAAATGCTTATCTGTACATTACCTTTGATTCCTCGGTCCTCATTGACATGTTAATCATGACATACACTCTTCGTCACCTTGGATATTTTATGCAACTTTGCTTAGGCTCCACAATTTATTCAAACAACCTCCATTGATTAATCTTTCACCTTATAATCGAGTTAGATTACATGCGATAGCGCACAATATGCCTTTTTATCGTTTAGACATCAAGAAAACTTTTAAATAAAAAACTGACTTCCAAGACTTCCTTTATAAATCTTAACCTACTGGTTGACAAATAATACCTTATAAACTCTAGGATTGTCCCTCTTACCAAACTGTCTATATGAGGACCAAACTTGACTTTAATAAGCACACGATCGTCAGAATCCTTGTTTTCTTCTTTAAACCAGTATTTTCTTACACTAAGTTACACAATTTAATTTATTTCACCCAAACTTAAACATCGATGCGGTTCCTCGAATGTATAACTGTACCTTTAGTTCCACCCAAAAACGGAACCTTTTTTTGACATATAATCAAATGGTCACTTCATAAGTAATTTTGTGAACTCCTACCAATCGTAATGCTTGTCCTTTAAGGCATGACGACAACCCTTATCAATCATATGCCCCAAATTGCAATTTATCCGTATGACCATAAGATACTTTCTTGGTTCAACATTTATTATATTATGAGTCTTTTCTAATTCCCCATTAGGAATCATAAATCTACTCATTGATTCACAACTCTCCTTACAACTCATTGACCTCTACCCATCTCAAATTAAACAACTCTCCTTCCATAGTTTTAATTTGATAAGTACTAGGTCGTATGACTCTAGCCACGGGATAAGGACTGTGCCAATTAGCCTCTAACTTGATGGCTTTTCATGTGATACTCTTCAAGATGTAGTCACCTTCCTTAAGGGTACTTGGCTTAACTTTTTTGTTATAAAATTTTATTGTGCACTGTTGATAACCTGCTACCTTGAGCGCTGCTACCCCCCTGACCTCATCTATCAGGTCTAGATCCAACATTCTCGCTAAATCATTCTAGGGGAAATCAAAGTTGAGGACCCTATGGCTTAGGAGGCCGACCTCAACATGGACCACAGATTCACTGTTAAAAGATAATATATAGGATGTTTTTCCTTTTATTATTCGCGGTGTTGTCCTACATGCCCACATTATACTTTGTAGTTCATTTAGCCAATTTACTTTGGTTGAATCCAACCTTTTCTTCTTTCCTTCTATCAATGTCCAGTTTGTTACATATGTTTGTCCATTGCATTGTGGATGAGCTGACGATGAGTGAAATTTTCAAATTTTGGCCTTATTACAAAAGTTTGAAACTCATTATTATCAAACTGGGTGTTTTGGTCAGCAATAAAGGCATGAGGGATCCCATATCTTCACATCACATTTTTCATATAAAATGGATGACCTTTGCATAGGTTATTTCTATGAGTGGTTCATCCTCCACTTATTTTTTAAAATAATCTATCGCTACCACCAGATACCTGAATTTTCCTTTTGTCTTTGATAGTGGGCCCACCAGAGCCATACCCCAGATGGAAAAAGACCAAGGTGATGTGATCGACACTAGCTCGGATCCCGTTCTCTTGTGCACCACTATAAATATCTAACTCTTGTCGCACTTTTACGTATAGTCTTCCTAGTCTTTGTTCATCATGGGCCGGTAATATCCTTGGATTGATATTTTTTTTACCAAGGTCCGACCCGCTGCGTGGGCAACACACAATCCTTTGTGTATTTCTTTGACCAGGTTTGGTACGTCCATGGGGTGAATATATCTCATCATTGAGACTGTAAAACCTCTTTTGTATTGCACTCCGTTTTGCAGACAAATTTGGTTGCCTTGTAACGAAGTCTTCCTACTTCCTTCTAATCGACTGGTAGAATACCTTCCTCTAAGTATCTTCTGATTGGGTCCATCTACGATGGGTCCATAGTTAGCTCCAGAAAGTTGAATTCCTCTACGTTAATGATCTTATGTAATAATATCACAATGGGCATAGTTCTCCTCAGATTGACGCTTATGGCTAATGTAAGATGAGCTAATACGTCTGCTATGGTATTTTAAATTCTGGGGATTGTGATCATTTGGAGCACTTTTATCTTTGGCAGCAGGAATATCACCATTGCGAGATATTTTAACATGTTCTCCTCTATTATCTCATATTCTCCCAGAACCTGGTTTACCATTAACAGAGAGTCACTATGATCCATTATCTGATTGGCCCCCAGTGATATAACCAACTATAATCCAGCAATCAAAGCCTCATATTCTGCTTCATTATTGGATACTTCAAATTAAAATCAGAGAGCATATTCTATATCATATCTATCAAGTGTGTTAACTATTAATCCAACTCTGCTACTACTTGGACATGACGATCCATCTATGAATATCTTCCTTACAGGCAATTATTAGTCAAAGCCACTTTATATTAGGGAACCCATCTTCAGATAATTTTGTTGAAAAAAATTATCGTTGTGGCCTGTTTTGTTTTGGTCCGACGAGGAAACTGATATTTGTGAGAGGTTGAGTGGAACTACAGTAGATTTCTCGAAGGTTCTTTGGGCGAGGTCAGTTGGAACTCTCGAAGCTTGCTCGACTGGTTTTTTCCTTGTATATGTGAATTCTATAATAAAATTTGCTTCGACTTGCCCTTTTATTGAAGTTATTGCCTCATATGTGATATCATATTCACATATATCTATTTCCTATGCCATCAACCTTCCAGACTTCTTAGTCTTGTGGACGGTTTGTGGAAGTGGAAGATGCGTGTAGACCACTATAAAGTTGGCTTAAAAATACCTCTTCATGTTTTTCGATGCCACTATCAGAGCAAGAATTAATTTCTTCATTCGAGAATATCTTACTTCTGCACTAACAAATGTTTTTCTCGCGTAGTATACTAGTTTTTAAACTCATCCATCAGTTTTGGATAGAGTCGAGCTAACTGCTGACTCTGACACAGCCAAATACAAGTATAATTTTCCCCTAGGATTGGTCTTGACAACAATGGGGTCGATCCAAGGTACGTTTTAGCTCCAATAAAGCATCTTAGAATTCCACAGTTCATTAAAAAGAGTTTTTAATCACCTTGAAGAATATTAGGTACTTATCGATTTCTCTGGGTACAAATTTATTTAAGCCTATTGTGACACCCCGCCTAATTAAATACCGGGTGCTCAGTCCGTTATTATATTAATTCAAAGTGCCCGATTGGTTCATTCTTATCATCACTATCGTAAAACAATTTTCTTTATTAATCACTTAATAAATAATTAAGCTAAGTGTCAAAACATTTAATTTTATAAATTAAGTCCGGTTGTTATTATTTACTATGAAACCATTTTCACGAATAAAAATAATAAAATTAAAACCAAACCCTCTGAATAAAATGATGAAGCTAGATAAACCAATCCAAATAATAAATCCCAATCGCAGGACAAAGTAATAAGTAAAACAATCCCAACAATAGCTGAATATTGAAATAATAAAGAGTACAAGTCTCTCTCTGAACTAAAAGAAATATGGAAATAGGCGACACATGCCCTAACTAAAAATGACTAAATAGGAGAATGAGAAGACAAGGATGAAGTCGTCTCCTGCCAGGACCTGCAACTCCCAGACGAGCTGCAGCACGTCAATGGTCCAAAGATCAAGGCCTGACGCCCCCGTGGCTGGGCACCTGTATATATATATATATATATATAAGAGGGAGAAAAGATAACAGGAAACGGGTTAGAGTCCGAGTGTAAAACAACTTTAAAAATAGTTTAGCAAGTATTTAAAATGCTTACTAGTTGATATTACATACATGTTAGTTTCTCGACACTCACTTGAGAATTCTCAACTCTCAACTAATGTGCACTCCTAACATACTATAGAATTAACCTAGTTAAATCTAATCCAGTTAACTAGTCCAACCCAATTTTAATTCACCAAGCCTAATCCAAGTAATCGCATGACAATAGTTTATATCTGATAACCGTTTCTTATGAATTTGCCAAGCCAGTTATATTCATCACAAATCAGACTTAAGTTCTCAACCACTTAACTCATTTAATATTAATTACTGAATTCTATCTACTTACGAGCACAGTAGATTAATCATAGGTAGATATATTTATCACTCATAATATATATACAAATAAGGCACGCCACATAAGTCTATGGTGTTAGCATACTCTGCTATCAAGTCCCCGTATCACTCGTACCAAAGGGAATTACTAGTTCGGAATCACTCTCTAACTGTATTAGCACAAAACACACGTAATGGAGGTGAAGCATAGTTCCAAGTCACTAAGAGGTCAGCACATACCCTCACGTCTCTTAGGATCGCCTGACTATCATTCTCGAATAGCCTGTACCAAGGATGCTATGTTCTAGAGTACAAGTCAATATCCCCCATAAAGGTCCAATCGAGATAAGTCTGTCCCAACGCGGAATTTTCGTGATAGCAAGTAGCGCGGGTATGATTACACATAAATATACAATATTATATATATACATGCACCCATATATATTCTAATTATTCAGCTAGGTACGCCCACGGCCCATAATATATTCGGACCATACGTAGCATATAACGCTCGAATTCTTCGTATAATTAAATCACTCTTTTTATTTTCTCAATTACCGCAAATCCTTAATTATTTATCGACTCTCGAAGTGTATCCTCTTGACAAATATAAAATCAGTAGGTCTACCCTCACTATCCTACTGGTCTAAGTCCTTCTCGATTCTTACAAGACCTAATTTAACGTACGCATAATTTTCCATTCAATTTATACCCCCGAAATCCCACGGTTAAATCTTATATAAAGTCGTATTATCCGAACCTTACTTATACCCAACTTGTCCTTCTCAAGTCCCATTATGAAATATAAATTCTGTCCAAAGGTCCTTACACATCGGGATTGGATTAACATTTAAAAGGAGAAAAAGTTCCCATTTCCAGGAGGAGTCAATCGATCGCTAATAGGGGGTCGTCGATTGATCGATCCAGTCGATCGATCGACATTCTTGAGTTGATCGATCGACCAAGGAGGTCTTGCCCAGAATTCTGCATATTAAGCCTACAGGTTTCTTCCAACTTAAATCATCAAAACTCCATTAACATGCCCAAAACTCCCAACAAACATCGTGAACGTTATATAAACCAATATGGATGATTTCTAATGTAAAACATTCATTAATTCCTTAAGAATAGTCATCAAATGGGTTAATTCAAGAAATTATCATTTAACCCTAATTCATCATATTTTTTTCTCAAGAAGCCATTTAAATTCCAGATTTATATCTCTACTGGTCATCCAATTTCATGGATACCATTTTACATATAATAAGATATTCATCCTAACATGGTTTGTACTCCAAAATTTTAATAATTATCACCCAACAACGTTATTTTCATGAAGACATAAATTAATTAATTCTGACACTAGCATGGATGTGTTATCAACTAAAGAACAACAAGTTAGATACTTGCCTTAGGAATGGAAGTTTGGATCATTAATGATGATGGGTATGGTTTCATTCCTCGGTCTACGCGTTGGTGGTGGAATTGGTGAAGATGGTGTTGGGTATGTGGTTCTCTCCCTTGGAAGCCTTCTCTCTTCTCCCTTTCTTATCCCCTATGAAACTCTAGAGTTTATAACCCTCGAGGACTCTTTCTTCCCATAGATATTAACTCTCTATTTTCGTTATTAATTATGGCCAAAAATGGAAAATTACCAAAATGCCCTCCCGGGTTACCGGTTAGGCCTAAAAATGTCCCAAGACCCAAACTAAATTCACGGGTACACTTTTCTAACTATCTCGACCCTTTCGAACGCATTGGCGCACTCAAAATGACCATACAGACGATTTATAATTTATTTTCTCTTTATTCCATTAATTTAGTCTCGACACGACACATGCGCTTCCCGACTTAATTTCTATAATTATCTGCGGGTGATACGCCGTACTCAATCACAACTAGGTACCCATAGCCTCCTGAAATCTCTCCTAAAAGTGTGACACAAAAATATTGTCTCTATCAGACACGATATTCAGGGGCGCCCCATGCAACCTCACCATCTCACCAATAAATAATTGGGCATACTCTCAAGTAGTGTAGTCTATCTTCACCGACAGAAATTGCGCTACCTTGGTCAAACGATCCACCACTACCCATATAAAATCGTGACCCCGCTATTATGTCGATAACCCAATGATGAAATCCATGGAAATTCTCTCCCATTTCCACATTGGTAACCCTGGCGATCTCTGATGGTCCACCTTTACCAGCTGACAGGTGGTACACTTGGACACGAACTCCGCAATGTCCTTCTTCATCCCACTCCACCAATACTGTCATCTCATATCCTGTTAAATCTTATCCCCTCTGGGATGTACCTGTGACTAATAACGTAAGTCCTCACCCTCCGGGATCACTAACCTCCCATTAAATCATAATCCTCAATCTGAACTTACTGAGTAGGACTCTGCGCCCTCGATTAGAAGCCGTACAATCTGATCCTGGCAAAATTAAAATAATCTACTTGAGTCTGGATTACTTTTGTAACAATCTCTGGTGTGACTGTCATGATGGATATAAACGATCGGGTCACTGCCTCCTGATGGGACAACTCTTTCCACTTTGCCTTCCACACTTCTGCCACCTCACCTATTGGCCTACGGCTCAATGCATCAACAACTAACTTAGCCTTCCCCGGGTGGTACTGTATCTCAAATCAGCAATCTTTCATAAACTCAAGCCACCTGCGCTGACGCATGTTCAACTCTCGCTGAGTGAACAAGTATTGCAGTGACTTGTGGTCTGTGAACATGCAAAACTTCTACCCCAACAAGTAGTGTCTCCAAATCCATAAGGCAAACACGACCGCTGCTAGCTCCAAGTCGTGGGTGATGTAATTCCTCTCGTGAGGTTTGATCTCGCGGGAGGCATAAGCTATAGCCTGCTCCTCTTGTTGAAGTACTCCACCAAGTCCATATAGGGAAGCATCAGTATACACGAGTTACTCTACTCCTAGCCTGGGTAAAGCAAGAACTAGCGCCGAAGTCAATTTTTCCTTTAGCTCATTGAAAACCAACTAACAAGCGTTATCCCATACGTACAGTACTCCCTTGCGAGTCAGATTAGTCAATGGACCTGCTACTTTCAAAAATCCTCGAATGAACTTCCTGTAGTACCCTGCCAATCGTAAGAAACTACGGTTCTCTATCGGTGTCATGCGATGCCCCCACTCCCTTACTGTGAACACCTTTCCCGGATCCATGGATATCCCCCTGGCGGAAATAATGTGCCTCAAGAACTGGACCTCGCGTAGCCAAAACCTGTACTTCTCGTACTTAGCATATAATTGATGGTCTCATAGAGTTTGAAAAACACATCTCAAATGCTCGGTATGCTCCTCCTCAGTCTGGGAATAAATCAGAATGCCATCTATGAAGACGATGACAAACTGATCTAGGAACTCTCTGAACACCTTATTCACTAAGTCCATGAATACGACTGGACCATTAGTTAGCCCAAACGGCATAACCCAAAAGTCGTAGGATCCATAACGCATCAAGAAAGCAGTCTTCGACACATCCTGTTCCCTAATTCGTAACTGATGGTATCCTGACCTGAAATCTATCGTTGAGAAGAAGGTATCCCCTCTCAATTGGTCGAATAAGTCATTGATTCAGGGCAACTAATACTTATTCCATATCGTGACTTTGTTTAACTCTTGGTAATCCACACATAATCTCAATGACCCATCTCTCTTCTTCATAAACAACAAGGGATAACCCCAAGGTGAGGTACTCCTACGGATAAAGCCCTATCCTAAGAATTGCTCAATCTAATCACACAACTCTCTCATCTCAGTTAGAGCCATACGGTATGGTGCACGGGCTATCGACCAAGTGCTCGACATCAAATCTATAATGAAATCTATCTCTCGGCTAGGCGGTAGTCCCGGTATCTCTTGGAACACATCGAAAAACTCATGAACTACGAGAATCGAATCAATAAGAATCACTACCTCCTTAGAGGTCTCCTCCTCTATATAATATAAATGAGCGGACGATCCTCCCTCAGGACGTGGCATTGCCACCAGAAACATTTCCTGGCCCGAAATAGCAAAATTAATACTCCTACTGAAACAGTCTATCATGTCTCTATAAGCAGCAAGCCAATCCATGCCAATAATGGTGCCATGCTCATGCATATCTAAGACTAACATGTCTGCAGAAAAATCAGAATCCTAATCTCAATAACTACTCCCCGGCATATAAAGAAAATCAATGACCCATTACCTAACGGTGAGTCTACACATGTCAGTGTACTCTCTATCGACTCTAACAATCCCATGGTGGGTGTAAATCTAGTGGCTATGAAGAAGTGTGATGCCCCACTGTCAAATAAAATGCGCCCCATAGTACCATGGATATGAAACTTACCCTCAACTGTGAGTGGCGCTTGCGGTGCTACTGCCTGGTGGACGTTATAAACAGGTCCATACTGCAATTGTCCCTGCTGAACTGGGACGACTAGGTTGGATGGTAAGGTTGGCATCTGAGGTGGTGTTGGGAGGGCGACAGGGAAGATCTGTCTCTGTGGCTCCTGACGACCACCCCGCTGCTGAGGGGCCCTGTCCCCCTCGGGACAATCCTGACATCTATGGCCATTCTTAACACAACCAAAGCATCTTCCCATGAAGTTTCCTCCCCTCTGTCCCCGACCCTGATGGCCATTACCACCCCTCCACTAGCCCTGCTGACTAGACTGGCCCTGCCTATAGCCTCCATATCCTTGCCTAGATACGCCAAATCAGAATCTCTTAGCAGGGTCCCCCTGATGGAAACTCTGCTCACCCTGACGAACCTACCCCTGAACTGCTGGTGCTCCACTGGTACTACTACCTCCTGTTCGGCCCTACTGGCTGGACTCTCCGACTCATTTGCTTCCCTACTGGTGGAAATGGTTATCCCGACAATGCAATAGGGCAGCGTTTATAAGAACCCAACGACAGGTTACCCAAGAGGTGCTGGCGAATCCTCCAGGTCAAGCCATCCATGAACATCCGAATCTTCTTCTCTTCGGTAGGTGCCTCATCTGGCACAATAGTAATCAACCTCATGAACTCCTCCTGATACTCCGCGATAGCCATACTTTCCTGCTTGAGATTCAACAGTTTTTGCCTCATCTCAATCTGCACGGAAAAAAGAGAGTATTTACGATCGAACCGCACCCAAAAGTCCTAAATCATCATATTATCCCTCTCCTCCAAGGTGGTAGTGGACTCCCACCACTATACGACAGCCCCCACTAGCTTGTAGGAAGCCAGTAACTATCTCTAAATTTCTGTGCACTCGTACATTCGAAGATGCCTCTGGATGTATTTCTTCCATTGGCTTGCGATGATAATATCAGAACTGCCCAAGAACTTCGGGGGATGTGCCCTCTGAAAGGCATACCTGACCCTCTCCCATGCAGTGGGAAACTAAGCTGGAACTGGCACCACAACCTGAACCTGGGGTCGGGCCTGCTGCACCACCACTAAAGCTACATTTATCGCCTGAGTAACTATGGAAGCAACTTCAGCTGCGTTCATCATTCCCTGAGCCTGAGCTGCTGGCTACTCTGGATGGACATTTCTATCCCTCGGGATCGTCTTGGAGGCATCTGAAATGAGAAGGAATTTCATTAGTCCACAGTTATTATCAAATCTCAAATAGCTGAAGACGTAATCGTATAAACAAGAGTACAATAATCCCAAAGATAGGGCTTTATATCAAAGGACGCTAAGCTGAAAGCATAATAAGCCGTACAGATCCTAAAGGACTCTAGAACCTGATGCTCTGATACCTCGTGTGACACCTCGCCTAATTAAATACTGAGTGACGAGTCCTTTATTAAATTAATATAAAGTGCCCGGTCGGTTCATTCTTAGCATCTCTGTCGTAAAACAATTTTCTTTATTAATCACCTAATAAATAATTAAGCTAAGTGACAAAACATTTAATTTTATAAATTAAGTCCGATCGTTATTATTTACTCTGAAACCATTTTCATGAATACAAATAGTAATATTAAAATCAAACCATCTGAATAAAATGACCAAGCTAGATAAACCAATCCAAATAATAAATCCCAATCGCAGGACAAAGTAATAAGTAAAATAATCCCAACAATAGCTGAATATTGAAATAATAAAGAGTACAAGTCTCTCTCTGAACTAAAAGAAATATAGAAATAGGGGACACATTCCCTAACTCAAAATGACTAAATAGGAGAATGAGAAGACAAGGGCAAAGTTGTTTACTGCCAGGACCTGCGACTCCCATACTAGCTGCAGCATGTCAATGGTCTAAAGATCTAGGCCTGACGCCCCTGTGGCTGGGAACCTATAAATATATATATATATATATATATATATATATATATATATATATATATATATACACACACACACACACACACACACACACACAAGAGGGAGAAAAGATAACAGGAAACGGGTCAGAGCCCGAGTGTAAAATAACTTTAAAAATAGTTCAGCAAGTATTTAAAATGCTTACCAGTTGATATTACATACACGTTAGTTCCTCGACACTCACTTGAGAATTCTCACCTCTCAGCTAGTGTGCATGCCTAACGTACTACCGAATTAACTTAGTTAAATCTAATCCAGTTAACTAGTCTAACTCAATTTTCATTCACCAAGCCTAATCCAAGTAATCGTATGACTATAGTTTATATCTGATAAATGTTTCTTATGAATTTGCTAAGCCAATTATATTCATCACAAATCAGACTTAAGTTCTCAACCACTTAACTCATTTAATATTAATTACTCAATTCTATCTACTTATGAGCACAACAGATTAATTATAGGTACATATATTTATCACTCATAATATATATACTAATAGGGCACCCCACATAAGTGTATGGTGCTATCATACTCTGCCATCAAGTCCCCGTATTACTCGTACCAAAGGGAAATACTAGTTCGGAATCGCTCTCGAACTGTATTAACACAAAACACAGGTAATAGAGGCGAAGCATAGTTCCAAGTCACTAAGAGGTCAGAACATACCCTCACGTCTCTTAGGACTGTCTGACTATCATTCTCGAACAGCCTGTATCAAGGATGCTATGTTCTAGGGTACAAGTCAATATCCCCCATAAAGGTCCAATCGAGATAAGTCTGTCCCAACACGGAATTTTCATGATAGCAAGTAGCGCGGGTATGATTACACATAAATATACAATATTATATATATAAATGCACCCATATATATATATATATTCTAATTATTCAGCTAGGCATGCCCACGACCCATAATATATTCAGACCATACGTGGCATATAACGCCTGAATTCTATGTATAATTAAATCTCTCTTTTTATTTTATCAATTACCGCAAATCCTTAAGTATTTCTCGACTCTTGAAATGTATCCTCTTGATAAATATAAAATCAGTAGGTGTACCCTCACTATCCTACTGGTCTAAATCCTTCTCGATTCTTGCAAGACCTAATTTAACGTATTCGATTTCCCATTCAATTTATAATCCCAAAATCCCACGGTTAAATCTTATATAAAGTCGTATTATTCGAACCCTACTTATACCCCACTGGTCCTTCTCAAGTCCCATTATGATTTATAAATTATCTCCAAAGGTCCTTACACATAGGGATTGGATTAACATTTAGAAGGAGAAAAAGTTCCCATTTCCAGGAGGAGTCGATCGATCGATGAAAGGGGGTCGATCGATCGACCAAGCAGGTCTTGCCCAGAATTCTGCATATTAAGCCTACAGGTTTCTTCCAACTTAAATCATCAAAACTCCATTAACATGCCCCAAACTCCCAACCAAACATCGTGAACATTATATAAACCAATATGGATGATTTCTAATGTAAAACATTCATTAATTCCTTAAGAATAGTCATCAAATGGGTTAATTCAAGAAATTATCATTTAACCCTAGTTCATCATATTTTTTTTCTCAAGAAGCCATTCAAATTCCAGATTTATATCTCTACTGGTCATCCAATATCATGGATACCATTCTACATATAACAAGATATTCATCCTAACATGGTTTGTACTCCAAAATTTCAATAATCATCACCTAACAACATTATTTTCATGAAGACATAAATTAATTAATTCTGACACTAGCATGGATGTGTTATCAACTAAAGAATAAAAAGTTAGATACTTGCCTTAGAAATGGAAGTTTGGATCGTTAATGATGATGGGTTTGGTTTCATTCCTCGATCTACGCGTTGGTGGTGGAATTGGTGAAGATGGTGTTGCGTATGTGGTTCTCTCCCTTGGAAGCCTTCTCTCTTCTCCCTTTCTTATCCCCTATGAAACTCTAGAGTTTATAACCCTCGAGGACTCTTTCTTCCCACAAATGTTAACTCTCTATTTTCGTTATTAATTACGGCCAAAAATGGAAAATTACCAAAATGCCCTCCCGGGTTACCGGTTAGGCCTAAAAATGTCCCAAGACCCAAACTAAATCCCCGGGTACACTTTTCTAACTATCTCGACCCTTTCGAACGCATTGGCGCACTCAAAATGATCATACATACGATTTATAATTTATTTTCTCTTTATTCCATTAATTTAGTCTCGACACGACACATGCGCTTCCCGACTTAATTTCTATAATTGTCTGCGGGTGATACGTCGTACTCAATCACAACTAGGTACCCATAGCCTCCTGAAATCTCTCCTAAAAGTGTGACACAAAAATATTGTCTCTATCAGACACGATATTCAGGGGCGCCCCATGCAACCTCACTATCTCACCAATAAATAATTGGGCATACTCTCAAGTAGTGTAGTCTGTCTTCACCGATAAAAATTGCGCTACCTTGGTCAAACGATCCACCACTACCCATATAAAATCGTGACCCCGGTGTGATGTCGATAACCCAATGATGAAATCCATGGAAATTCTCTCCCATTTCCACATTGGTATCTCTAGCGGCTGGAGTAACCCTGGAGATCTCTGATGGTCCACCTTTACTAGCTGACAGGTGGTACACTTGGACACGAACTCCGTAATGTCCTTCTTCATCCCACTCCACCAATACTGTCATCTCATATCTTGTTAAATCTTATCCCACTCCACCAAAATTTCAATAATCATCTCCCAACAACATTATTTTCATTAAGACATAAATTAATTAATTCCTACACTAGCATGGATGTGTTATCAACTAAAGAACAGAAAGTTAGATACTTGCCTTAGAAATGGGAGTCTGAATCATTGATGATGGTGGGTATGGTTTCATTCCTCTTTCCCCAATCTACGCGTTGGTGGTGGAATTGGTGAAGATGGTGTTGGGTAGGTGGTTCTCTCCCTTGGAAGCCTTCTCTCTGCTTCCTTCCTTAGCACCTGTGCAACTCTAGAGTTTCTAAACCTCGAGGACTCTCTCTTCCCACAGATATAAAATCTGTATTTTCATCATTAATTAAGGCCAAAAATGGAAAATTACCAAAATGCCCTCTCGGGTTATCGTTTAGGCCTAAAAACGTCCCGAGATCCAAACTAAACGCACGAGTACACTTTTCTGACTATCTTGACGCTTCTGGACGCATTGCCTCACTCAAAATGACCATACGGGTAATTTATAATTTATTTGCTCTTTATTCCATTAATTTAGTCCCGACACGATACATGCACGTCCCGACTTAATTTCTATAATTGTCTTATTATTCAGTCGCGATAATTTTAATAAATTCAATCTCATATATTACTTTACTCATCTAATAATATTCAACATATAATTACTAATTGTCTTCATGTTAGTAAATATTTATTTTAAATTCCGAATTAATATTAAATTAATTTATCCTAATTTAATTTAATTAATCCCATAATGAAATGCCAAAAAAATACGTGGTATTACAACTACCACCTAATCTGTTAAGCTTTATATTTTATTCTTCCTCTTGGGAGGCTGAATGTTGAGTAATGCCTGGATCTTATCAGGGTTGGCCTCTATGCCCTTTTTATTAAGAATAAAACCCAAAAATTTTCCAGCCTTGATTCCAAACACATATTTGACTGGATTTAGCTTCATCTAATATTTCTCTAGATCGCCAATGGTCTGGTCGAGGTCTTAAATATGGTCGTCTACCTTTACGCTTTTTGTTAGCATGTTGTTTACATAAACTTCCATATTATTCCATATCTTCTTCTTCTCAAACACCTTATTCACCAGTATTTGATACGTGGCCCTGTATTCTTCAACTCGAAGGGCATAACATTTTAACAAAAGGTACCTTATTTAGTGATGAAGGAGGTCTTCTCTCGGTCCTCTGGCTTTATTTTAATCTTGTCATAACTAAAGTTAGCATCCATGAAACTCAATAGTTCGTGGCTAGCCGTAGCTTCCACAAGTTGATAAATTAGAGGCAACAAATAAAAATTCTTGGGACATGCCCGATTTAAGTCTGTGAAGTCCACACACATCCACCACTTGTTATTTTTCTTTAATTCCATCACTGTGTTTGCCATTCAATCGGGATACTTCACATCTTCAATGAAATACGGCTTCTTTATTTTGGCCACTTCTTCTTGAATTGTCGTGTTCTTCCCTTTTGAGAATAATCGTCGCTATTGCTTTACTGACTTTGCTTCCTTCACTATGTTGAGATGCAAGGGAAAATTTTCAATCGAGTCTATTTATCGTGTTGGCTTAATTCTGGACAAAACTAATTGAGTCATAGGATAGTCGTTTGTTATATTCTTTCAAGCCCATGACGTTTGAGTTGAAGACGTAGTGGCCAAGAGTTTGAAGATTACATCATTGTCGATTTATGTGCGAAGCTTTTACGTCATCGACATTTCATTATATCCAAGGTCTTAAAAGGTATAAATGCATTTAATATATATAGAGACTTGGTTATTTTTTATGGTCGTCTTTTTATAAAACTTTTGTCATAACGACTTTTTATTTTTCTCAAAAAATCATTTTAAATCTATACATAAAAGTTTCCGGGCTTAAAGCTTTTTTGGATTTTTTGAAAATTCATTAGAATGAAATTTTTCTCGTTCCAATGAGGTTGTTCGAACGAGATATCAAACGAGCTTCTAACGACATTCTTCTGTTTTTTCGTTAGAAATATCGCTCGAATGACTCATTCAAACGAGAAATTTGACAGACTTTTGAGAACTTTTCTACCACTGTGAGTGCAAAAACTTTTCATCCAAAAGTCCCATTTTTTCGTTGGTATTTTCATGGTTTAATTTCTCCCAAAACACAAAGTTTATACCCATAGTTTTATATGATCCAAGTTTCTTAATATATTATTATTTTGAGATCATCAAGTTGGCACCGGTTTTTATTCTCATCCCAAAATAGAAGGTTTCCTACGGAGGAGTCCGTGTTTACTATGATTCGTGGTGTGCATACGGAGGAGAGTCTTTTGTATATTTGACGGTAGCTGAGCCCCATCGATGGATTCCGATTCTGCGGTGGATTCCAGAGGTATCAACTAGGCGGAGGTAGAAGCAAAAAGAAGCATTAAGGCTAGAAAAGGAGTCGAGTTGAGGAAGTAAGTATTTTGTCTTGTTTATGCAAAACCATACCAAGTGAATTTGTTGGCCGGGCCGTCCGAGATTTTTTCCGTTGTGGGTTGTCCTCGTACTTCGTGGCGTTGTGTGTTGTGATTTCTTTTTATCTTGCAAAATCACTTAGATGCATGTGTGGGATTAAAGAGATAAAAATTGGTTTAATCACAACTTTAGTGTAAATTTGGTGTTATTTTAGTTTGGGTAATTTTATTTTAATTTAATTCAAGTTGCCATAATTAATTTGGCAAAATGTATGCTTAAGTTTGTTTGGCATAATTTTAACTTGAATTGAATTAATTTTTTCTAAGTGGAAATTTAATTATTTATTTAGTTTAATTTAATTTCACTTTAATTTTGAAAGAAATTAAAAATTTGTTTAGAATTTAAAATTTAGGTTATTTCGGGGACCATCACCCCCTTTCAGATAATTTTTATAAGCAATTTAACTTTGGATATTGTGTGAACCATCTTCATTTTGAATATAAAAATTGGCATATAATCCTTACAAGTGTTATTAGAGCGGGGTACACTAAAATATAATGTGATACTGATATTTAAGGATTTATTTTTGTAAATATGAAAAATATATCATTTTCGAAATTTCCTATTTTTGATGTTTCCCACATGCCACTTCACCAAAAACAGCAATCTAGTACGGTTTAACACTGTGCCAGATCAAATCTGGCATGGTTTTGTACTGTGCCAAAATCAGGTGTTCCTAAATGGTCATTTTTTTTGGCACGATTTAAAAGTGTGTCAGATTTGACCAAACAGGAACACTTCTGGCACACTTTAAAACTATGCCAAATTGAATACATATTGGTACACTTTTGGCACTGTTCAAAACTGTGCCAAAATTTGATACACTTTTGGCACAGTTTTGAACAGTGCTAAATTTTTAGATCAAAGAAAAAAAAATTAATTATATATAATATTACCCCAAAAAAATCAGCAACATTTCCACTATTTTTTGTACCTATTTTATAATAACAAAATTCAATAATAATATAAAACCACCATGGCAAAAATAGTATAACAACAATAAAAATAGTCTGCAATAACACTAATACACATACAATAATCCCACTAAAATTAATGGCTTAAATTTCATTAATATAAAATTCATGTCAATACATATGAAATTCATCTCAATACATGCACAAGCATCGAACTTCCAATGAGTTCCAACTTATAAAAGAAACAAACAAACAAAAAAGAGTAATTAATTCTTATCATTTAACACGATTGAATGCCAACAACCTATACGATCCTTTCGAAGAGATTATTTCTTGCCAACATCTTATTCGTGGAAACTCCATTTCTTTCGTGGATGAATTGATCGTAGTCGGTCAAAGCAACATAGTAAACGACAAGGTCAACGTCTTCGAATATTTCTATCCACTTGAAATAATCTCCAAGGCTACTTGAGTGAACTCTAATGAGTTGGTACCTACAGATGCAAAGCAATAACTGGTATTAGCACTAAGCCATATGAACCCATTATTAACCAAGTTAACACATTATTAACTATTTCTCGCATTCACTGATTTCTAGAAAGAAATACAAAAGATAAAATGAATAATAATTTGAAAGATGAAAGATTACAAATCCAACTCAAATGCAAAACCAAATATGGCGAACACATTTATATATTAGTTGTTATGCAGTTAGTATAACACAGTGGCAAGGCCCAATCAGATGCATTCACAATGAATATATGAATTTTGTTTACATTAAAAAAACTAAATAACGTATAGTGATGTTAGCCAAGAAAAATTACTTGATCAATTGGGGCATATGCTCGGATCGTGATTTAATCCCATCCACCATCTGAAAGTAGAAACATCAAATCTGCAAAAACAAATTTCAACCTAAAAGTCAATTAGCAATTTATCAGTCCAAATGAAATACAAATTTTGATAACCGTTCACAATGAAGAAAAGAATGGGATTTAGAGGAGCATGATCTATGTACATTTAAAATATAAAATTATTACCTGAAACTCTCGCAAACATCAACGACACCGATAAATAGTGATATGTTCAGGAGCTTAGTAATGTGTTCAGGAGCACCAACAAACCTTTAGTAGGTGCAAGAGACATTATGACTGCAATGACTGCTGCCTTGCATAGAATGAATTTTGAAATTGAATGAAAGTATACATATATTTTTTTGAACTTGAGCAAACCAAAGAGAACTTGTTATAATATTTCCAAACTATGCAGGCCTATGATAAATAATCAGATCAGTTGAGTAAACTGCAGAGTCTGTCTCAGGCACAGATGGATAAGAAAAGGACAATGCACCCAATAGTTTTAATCCATAATACAAGTCAATACCAAAACAAAGACCTAAGAATATTTTCAATACTACTATGGTTGTGATGTGTCTCACCATGGTTATAATAAATAAATTGTAAGTTAAATAAAGTGCCTGAGGATAATTATTCCAATTTCTATTATAATTCACCTACAATGTCCAAGTCTAACAATTCTAATTATTTATATGGAAACCATAAGTTTTCAAAATGTTTTTCTAAAAATAAGTAGAGGAATTATAGAAGGTAGTATATGTATACATTACTAACTGCATATGTATACATTAGTAACTGCAAGAAATAAATAGTAAAAAAGGGAAGATCAAGAATTACCTGAAACTATGGATAGTCTAGAGCACTAAATAGAGTAATCAGTTTCCCAGATTCTACAACATGATCTATAGTGTACCCTTCATTCATTTCCCCAAGGCCAGGCCTCTTTTACCTTGCATCAGAACCTTCATGTGATCTGATAACCAACTGCAGCAACACCAAAGGATAACCATAAAGTTAGCATTGTCACTTTTCATATTAGTGAGCTCCTAAAAAATGTTTATGAACAATGTTTATTTAACATAGGAGTATTATATGCACAAGACATCAAGCAAATTGAAATAAAGTATTGAAATACAATGTTATATTTTTCCATAGAATAAGTCAAGTGTAATACCCCGTACTTTTAAAGGTATTTAAATTGCACGGTGGATGTAATTTGGCAATTTGAGGAATTATTATGAATAGTAATTTTGGGATTAATGAGTGAAATTAAATAATTTTAATGTTATAAAGTGAATAGTAAATATTAGTTTTCGAGTGTCAGATTAATATTTACATGGATTATATTTTCTTACGAGACTAAGTATATGAGTGGATTATTTTTAATTACATGTCGCAAGTTGGGTAAAGCGACAAAGGAAATATTTTAAATTAAAAAATACGCATATTGAACATGTTGGGTCAAAATAGTGAATTTTAGCTAAGTGACTCGGATGGAGATTTTAACTGCACCATTGGGTTCGAAATGGCCGAGATAGTCAAAATAGAGTACCCGAGGGTAGTATTTGGGTTCCGGACATTTTTGAACAAGTAGGGACTCGTAAATGAGTACACTAGTCATTTAACAATTGGGTATATACCCAATTTCGGATTTCAAGAGGTGGAAGCCCTCATTTCCCCCAAATATCAGCCCTAAGAGAGAGAGAGAAAAGAGAGAAAGAAGAGAAGAAAGAAGAAGAAAGAAAAGAGAAGAAAAGAAGAGATTTTCGGCCAAAATTCGCGGGATTCGACTCGTGGTCGTCGGATTTAATCCACGAGGCAAGTGTTTAACTTGCTTTATGATTTAGTGTGTTTAATTTCTCATATTGTAGTTGGTATAAAACTATTTTTGGGTTGAAATTTCGTGGATCAAACGGGTTTTCGAAAGATTAAAACGGATATAACTCGATTAATACCCAATTTGAGAAACTTGGAATTTATTGAAATTAATTGTTGAATATGGGTTCTAGGATGATTAGAACCCTTTCTATATGTGTATTTATGGTTGTTCGAGATTGGTTGATGATGAGAGAGGATATAAAAAGCTTGGAGGTGTTTTAATGGAGGTTTGAATTTTTGGAGAAGAAGGTGAATAGTGACCAGCATCACTTCCGGACTGTTTCGGACAGGAAGACAGCCGATTCAGCTCTCGGTAAAAACACAAAAGTTGTAGATATTTTCGATACGGTCGCGTGGGCGCTGACCACGCATTTTTCTGATTTTTTTCGAATTGTTATGATTTTTATAAGATGGCAGTTCCGGGGTGAAATCACCAACTCGGAAATGCACTCGGATTTTTGAAAAATAAAAGCTAGAATTCTTTGGAGATAAATATTTGGGGTTCCTAAAAATAGTGTGGGGACTTCTAAATATTTTTTTTAAGTAAGGTACGTATCTTGGGTTAGATGAAAGTAAACCCTAAGATTTATCCAATTAGGGATGTTTGGGAGGAGTAACACTCGAGGTGATGTTTCGATGAGCAAAATTTTATATAAGTAATTGGGCACATAGAAAACACACTTATATACCAATTTTGGTTGAGTAAAATCCTATGAGGTGACTAGGATGAAATTTAAGATACAGGCTAAAAAGAATTGAGCAGTCATCCGATACATCTATTTAGGACAATTATTATAGGTGAGAGGAATGCCTATCATTATTTATGGGACGAATAAATATATATCGGTATTGTTGGAATTGTCATCGTGCGATGAGAAAAGCTCGGAAATAATATATTGAGGATTAGTCAAAATTGATGAATGCGTAGGATATTCGAGAGATAAATATACTACGTAGGAAATTTATTATACGGATTGTGCGTATGCCCGAATGTTATTATATAAGTGGGTTAAATAGTTACCTATGGGGAATTATGTATAGGTGAGAGAAATACCTATAATTATAATATGGTTGTGTGAATACCAAATTGATGATATATTTATATAGGTGGAATGTGTACCTATATGATTGTTTATTATGTGTATGACATACCTACCATACTTGCTATCACCGGAGGTTGGCATTCGTGTGAGGACAATCTTATCCTGTGTTGCCTTCGGGGGGATTTTAGATTTGGTACCTCAAGAACATAGGACTGTGAAGGGCTTATTTATGAGTCGATAAGTCTGCTGACTATGGGAGCGTAGGTATGTGCGTGACCCATAGGTATGTGAACTATGTTCGCCTCCAATATGTGTGATTTGTATTGATACGGTTCCTGAGTGATGCGAAACGCGTGATCCTTATGTGCGTGTTGTACAGGGATTTGATAGCAGAGTATGAGTGCACCGCAGCTGAGCCTAGGGGTGCAATATATGTATATATGTATTGTGATTAACATATATGTATACTTGAGATGATCCACGGATGCTTAGTAAATGAGAATGACTAAGCCACCTATATTATAGTTCAGTGGATGATTAATATACCTGTTGTATATAGTATTGTTTATATATATGAGATGAGATATCATATAACCTAACCTTGTATAAAGTGAAAAGAATGAATAAAGTGTGATATTACTTCCGGTAAATGAATATCCGGATTTATATGAATATGAATCTTAGGTTCTAATGAGAACTATTAACAAATACGGGATGGTATAAATATGGTATGTACTGAAGGCCTAATGGATCCCGATGATCAACATTGTCACGTAGTAGTGTATCGGGGGGTTCCTTGTTTGGATTTCGCTTCGTGAGACACCCCACGGACGAACGTAATGTAATGTTGGGAATGGGGAGAAGTTTAGTCCTTAGTACTCGAATTGATGAGGATTATCAACTAGGTTAGGAAGGTGGGTAATTACATTAGTTAGGCAGGGTAGATTAACTAGGTTGTTTAAAAAGGTATACGATAGTTGTGCACTGTTAGAAGAGGGGTGAGGTGTATCTCATGTGAGAGCGATACCAGTTTAAATATGAGAAATAACGTATTTTAAAATATGGATTTTAAGCACTTGCTAAAATGTTTTCAAAACTCGGGCTCTGACCAGTTTCTCTATTTTCCCCTCTCTTGCTATATATATATATATATATATATATATATATATATATATATATATATATAGGTGTCCAGACACAGGGACGCCTGGATGATAATTCTTTCGAGTCAGACGTTTGCTGCAGCAGCTATGGATGCAAGCAGGTTTATATTAGACGCTTCTATCATTGAGATTTAGATAGGAGGTATTGTAGAAACATTCGGTCTTATGGCCCAACTATACTCATTTATTCTTTATCGCCTTTTAGTGCGGCATTCGATTTGGTTGCATTATTGTACCGAGTGTTCGGTTATTTTATTTTATTTTATTTCAATTCAGTTGCTGCATGTAAACTGTTGTAATTGCTTTATTTGAATGGTTTGGTTAAAAAGATTAATTACTTAAAATTTTGACGCCGGCCTAATAGTATATTAGTAATTAAATTTGTTTCCGACAGTGATGCTAAGAATGAACCATATGAGACTCCTATTTTAATTTGATATAGGAGTGATCACCCGGTATTTTATTAGGAGGGGTGTCACATGTGGTATCAGAGCATCAGGTTCTAGTGTCCTTAGGAATCTGTGCGGACGTACTACGCTTTCAGCGTTGCTTTTGATTTAATATAGAGCCTTATGATTAGGATTGTTGATATCCTCTTGTGAGATTTCGTTCTCCTACCATTATGTAAGATTATAGTAAATATTTTGCGCGCTCGTTCAGGATTCATGTGTTGATCGACGAAGGGCGACCATGGAAGACCGTGGTGAGGGCAGCAGGAGACGAGGCTTAGTTAGAGCTATAAGTTGATGTTAGAAATGAGGACCGCGATAAAGGTCATTTTCCTTGTGGCATTATCATGGGTAGCTGCAACGACTACTAAAATAAAGTAGTTAAAATTATCAAGAATCGTTGTACTTGAGAATGGTGCTAAACTTGAATTAATAAGTAGAAGGCTCGAAAGCTCTTGCTTACAATTGGGTATGGAATTACCCATATGTCAAAATTTGAGGAATTTTTTTTTTCACTCGTTGGAACAATGTGAAATGGTGGGAACGATGGTCACCATATTTAGAGGAGCATGATATTTTGCTCATAAATTAATCTTATAGATGGTTTTAAACTGTAAATTCCCTTGATTTAGAATAAAGTGAATGCAGTTTCTAGGTTATTCACATAAGAATTGGTCAGAGACCGACGGTGAATAAATAGTGACATGGTTAAGTGAACTTAGTACCGGAGTAAGGTAGGTACAATGGAGAAAGAGGCTTCTCCAGTGGAATAATTGACTCACTAGTAAATTGGACTTACGTAGAGTGAGTTATAGTTGTTTTAGTGCAAGGTGTGAAATCTGTAATGAAAAATTAAAGTTGTGAGACTTTGTGATTTTTAAGAGTCTAATGGGATTAAGACTCTTGGGCTTCGAATTGGAATTTCGGATGTAATTGGGATATGAGCTAGTTGTGATAAGCTTAATATTCTGAATTTAAAAGAGATGATATAGTTATATTACGAGAGATATACACGATTAGCCGAATTATACTATATATATATATATATATACGAGCATATTGAGAATATATATGTTATGTTTAAATATATCTGTTTGTGATTGGTATATTTATATGAAACATACCCCTCGAGTGCTATCATGGGAAGTTAAGAATTTTGGGTGAGGCCCCTGGCTTGAGGAGCAGGGAGCGTATAGTCCCCAGGTCATAGTGTCCATTTTATATTGTGTGATTTTTATCAGGAATGAGACGTGGTGGGTATGTTTCGTTATCATTTCCGGGGAGGAACTATGATCGCTTCCCATTCGTTGTGATTTGGTTTTTACCAAGTCGGTGTGATAGTCCGGCCACTGGTACCGAGGATGATGTGTAATTAATTCCCTGGAAGATGATAGCATTAAGAGACTGCATCCATTGAGTTATAGCTCTAAGGGATGGTTATTATACTTATATAGTGTATGATATATAAGTATGGATATACTTGATGTGTATATATATATATATATATATATATATATATATATATATATATATAAGATATGAAACATATATATATGGACGTATTAAAGAATGGAATTCGAGATAAATTCTGGATGAGCTCGCCTTGATTATATGTTTAGATGGAACTTCGATGAGGAAATGTTTAACTTGCATGATTTGAGTGCATGTGGACCTTATATATATAATTTAAGGTATATAGGAATTATAGTTAAGCTGGGAGTTTAAGATTGTCATTGTTCGCGCGAAGGACTTACTGTTAGTGCAAGCGCTTGTGGAATGGATCCTTGACAAAAGTGAGAGTTCTGACCATATTTTATTGATAGATGGGATGGGGTTATCCTGGTTGCATATTTGAAGCTAACAATACACTCCCCGTACGAACCTTAACAACGTCGGGAGTGGACAGATGTTATAAAATGCAAGGATGTTGGTTTTGACGATAAGTCACCTAGTGTAAAGGAAACACTATTGAGTGAGAACAATTTGATGACTGTATAATTATATAGAGATATAAGTGCTATGAAGAAGCACTAAAATTTTCCTCTCACCGCAAGTATGTATGTGAGGTATGATAAAGGAAATTAATTTGAGACTTATATCCAGACTTTGAATATAAGGGAAATTGAGAGGAAATACATTTTGGGTATGATGTTCATAATGCTTTTGCAGAGAGTAGGTGCCCTAATTAGTTGGACTTTCCATTTGGACAAGATGGAAGGATATAGTGGTAAAACTACATTAGTAGGTTAACGAGGTAGGATTTAGAACGTCCTGTTGGTGTCCCTTAGACCGCTATATCTCGATGACCGACGAAGCGAGGGAGTAGTGTATCGGGAAGGTTCCTTGTTTGGATTTCGCTTTGCGAGACGTCCCACGCACGAAACCAATAAAATATCGGAAGTCGAGAGAGGTCTTGGGCACTAGGGATATAGTTAGAATAGTATTCATATTACGTGTGTTAGAAACACCTTAATCTTAGGACTACCACGAAGTAAGGGCAATAAGACTATCGACACTGATATAGGAAGCCTATTGTGAGTTAACCACAAGAAGATCGATGAGATAATCTTGAGAAGGATTGAATTTCCAAGCATCGGGATAATTAAATTTTGAATTATTCAGGTTAAGGGATACCCAGGTGTTAGTACCAGGCCAATGAAATGATGCCTATTATTTAGATTAAGTGTAATGTATCAAAACGCTTACAAGGGTGGTGCATATATGCACGAATGATAGGGGGTATGGGTACCCTGGTTAGTTAATTCCAAAAATGTTCAAGATAAAAGGACGTAAAAATAAATAATAAATAAATAAATAAATGTGTAGAATATATGCCTGAGGGACAACTACAAACAAGGTTAAATGGTATGACGTATTGAATGTCGTGTGAGAATGACGATAATTCAAGCATTTATGTGCAACGAGAACTAGCACACCCAAGATGGGTTGAAAGGTTGAGGAAAATCATTTAAAAGGTACCTCTTAATGAAAAAGATACCAAATTATTGTGAGAAAGTATAGAGAAATCTTACTCGAACGAGTGTTGAAGAGTGGCTTGCACATGATTGTATTGTTAGCATACTCCAAGGAAAGAAGAAGTGTATGTAGTACCAAATTCCGGAAGAGTATATGAGAGTTAATACTTTAATTATTCAATATAGGGAATGTACATTGGATATTACGAGAGAGATTGTAATTTGAATATTTATACAATACGTAGTAATGAGAATAAAATATGTATGATAAGTGTATGATTAGGTTGGGAATATGCCTATGAATCTTAATAGGATGTGTGTATGCCTATTATTTGATATTTTATTAAGAGCACTAATGGGTGATAATCCGGGGGTGCAAGAATTGATTAAGTGCGCTAATGGGTGTTAACCCGGGGGTGCATGATTAGTATATATATGTATAGGGATGATGTGACTATATGTATATATATGGATTTGTGAATATTTCTACTATGTGAGACTAGTAGATATGGTATTAATAATAAATACTTTGCGCTAAGTGGTCTTAACAAAAGGGTGCAATATTAGTGTAAATATATAGAGATGATGAGACTATATATATATGAGCATATGCCTTGAGATGGGTGGAATATAGTGGGAGACCATTGTGTTGGGCTTTATCTAAATTTGGTTAAGCCAGGATGTAATGTATATACCGATCCTAGAGTAGTGGTACAGGCTATATCAGAATTTCGAGGACGAAATTCTGTTATAAGGTGGGAAGTATGTAATATCCCGTACTTTTAAAGATATTTAAATTGCACGGTGGATGTAATTTGACAATTTGAGGACTTATTGTGAATAGTAATTTTGGGATTAATGAGTGAAATTAAATAATTTTAATGTTATAAAGTGAATAGTAAATATTAGTTTTCGAGTGTCAGATTAATATTTACATGGATTATATTTTCTTACGAGACTAAGTATATGAGTGGATTATTTTTAATTACATGTCGCAAGTTGGATAAAGCGACAAAGAAAATATTTTAAATTGAAAGATACGCGTATTGAACGTGTTGGGTCAAAATAGTAAATTTTAGTTAAGTGACTCAGATGGAGATGTTGACTGCGCCATTGGGTTTGGAATGGCCGAGATAGTCAAAATAGAGTACCCGGGGGTAGTATTTGGGTTCTAGACATTTTTGGACTAGTAGGGACTCGTAAATGAGTACACGGGTCATTTAACAATTGGATAGATATCCAATTTCGGATTTCAAGAGGTGGAAGCCCTCATTTCCACCAAATATCAGCCCTAAGAGAGAGAGAGAGAGAATAGAGAAAGAAGAGAAGAAAGAAGAAGAAAGAAAAGAGAAGAAAAGAACAAATTTTTGGCCAAAATTCGCGGGATTCGACTTGTGATCGTCGGATTTAATCCACGAGGCAAGTGTTTAACTTGCTTTATGATTTAGTGTGTTTAATTTCTCATATTGTAGTTGGTATAAAACTAAAATTTTTTGGGTTGAAATTTCGTGGATCAAACGGGCTTTCGAAAGATTAAAACGGATATAACTCGATTAATACCCAATTTGAGAAACTTGGGATTTATTGAAATTAATTGTTGAATATGGGTTCTAAGATGATTAGAACCCTTTCTATATGTGTATTTATGGTTGTTTGAGGTTGGTTGACGATGAAAGAGGATATAAAAAGCTTGGAGGTGTTTTAATGGAGGTTTGAATTTTTGGAGAAGAAGGTGAATAGTGACCAGCGTCACTTCCGGACTATTTTGGATAGGAAGACAGCCGATTCAGCTCTCGGTCAAAACTTAAAGTTGTAGATCTTGTCGATACGGCCGCGTAGGCACTGACCACGCATTTTTCTGATTTTTTTTCGAATTGTTATGATTTTTATAAGATGACAGTTCCGGGGTGAAATCACCAACTCGGAAATGCACTCAGATTTTGGAAAAATAAAAGCTAGAATTCTTTGGAGATAAATATTTGGGGTTACTAAAAATAGTGTGGGGACTTCTAAATATTTTTTTAAATTAAGGTACATATCTTGGGTTAAATGAAAGTAAACCCTAAGATTTATCCAAATAGGGGTGTTTGGGAGGAGTAACACTCGAGGGGATGTTTCGGTGAGCAAAATTTTATATAAGTAATTGTGCGCGTAGAAAACACATTTATATGCCAATTTTGGTTGAGTAAAATCCTATGAGGTGACTAGGATGAAATTTAGGATACGGGCTAAAAAGAATTGAGCAGTCATTCGATACGTCTATTTATGACAATTATTATAGGTGATAGGAATGCCTATCATTATTTATGGGACGAATAAATATATATCGGTATTGTTGGTATTGTCATCGTGCGGTGAGAAAAGCTCAGAAATAATATATTGAGGATTAGTCAAAATTGATGAATGCATAGGATATTCGAGAGATAAATATACTACGTAGGAAATTTATTATACGGATTGTGCGTATGCCCGAATGTTATTATATACGTGGGTTAAATAATTACCTATGGGGAATTATGTATAGGTGAGAGAAATACTGTTGATGTAAAAAACTAGATCACTCTAATAATTTAATCACAGATAAATAAATGAGACATGATATTTTTAAAGTGGTTCAGCCTTGTATGAATGGCCTACGTCCACTGTTATGTTATTGCTGAGTGTTTGGGAATTATCGATTACAAGTTCTCTCAAGAAATTCTGGTCCCTTTGAATGAGGGTGATACAAGGTATTTATAGCCCTTAGGCTGTACATGAAAGGGTGTTACATTAAATGATACACATATGAAAGGGTAATTCATTTAATGCTCTTCAAACGTGTGCGTCAAGATGATAAGCATTCAATGAATGGTTGAACTGTTGATTATCTGGCAATTAATGCTGTGGTCGAGGTGCAGCTCGAACCGCCTTAGTTTCTCGTCGTCCAAAAGTTCCTCGGAGCATTGGAGTTCCTCGGAGGATAAGATTTCCTCGGAGGGTTGGTGTTCCTCGGAGTGAGTATGTTGGTCGGGGAAACAATCTTCCTCGTTGCTATTGTGCCACGTAGATTGACACGTGTCTTCTTATTATTCGTCCACATCAGCATACTAATTTTGGTGTCAACAGAATCCCCCAATGTTTCATATTTCGAACTTTGAGGATTATGGAACATTCTTTCTCGGTATATGGCGATATTAAATGACCTTCCTGGGTTTTAGGAGCCTTTTCTTCGTATTTAAATTTCCTTCCAAATTCGCAGAATCCGCCTTTTTGCATTTTTATAGGCGCTTCGATCTTCGTGCCCTTTTTGTCCTTTTAGCCGCCGGTAGCGTAATATTTCCTTTTTGTAATCATTTCTTTCGCCGTTTCCCAAGGCAAGGTATTTAAACTTCAGAGGCAATCCCATCATCTTCTACCTTTTCAATTTTCTGCTTTCGAGTTTTCTAAAGCTTTTCTCTCTCTTGTGCGTTCATTTTCTCCTTTGTTTGTCAACAGATCTCCTTTTTCCCTGTAAGCTCTTCTTCCTTCTTCTTTTATTCATCATGGTTTACATTATCGAATCTCTTGAGAAGTTCAGCTCTGACTTCTCTATTCCTTCTTGGGTAACTTTGGAGGTTCTTTCTGAGCCTTCAAGTTATTTTGATTTAGCTGAGGGACACTGGTTCCCTAGCCTATTTATTGCTGAATGTGGATTTTCTTTTCCACCAAATCCGTTGTGTTTAGAGTTCTGTCAGTACTTCGACGTTGTCCCTGCAAAAATAGTCCCCAACACATGGAGAATAGTTAATGAGGTATATAGGTTAAATCAAATTCATGGAACTCGTATAGTAATTCCTGAGATTATGTACTGTTACAGATAGGATGTTTTAGATAACATTTTTATTTAAAAACTAGGTTTTTGAATAGGACCTTAGTAGTCAACCTCCCTGATGCCAACAGGGATTATTTTGAACACGGGGTAGTTATAAAAAATTGGCAACATGCCCCTTTGGTTGGAGATGCAGTATATGAGGGTCCCAGATGCCCCCCATATGGCAATGGGATAGGTCGTTTTCATCTTATTTTGTTTTTGAAATTATGATTTCATGGTATTTGATAAAATGTATGACTGATATTTCACTATGTATTTATTTGCAGTTGACAGCAAGAGAAAAACTCCAAAAGAGTCAGAAGTCAATATAAAGCAGTTGAAACATATCTGGAGTTTGCATCAGAGGGTTGCAGACGAGCACATCAGGTCTGCTTCATATTTGTTACAGTACAGGAGCTACACATCATCCTTTACTGCTCGTCCCGTGGTCAGCATTAGTGACCCATTGCCAGCTTCCGAGGAATCTTCACCAGAATCCCATATTCCTCTAAGTCAGAAGATGGGCAAGAGAAGAGTTCCTGCTATCTTCGAGGAGACTTCCTCTGCCGGGGATGGAAAGAGGAACAAGGCTGAAGTCCCAAAGGGGACCAAGAAAATTGATGCTGTTCCTTCTGTTGCTGTTCAGAAGGCTACCGAGAAGCCTCCAATGGCTCCGAGCAAGAAAAGTACTTCTGTGGAAGTGATCACTATTTCCCCCACCAAGGGTTCTTTGGCTGAAACTGCTGAAGTTCCACTGAGGAGATTGAAGAAATCCTCCTCGGTTAGTTTTTCTGAAGCCATTCCCCAGCTCCAAACTAGTGGAGCTGGTGTTCCAACCATCATTCCCCCGAGCTCTGCAATGAGCTCGGTAAAAACTTGGATTATTCCTGAAATTCAAGGCATCGAGGAAAACATGCCTAGGGATATGCTGACATCCCTTGCTACTCGTCACATTGCTTCAGTAAGTTTCTTTTTATCTTGAATTTTTCCTTCTATCAATATATGTATTTCGGCACTAACTCATCACTACATTCTTTTTTCAGCTGGTGAATTGTTTTAACACCATTGTGAAGAAAGATGAAGCGCTCAAGGCTTCAAGTTCCTCGTCTGGAGTAGAGGATGCATTCCAGGGTTTGGCCCAATCTCTGAAGGAATCCCGTCAGAAGTACGACGAGGATAAAGGTGTATGGGAGAAGAAATTGGCTGCATCTGAAGCAGAAAAGGTGCAATTGGGAAACAAGGTGAAGGACTTGGAGAGGGAGAACAAGAAATACTTCGAGAAGCTCACTACTTTCGAGGAGCTTGAAAATAAGCTGAAATCAGCTGAGGAAGAGATAACACTTATGCGCGAAGCAAATCGTCAGAAGGAGGAGTTGGAGGCCAAGCTGAAAGCCTCCGAGGACCTTCTATCCGAGAAGCTATCCTCGGAGAAGATGAAGAGAAAAACATCTGTGAAGAAATCCTTTCGGACTGGTTGGGATAAAGGATGGGATAGGGGGGTAGAAGCAATGATGACCCAGGTGAATTATGGAAGTTTGAAATTCTTCCATGATGGTTGGGTTGCTGCATTGCAGGAATTGAAGGCGAGCGAGGACTCCGAGCTATTTCAACAACATCTCCCTGGTCCTCCTCCAGTTATTGAAGACGAAGATGAAGACGAAGCTGCATCTGAAGAATCTTCAATGATTGTGGGTGATCAGATTCATGCTCCTCAACCCAACCAGACATCTGCTGAGGAGATTTCTTCTTTGCCTCTCCTCTTGAACAAATCCCAACTACAGCCGATCAAATCAGTGTTCCCAACGAGAAACCAAGCTCCTCGTCCCAGCCTCCCGAGAAAGTCTTGGGAGACAAGGAAAAGGTGTGAAGTTGTTCGGTATTATCTTTCTGTTTTTCTCCTTACTTGTACTTTGTATCTCAGATCTTTGTAACTTTTGCCTTATGGTCTAATAAAATTTGAGTTCTTTCTTTCCATATGATTGTCTCTTCTTTATCTGCACTCTGTCTTGATCTTCTTTTTCTTTCTCTGTTAGTTTCTGGCCAGGATGGATCTTTTGTCTGCTAACGACACAAAGTTGATGCAACAATGCCATGAGTATTATAAAGCTGGTCACACATACCTCAGTACATCCGAAATTGCCGATATCCTTGGTCATGGTTCTTCAGAGCAAGCAATCGAAGCTTATCGGTACTTGAAGGACTTACTTGATAGAGCAGTGTCCAATAACGTGGCCTACTATGATATGATCGAGGAGCTTCAATATACTCTACAAGATCTCAAGGATCAGTACAGGGAGTCAAATGCCTTGTTACATGAGGGGTATGAAAAGAAATATCAACAGCTTTCTGCCTAGAAGGGCTATAACAAACTCATTGCTGGGTATGATGTCAGGGAGAGGACCCTAAAAGGTGAAGTTGAGGCCTGCAGACAAATTGCCAAGCTGCTGGAACAAGAGAACAACAATTTGCAGAAAGAGTTGGCACAGTATAAGTCTGCAGCTTCATCTTCCACTACTTTGGTACCAGTCTCCGACGAAGGGTTCTCATTCTTAGAAGTTGAGAACGCCAAATTAAGGCAAAAATTGGATACTTTAAGAAGGTCTGGTATTTCTGCTACTGCTCGGGGACGAGGAAGAGGTTCTCGTGGGCGAGGAAGAGATGCCCAGGATGTTAACGAGGAACGAAGCACTTCAGCTGCTCGGGGTCGATCAAGAACTCCTCGTAGTATTGAAGAAGCTCGTACTCTGTCAACATTGGAAACTCAAGCGTACCAGTTGAACGCCAAAGATCGGGCTTTGTATGAAATGTCCAAGAAAATCCTGACTTTGGAAGATCAACTTACTGCGATGAAGTCTGCTTTGAATAATAAGGATATTTTTGCCAGGAACCTTCATGAGCAGTTAGAAAGATTAACTTTCCAATTCCATAAACAACCTCGCGAATTCTGGAATGCAGGCTATAATGAGGCCCTTTATCACTTGGATGCTCGCATTGAAAATGCCAATAATGAAGGTTATAAACAGGGATGGTTGAACGCCCTGGGTGTGCTGAAGCTCGAACAGGGGCATTACCTGTGGGATTATCATACTCCGGGGCTACTAGACTTGCCTGTACCACCCTATAAATTGGATATGGAATGGATCCCAGCTCGTGCCATTCCTCGGAGCTTAATTTCAAAATATCTTGGTGACTATAATCTTCATTCTCAAATTGAAGTATCTCGTCCCGAGCATCTCTTGGATACTCCTTCAGTAATGAATGTCAGAATGTTGAAGGACTTGAATTTTATCAATTCTCCTCAGACATTAAATGATCCTCCTGCTGGCGAGGAACCTGTATCGAAGGCTGAGGGGAAAAACCAATAGAATAGGATTTTCAATGTAATAGTTAGCACACATATGTAACTTGTAATTTATTTTGAATTTTAATGAAAGACTTTCATTTTTTTATTTGCAAATCTGTATTGCTATTGTTTTGTACTTGTCTAACACTTTTATATTTGTGATTGCATAACAATTCTTTGTGGTTCATCGACCAATCTAGTAATAAAAAATTACAAGTATAAAAAATGTTGCTCGATCACTTAATAACAAAGTAATGAGTATAAAAAATGTTAAAATTTCTTACAACCAACCAAGGTTGTTTAAATTGAGTTCGTCGACCAATTATAGTTAATGGGTTTTTATCCCCGACCAACTATACTTGGTAAATTTTGTCTTTTTCAATAAATGTGCCCGACCAACCAAGGTCAAAGATTTTTCCTCGTCGACCAACTACAGTTAGTGGGTTTTTATCCCCGACCAACTATACTTGATTCAGTTTGGAATATTTGTTCTTCGATGAACTTTTATGTAATAACTTATTTCCCGACCAACATAAGTTGGCATTTGAGAGCATATTTTGTTTTCAAACCAACCAAGATTGGCACTTTTAAGAATGTTGTTCTTGCCCTTTTACCAACCGGGGTTGGTCATGGGTTTGAACTATCATGCCCACTAACTCTTTTACCAACCGAAGTTGATCACATTAGTGTTCGCCTCCTAACCAAAGGAGTATAGTTTGTTCTCGCTATTTTACCAACCAAAGTTGATCACGCTCGAACTATTAGTGTCCACTAGTTATTTTACCAACCGGAGTTGGTCACGCTAGTGTATACCTCCTAGCCAAAGGAGTATAGTTTGTTCTCGCCCTTTTACCAACCGGAGTTGGTCGTGGGTCTGAACTATCGTGTTCTAGGTATTTTACCAACCGAAGTTGATCACGTTCGAACTATCTACTAGTTATTTTACCAACCGGAGTTGGTCACGCTAGTGTATGCCTCCTAACCAAAGGAGTATAGTTTGTTCTCGCCCTTTTACTAACCGGAGTTGGTCGTGGGTCTGAACTATCGTCTTCTTTTTGCTGTCGAGCAGCGTAGTGTACAACACTAGTATTCCCCGAAAAACTTTCAAACAAAGGAGAGAAAATAGTGAAACATCGTCGTTTTATTCATATTGATGGACCTGCTGTACATTTTACATCACTGATAATACTTGCGAAGGTGTTCAGCATTCCAAGCATTCTTGAATTCCTCTCCTTCTAGAGTTGCTATTCGGTAAGTTCCTGGTCGAACAACTTCTGTAACTCGGTAAGGTCCTGTGACACCCCGCGTAATTAATCCCGGGTGATCAGTCCTAAATCAAGTTAGAACAGGTTTCTCATTTGGTCCATTCTTAGCATCACTGTCGTTTTATTAAATTACTAACCACCTAAGTGAGAAAAATAGACTGGTGCCAATTTTTATCTTTCATTAATTAAACTAAAACCCATGCTGAAAATAAAACTATATAACAATCACAGATAACTGAATTAATCATTCACAAGTAAAAATAATTGACCGAGTAAACCAACGGTCCAAATAATAAATCCCATAAAGACAAGAATAAAATCCCAACAAGTCTAAAAACATTTAAAAGAAAAGTGAGCAACAAGCTCGAATAAATAATAATGAGTCTCTACATTATGAATGAAAGAAGGAGGCGTCTATCAAATGTCCCGCAACATCCACATATGCTGCAGCAACGGATTTCCTGGAATCGAGTCAAGTCTGGCGTCCCTGTGGCTGGGCACCTAAAAGGTTTTGAAAAGTTTTTATAGCAAGGGTTAGTACCCAAAACATTTGAAAAACATTTAACAAATGATTAACTTGCAGTAATAATAAATATGCATGCTCTTCATATTTTAGTTAGTGTCGCACTCTCTTGAGAACTTCCTTACCCCTCCTCTAATGTGCACCACTAACGCTTTAATTATCACCTAGTTATCTATCTCATGACTAGATAATTATTAAAGTCTCCTTGTACCCCTCCCTACTCTAATTTGAGTATAATGTGATTATGATTTTTAAGTATTTAGTAACATCAACTTAATTAATCATTTCCCTTTTTGATTCATATAACTTCTCCACTCGTTATACATATACAACAACTCATGCTTGTATTTATTTAGCCCGTATATAATAATCACCTAATTATATACTTAGAAATATTGCAGCATTCGCACACATACTGAAATACATAAAACACTAACATCCACCCGAGTAAAAGTACTCACCGGACATAACTTCTCTAAAGTGCTAGTACACTAGGTATATTCACATACCCTAGTTATCCAAGTTAGAATCGCTCACTAACTTGGTTTAATATACGATTGGAGGCGGTCATATTCCTTCCCGAAAAGTGAGATGCCCCTCACCCCCTGTAACGGACGCTATGACCTGGGAATCTACTCGCCCTACTCCTCAAGCTAGGGGATTCATCCACTGCGCGTAACCTCCCCCTATAGCACTAGAGTATAATAATATCTAACCACTGATATTAAGGCATACACTATATATATATATACTATCACACACCGTATATATATATATATATATACATATATAAAAAAAAATGTTCCAGCTACACCGTGTACTAAACCCGTGACACAAGCCTATTCCATTTTTTTTTATTATGAGTTTGTTACCCAACTCGAACTATTAATTAATTTGCACATTAAAAAATTCAGTTACTTTTGATGTTGCCCTCACCATTTAATTGGACTCAATCTCATAGCCCGAATTAACCTCACCCGAGTCTAAATCCCGACTCTAAATTTCTTAGTTCATTACTAAGTAAAATAAGTTACCTCGGTGTCACTCAACCAATTTTGACGTGTCACCCAAATTTTTACTCCCATCTCCTAATTAATTCACTCACATTTAATCAGGTTTAACTCATGCATTAATTTCTCCACAATAATTAATTCCATAACAACTTTTATATAAATCTCTTTCTATATAAACAAAACTGGGCGAATTGTCAGTTTCTGCCGACCATCGATCGATCGACTTCATGGCGTCGATCGATCGATCGATCAGGTACTCGTCTTCTTCGCGAAGACAGCCAGCCATGGACAAAAATTTCCAAGCCCTAATTTCCTTCTACACTAAAACTAAATCCCTTTTAGCATTTGTACATATTAGGAAACTCATTTGGGATCTCCAGAACAGTCATCAACATTATTAATTCGTCCATTAACTCAAATTTCTAAATTTGGGGAAAGTTTCATCATTAACCCTAAGCCCATTTATACCCCAAATCTCATCATCAAATTCGTCTCCAAATATTCAGATATCATTCTACCAGATATGCATTAACTCACAATTATCAGATTTTACAAGAATCACCACCAAATTTCGTAAATCAGAATTTGTTGTTTTCAAAATCCCATGTTCATACCATTTACACTAAAAAAACGAATTTCTACTTATTCACTACACATGAATATGAATTGAAAACAGGTTTAATGCTATTGCAAGTTATCCACTTGCCTTAAGGTTCGTAGAGTCTGAATTGGAGCTAAATCCCAAGGTTGAAGATGACCTTTGTTGGCTCTCTTTTGGTCCCCAATTGGCTTTGGCTGCTGTTAGGGTTTCCTAACCCTTAATTTGCTTTCTCTAATTAAGTTCAGCCACCCCCTTATTTCTTTTTATTAGATTAATTAATCCATTCCCGTTTTTTGACTAATGGGCCAAGCCCAAGTGACCAAAATGTCCCCGAGTGGGCCCGACTATGTCTAAAAACGTCCCGTGACCCGTTTACTACCCCTGGGTACACTTTTCCGACTATCTCGGCCCATCCGGACTCAACTGTACACTCAGAATTTGCATCCGAATTAATTTATAAAAATACTTGTCCCCCACCCAATATAGTCTATACCGACTTCCGGATGTGATAAGTACATATCTCGTCATTAATACTCGAAACGACGAAATTACATTATTACTATACGCTCAGTAAATAATTTTCCCTAAATATTAACCATTCAATCCCAGATTAATATTTATATATTATTCTATCATAATTAATTCATTAAATTACAACACACTAGTAATTTAAAATTTCCGAATTAATTAAATTTTAAATGTACCAAAAATACGGGGTGTTACATACTCCCCCCCTTATAAAGGAATTTCGTCCCCGAAATTAGATTGTACCTGCGTTGAAAAGCTCTGGATATTGTTCCCGCATGTCCTCCTCTCTCTCCCAGGTAGACTCGTCAACATTGTGATGACCCCACTGTACTCTAACCAATGGAACAACCTTGGATCGTAATTTCCGCTCACTATGATCCAAAATAGCTACCGGCCTTTCCTCATACGAGATGTCTGGCTGTAAGTCGATCTCCTCGAGTGGAATGTGCCAAAAGGCTCTCTCGCTCCTTCGATATTTCTTCAGCGATGCCACATGGAATACATCGTGTATCCGCTGAAGATGTTCTGGTAACCCAAGCTTATACGCCACCGGTCCCACCCTCTCAATAATAGGGAAAGGTCCTACGTATCGCGGTGCTAACTTACCCTTCTTGCCGAACCTCATCACCCCCTTCATTGGAGATACCCGGACTAAAACCTGGTCCCCAACTTCTAGCTCCACATGTCGTCGAGAAGCGTCAGCATAACTCTTTTGCCTGTCTTGAGCTATCCGAATTCTACCTCGAATCAACTCTATCTTGGCAGATGTCTCCTGGACAATTTCCGGCCCCAAGAGCTTGTTGTCCCCCACCTCTAATCAACAAACGGGTGAACGACAAGGTCTCCCGTACAGTGCCTCAAACGGTGCCATGCCAATCGTGAATTGGTAAGAGTTGTTATACGCAAACTCTACCAAAGGAAGATATTTCTCCCATCCTACCCCGAAGTCCAAAATGCACATTCTGAGCATGTCTTCCAGCATCTGGTTAACTCTCTCAGTCTGTCCGTCCGTCTGTGGGTGATACGCTGTACTCAAGCGCAACTCCGTGCCCATTGCCTCCTGAAAGCTCTGCCAAAAGTGGGCGACAAAGATTTTGTCTCGGTCGGATACAATATTTATCGGCACTCCATGCAGCTTAACAATCTCTGCTATGAATAGCTGCGCATAACGCATCGTCTCGAAGTCTGTGCGTACCGGCAAAAAGTGGGCCACCTTAGTCAACCAATCCACAATAACCCATATGGAGTCGTGACCCCTCTGCGATACAGGTAACCCTGTGATGAAGTCCATGGAGATGCTCTCCCACTTCCACACGGGAATTTCTAACGGCTGTAGCGTCCCTGATGGTCTCTGGTGGTCAACTTTCACAAGATGACACGTAGCACACTTCGAAACAAACTCCGCTATGTCCCGTTTCATCCCTGCCCACCAATACTGCCTCCTCATATCTGGGTACATTTTATCCCCACCGGGGTGTACCGCAAATTTCGAACCATGGGATTCTATCATAACAGCGTGCTTCAAATCCTCATCCTCTGGCACCATTAACCTCCCATTAAAGCGTAGGCCTCCTTCTGAGCTAATCGAGTAGCCCTCTGCTCCCTCAGCTAATAACTGGCCCACCCTATCCCGGCAAACCTGATCCTCAGCCTGAGCCTTCACAACTCGCATAATGATCTCGGGTGTGATGGACAAAGCTGACATGCAAGCCTTGGCTACGTCGTCCTCATATTGAAGCTCTCTCCACTTCGCTTTCCATACCTCCGATATTTCCCCAGTCGGTCTTCGGCTCAATGCGTCTGCTACTACATTGGCCTTACCAGGATGATACTGAATATCAAATTGGTAGTCCTTCACGAATTCTAGCCACCGCCTCTGCCTCATATTCAGATCCTTCTGTGTGAAGAGATACTGAAGAGACTTGTGATCCGTGAATAAGGTAAACTGCTCTCCTAGAAGATAATGCCTCCATATCCTCAAAGCAAAAACGACCGCTGCTAACTCAAGGTCGTGAGTGGGGTAATTCCTCTCGTGGGGCTTTAGCTTCCTGGAAGCATAAGCTATAGCCCTTTCCTCCTGCTGGAGCACACCCCCAAGACCCCGTAAGGATGCGTCTGTGTAAACCCGATACTCTAGCCCTCCCTTTGGCAATGCCAGCACGGGTGCAGATGTCAATTTGCCCTTTAGCTCGTCTAACGCTAATTGACAACTATCATCCCACTTGAAAGGTACCCCTTTCCGAGTCAGATTCGTCAAAGGTCCTGCAATCTTAGAGAATCCTTTAATGAATCTCCTGTAGTAACCGGCCAAACCCAGAAAACTGCGCACCTCGGTCGGTGTCGTGGGCTGTCCCCACTCCCTCACCGCTGACACCTTATCCGGATCCACTGCAATACCCTGATCTGACACGACGTGACCAAGGAACTGTACCTCCCGTAGCCAGAATCCACACTTCCCGAATTTGGCATAGAGCTGATGATTCCTCAATGTTTGTAAAACCATGCGCAGATGCTCTGCGTGCTCCTCCTCGGTACACGAGTAGATTAGGATGTCATCAATGAACACGATGACAAACTGATCTAGGTACTCCCTGAAAACCCTGTTCATGAGGTCCATGAACACTGCTGGTGCATTGGTGAGCCCGAAGGGCATCACCCTGAACTCATACGATCCATACCGCGACAAGAAAGCGGTCTTAGGAACATCCTCCTCTCGGATACGCAGTTGATGATACCCTGACCTCAAGTCGACTTTGGAGAAGTAAGACGCCCCTCTCAATTGGTCAAATAAATCATCAATCTGAGGCAACGGGTACTTATTCCGTATCGTCACCTTGTTCAGCTCCCTATAATCCACGCACAAGCGGAGTGAACCATCTCGCTTCTTCACAAACAACACCGGCGCGCCCCACGGCGATGTACTCCGCCGAATAAAACCCTGACCCAGTAGTTGCTGAATCTGCTCCCTCAATTCTCGCATCTCTGAAGGGGCCATTCGGTAAGGTGCCCGAGCAATCGGTCTCGTCCCCGGAGCCAAATCGATAACAAATTCGATTTCTCTGCTGGGTGGTAATCCTGGTATTTCCTGGAATACATCCTCAAAGTCCCTCACTACAGGAATAGAGTCTAAAGGAACTACCACTTCCTGTGAGGTTTCCTCCTCAATGTAATATAGATGAGTGGTCGAGCCTCCCTCTGGGCGAGGCATCGCCACAACAAACATCTCTTGCCCCGGAATGGCAAAAATAATGCTCCCACCGAAGCAATCAATCATGGCTCTATAGTCAGCGAGCCAATCCATACCGATGATCACATCATGAACATGCATATCTAATACCAACATGTCCGCAGGTAATACTAAACCGCCAATCTCTACTCCTACTCCCCGACATATAAAGAATATAAGCGACCTACTCCCCAAAGGTGAGTCGACACACGTAACAGTGCTCTCTGCGGTGGCTAACAACCCTAAAGCCTTCGCGAAATGTGTAGCTATAAAACAATGAGTAGCCCCCGTATCAAACAATACCCTACCCATAGTGCCATGGATGGAGAACGTACCCTCAATCGCGGGCGGCGCATGCTGTGCTGGAGGATTGGGAACGTCCCGAACGTTATACACACGTTCGTAGTGCATCTTCCCCTGCTGCTGTGGGGCGGGTGGGGATGCTGCTGCTGGCGGCACCTGACCCTGTTGCCCCTGCTGGGCACCCTGCTGCTGGCCTCTGCCCCTCTGCGGGCACTCCCTCTTGAAGTGTCCTGGCTGGCCACAGGAGAAACAGCGTTTCTGGTCGTCACCCTGTCGTTGGACCTGCTGGCCCTGACGTTGCTGCCCCGGGTGGCCTCCCCCGTTGTTCCCTTGGCCCTGACGGCCCTGAGGAACCTGCTGTTGCTGATTAGGGCCTGGTTGCCCCTGCCTGAACCCCTGTCCTCCCGGTCGGAACCCACCAGGCTTAAACTTCTTAGCCTGATTCCCTTGCTGAATGATAACCTGCTGCTGTGTGCCACTTGCCTCACTACTAGTAACCGCCTTGCCCTGCTGGCTCGGCTCACCTGCCTTCTTGTTCCCCTTAGCATGGAAACGATGATCCTGGCAATGTACAAGTGCGGCATTAACGACATCTGTATAAGTCACTAATGCCAGGTTTCCAATCAAGTGCTGCCTGATTCTCCAAGCTAGACCATCCATGAACTTGGACTTCTTCCGCTCCTCATCGCTCACCTCATTTGGCACAAAGTTTGCCAAACGGGTGAACTCCTCCTCATATTCTGCTACTGACCTGTCACCTTGTACCAACTCGCTGAATTTCTTTCTCATCTCAGACTCTACTGCTGGAGGGAAGTACTTGCGGTCAAACCGCACCCAGAATTCAGAAATCGGCATCAAATCCCGCTCCTCAACGGTGGTTACGGACTCCCACCACTGTAAGGCTGCCCCCGACAGACGAAAGGTAGCCAGCATCTGTTTCTGCACCTCTGTACCCTCTAACATGCGCAAATGGCGCTGAATGTTCTTCTTCCAGTCACAAGCCTCGACCACATTGGTGCTACCTCGAAACTCAGGTGGGTGACCCTTCTGAAAGGTCTCCCTCACTCGCTGCCAAGATGGTGGCCCTACTGGAGCCTGAACTGCTGGAGCCAATGGAGGCGGTGCCTGAGGCTGTGGAAAATGAGCTGCCATAGCTCGCATCGCTGTCTCGACCGCTTGGGCCACTATCACTGCCACCTGAATGGTAGAAATCAACTCGAGTGGGGGTGGTGGTGGCGGTATCTGTGGCTCCTGGCGAGCCTCCCTCACCTCATCTCTAGCCTCAGCCCTTTCCGCTCTCTGTCTCTTTGGCGGCATCTGAAATAGATTGAATTGTATAAGTACAAAATTTATACAAAAACTAATAGCAGGAATACGATATCTCACAAGCGGAAAATATAATCAACAGTCCTAATAATAGGGCTCTATAACAACCGAACGCTACGCTGAAACGTAGAAAGCCGTACAGATCCTAAGGACTCTAGAACCTGATGCTTTGATACCATCTGTGACACCCCGCCTAATTAATCCCGGGTGATCAGTCCTAAATCAAGTTAGAACAGGTTTCTCATTTGGTCCATTCTTAGCATCACTGTCGTTTTATTAAATTACTAACCACCTAAGTGAGAAAAATAGACTGGTGCCAATTTTATCTTTCATTAATTAAACTAAAACCCATGCTGAAAATAAAACTATATAACAATCACAGATAACTGAATTAATCATTCACAAGTAAAAATAATTGATTGAGTAAACCAACGGTCCAAATAATAAATCCCATAAAGACAAGAATAAAATCCCAACAAGTCTAAAAACATTTAAAAGAAAAGTGAGCAACAAGCTCGAATAAATAATAATGAGTCTCTACATTATGAATGAAAGAAGGAGGCGTCTATCAAATGTCCCGCAACATCCACATATGTGCAGCAACGGATTTCCTGGAATCGAGTCAAGTCTGGCGTCCCTGTGGCTGGGCACCTAAAAGGTTTTGAAAAGTTTTTATAGCAAGGGTTAGTACCCAAAACATTTGAAAAACATTTAACAAATGATTAACTTGCAGTAATAATAAATATGCATGCTCTTCATATTTTAGTTAGTGTCGCACTCTCTTGAGAACTTCCTTACCCCTCCTCTAATGTGCACCACTAACGCTTTAATTATCACCTAGTTATCTATCTCATGACTAGATAATTATTAAAGTCTCCTTGTACCCCTCCCTACTCTAATTTGAGTATAATGTGATTATGATTTTTAAGTATTTAGTAACATCAACTTAATTAATCATTTCCCTTTTTGATTCATATAACTTCTCCACTCGTTATACATATACAACAACTCATGCTTGTATTTATTTAGCCCGTATATAATAATCACCTAATTATATACTTAGAAATATTGCAGCATTCGCACACAAACTGAAATACATAAAACACTAACATCCACCCGAGTAAAAGTACTCACCGGACATAACTTCTCTAAAGTGCTAGTACACTAGGTATATTGACATACCCTAGTTATCCAAGTTAGAATCGCTCACTAACTTGGTTTAATATACGATTGGAGGCGGTCATATTCCTTCCCGGAAAGTGAGATGCCCCTCACCCCCTGTAACGGACGCTATGACCTGGGAATCTACTCGCCCTACTCCTCAAGCTAGGGGATTCATCCACTGCGCGTAACCTCCCCCTATAGCACTAGAGTATAATAATATCTAACCACTGATATTAAGGCATACACTATATATATATATACTATCACACACCGTATATATATATATATATACATATATAAAAAAAAATGTTCCAGCTACACCGTGTACTAAACCCGTGACACAAGCCTATTCCATTTTTTTTTATTATGAGTTTGTTACCCAACTCGAACTATTAATTAATTTGCACATTAAAAAATTCAGTTACTTTTGATGTTGCCCTCACCATTTAATTGGACTCAATCTCATAGCCCGAATTAACCTCACCCGAGTCTAAATCCCGACTCTAAATTTCTTAGTTCATTACTAAGTAAAATAAGTTACCTCGGTGTCACTCAACCAATTTTGACGTGTCACCCAAATTTTTACTCCCATCTCCTAATTAATTCACTCACATTTAATCAGGTTTAACTCATGCATTAATTTCTCCACAATAATTAATTCCATAACAACTTTTATATAAATCTCTTTCTATATAAACAAAACTGGGCGAATTGTCAGTTTCTGCCGACCATCGATCGATCGACTTCATGGCGTCGATCGATCGATCGATCAGGTACTCGTCTTCTTCGCGAAGACAGCCAGCCATGGACAAAAATTTCCAAGCCCTAATTTCCTTCTACACTAAAACTAAATCCCTTTTAGCATTTGTACATATTAGGAAACTCATTTGGGATCTCCAGAACAGTCATCAACATTATTAATTCGTCCATTAACTCAAATTTCTAAATTTGGGGAAAGTTTCATCATTAACCCTAAGCCCATTTATACCCTAAATCTCATCATCAAATTCGTCTCCAAATATTCAGATATCATTCTACCAGATATGCATTAACTCACAATTATCAGATTTTACAAGAATCACCACCAAATTTCGTAAATCAGAATTTGTTGTTTTCAAAATCCCATGTTCATACCATTTACACTAAAAAAACGAATTTCTACTTATTCACTACACATGAATATGAATTGAAAATAGGTTTAATGCTATTGCAAGTTATCCACTTGCCTTAAGGTTCGTAGAGTCTGAATTGGAGCTAAATCCCAAGGTTGAAGATGACCTTTGTTGGCTCTCTTTTGGTCCCCAATTGGCTTTGGCTGCTGTTAGGGTTTCCTAACCCTTAATTTGCTTTCTCTAATTAAGTTCAGCCACCCCCTTATTTCTTTTTATTAGATTAATTAATCCATTCCCGTTTTTTGACTAATGGGCCAAGCCCAAGTGACCAAAATGTCCCCGAGTGGGCCCGACTATGTCTAAAAACGTCCCGTGACCCGTTTACTACCCCTGGGTACACTTTTCCGACTATCTCGGCCCATCCGGACTCAACTGTACACTCAGAATTTGCATCCGAATTAATTTATAAAAATACTTGTCCCCCACCCAATATAGTCTATACCGACTTCCGGATGTGATAAGTACATATCTCGTCATTAATACTCGAAACGACGAAATTACATTATTACTATACGCTCAGTAAATAATTTTCCCTAAATATTAACCATTCAATCCCAGATTAATATTTATATATTATTCTATCATAATTAATTCATTAAATTACAACACACTAGTAATTTAAAATTTTCGAATTAATTAAATTTTAAATGTACCAAAAATACGGGGTGTTACAGGTCCATGCCAATTTTCTTCCAATTTATTGTGCTTCTGAATGACCTTCTTTAGCACGTAATCTCCTTCCTTTAAATCGCATTTCTTCACCCTCTTGTTATAGAATAAAGCTGTTCGTTGTTGATATGCAAAATTCCTAATGGCTGCTTCTTCTCTAACCTCCTCGAGCATGTCCAAATCTAATCTTCTCATCAAGTCACTGACTGGGGAATTGAAATTCAGCACTCTGTGTGTTGGGAGACCCAACTCAACAGGTATTACAGCCTCACTTCCAAACGCCAATATATATGGTGATTCTCCAGTTGCTGCTCGGGGAGTTGTTCGGTAAGCCCACAATACTGACTGTAGCTCATTAATACAATTTGCTTTAGCCTCATTTAACCTCTTCTTCAAACCATTTAATAATGTTCTGTTCGTCACTTCAGTCTGCCCATTGCTTTGAGGATGCCCTGGTGCTGAATGAACCTTCAAAATGTTTGATTGATGACAATAGGCGGCAAACTCCTCATTATCAAATTGTGTTCCATGGTCTGTGATGAAGGCATGAGGGAGACCATATCGGCAGATGATGTTCTTCAAAATGAATTGGTACACCTTCTCGTACATCATATCAATCAGAGGCTCAGCTTCTACCCACTTAGTAAAATAATCCACTGCAACGACGAGGTACTTGAATCTTCCTCGGGTCGTTGGCAGTGGTCCAACCAAATCCATTTCCCACATGGAAAAAGGCCAAGGAGAAGTTATGGGTGTCAACAATGCTTGCGGAGTTCGTCGGATGGAGGAAAAATGTTGGCATTTATCACATTTCTTAGCATAGGCTATACAATCAACCCTCATTGTTGGCCAGTAGTATCCTTGTGTCATCACCCTTTGCAAAAGTGTCCGACCTGCTACATGAGCTCCACAGGACCCTTCATGGATCTCTTCAATCAATTCTTTCACCTCGGAGGGATGTACACATCTTTGCAAACCTGCCATAATTCCTCGTCTATACAAAACACCATTAGTTAGTACATACCGAGCAGCTTTGAACTTCAATTTCTTGGCAGCGAGCTTATCCTCCGGCAATTCTCCTTCCTCGACATATGCCCTGATGGGATCCATCCAAGATGGTCCTAAATCAAGAGTAATAATATTCATCATCAGGTCTTCATCTATGCTTCGACTTTCTAACACCTCAATTGGTATCGTTCTTCGCAACTCGGTACGAGTAGCTGATGCTAGTCGGGCCAGTGCGTCTGGTTGTGCATTCTCCATTCTTGGTATTCTGATCAACTGAATGGCATCAAATTCTGCCAACAACTCCATCGCCTTTGCATGATACTTGACCATTAATTCTCCTTGAACTGCATACGTTCCCATCATCTGATTCACAATTAATTGAGAATCACTGAATACCATAACTTGTTGTGCTTCCATAATATTTGCTAAATTAAGACCTGCTATTAAGGCTTCATACTCAGCCTCATTGTTGGAAGCTTTGAATTGGAATCGCAGGGCGTATTCCACGTCAATCTCATCTGGAGTGCTCAGAACTATTCCAGCGCCACATCCTGCAGTGCAAGATGAGCCATCTACATATAACCTCCATATAGGTAACTCGTCTTCAAATTTCTTATCTGACAGAGTTCCTTGGTGAAATATCTGCTGTTTTCTTTCATCTTCCCCCGGTATTTTTCGCTCCTCGTCGACCATCTCTTCTTGACCTTTTACCAACTGGAGTTGGTTTTGGTTTGAATTTGATGATCTTTCTACATCCACAAGCCCTTTTACCAACCGGAGTTGGTCTGGACTTATGTCTGTTGATCCTGTAACATCCACAGGTTGGTTAGCGAGCAACTTTTGTTCCTCGGGGGTATCAGGATATGTAAACTCTGCTATAAAGTCTGCTACAGCTTGCCCTTTTAAGGATGATCTGGGTTCATATACAATATCATATTCACCGAGCTCTATTGCCCAGTACATCAGTCTTCCTGATTTTTCTGGCTTATGAAGAGCTTGTCTTAATGGCATATCGGTATACACGATGATGGTATGGGCTTGGAAATATGGCCTCATTCTTCTACTAGCTTCAATTAATGCCAGTGCCAATTTTTCCAACTTTGGGTACCTGATCTCTGCACCTCGGAAAGCCTTACTTGTGTAATAAATTGGCTTTTGGACTCCATTCTCCAATCTGATCAATGCCGAGCTGACCGCATTTTCTGATACTGCCAGGTATAAGTACAACTTTTCTCCCATCACTGGTCTGGAAAGCAATGGAGGTGTTCCCAGATATTTCTTTGAGTCTTGAAAGGCTTTTTCACATTCATCATTCCACTCGAAAGTTTTTCGGAGTGTTTTGAAGAATGGAAGGCACCTATCAGTTGCTCGAGATACAAATCTATTGAGCGCTGCAACTCGTCCTGTAAGACTCTGCACTTCTTTCTTCGTCGTTGGAGATCGCAACCCTAAAAGAGCTTTGATCTTTGCTGGATTTGCCTCAATGCCTCGCTGGTTGACGATGTATCCGAGGAACATTCCTTCTCGTACTCCAAAGGTGCACTTTGTCGAGTTGAGCTTCATCTGGTATTTATCCAGTTGATCAAAGGTCTGTCCTAAGTCAACTAGATGATCAGCAGCTTTCTTGCTCTTTGCCAGCATATCGTCGACATAGACCTCCATATTGCAACTGATTTGTTCGGTAAAAACCTTGTTCATCAGCCGTTGGTATGTCGCTCCTGCATTTTTCAAACCAAAAGGCATAACATTATAACAATAAGTTCCCCTAGGGGTAATAAAAGAAGTGCTTTCCCTGTCTTCAGGTTTCATTTTGATCTGGTTGTATCCAGAGTAAGCATCCATGAAACTGAGTAGCTCGTGCCCCGAGGTAGCATCCACTAGTTGGTCAATTCTGGGCAATGGGAAGTGATCCTTTGGGCAAGCCTTGTTGAGATCAGTGAAATCAGCACACATTCTCCATTTATTGTTTTTCTTCTTTACCATCACCACATTTTCCAACCAATCCGGATACTTCACATCTTCAATGAATTGGGCTTTCTGGAGCTTGTCGACCTCCTCTTGAATAGCTTGATTCTTCTTAGGGCTAAATACCCTTCTTCTCTGCTTTACAGGCTTGATCTCCTTATTCACATTAAGCTCATGACATAAGAAGTTTGGATCTATTCCTGGCATGTCTTCATGACTCCACGCAAAAGTTTTCTTTCTGTCTCTCAAGAAAGCTATCAACTCCTGTTTTATTGAAACATCCAACGATGAACCTATCTGGGTTACTCGTTCAGGGTGCTCGTCATTCAGAATAACATTTTCTGTAGATTCCACCGCTTGTCCTTTTATCAATTGGGATTCATCTCTGGGATCCAGTGTTTCAATTTCTGTACCTTCATCCACCTGGTAGGTAGTAGTCTTTTTCCTTGATTCTTCAAGTTCCTCTTACTCGGCAGATGAATAATAGCATTCTCGAGCTACTTTTTGATCACCTTTCACCACTCCCACTCCGAAATTTGTTGGGAATTTTAAATATTGATGTACTGTAGATGGGACTGCTTCGAACTTCTTCAAACCAACTCTTCCCATGATGATGTTGTAGGCTGACTGCACATTCTTATCCATCACAAATAAGCGTATTCTTTCTGTTCGACAAGTAGGCCAAGTTCCAATGAATATATCCAACTTGATCGTCCCAAGTGGAAAAACTTTCTCGCCAGCAAAACCCAGAAGAGGTATGTGATAAGGCTCCAATTGAGATAACTTCAAATTTAAACTGTCAAAGCATGAATAGTATATAATGTCTGACGAACTGCCATTGTCTACCAGCACCCTTGAAATCACTACTTCTTTCATCCTCATTTTGATCACCAAAGGGTCGTCGTGAGGGTAAAGAACACCTGCCAGGTCATTTTTTGAAAAGCCAATAACCAGCTTCTCTTTGTTTACCTTCCTCGGACGATCCTCCTCGGCCAAATTTATTCTCTGAATGTACGAGCAAGCTTGTGCCTCTCCGAGGTAAGCTTTTCTTTCTGTAGTAAGATCTCCTCCTCCTGCATCTCCTCTTGTAATAACATTACAATCAAATGACCCAAAACGTATGGAAAATACCTCTCGTTCTGGCTGCCTTGATTTCTTGGGAAGATCGGGGTCATCCTCGGCATCATCTTCATGACCTCTCTTCTTTTTCTCCTCTGCTCGACGAGGAGATCTAGACCTCTCTCTAGTTCGATCATTATTTCTTCTTTCACCTCCCCGATCAACATATTTTGCTAGCTTTCCTCTTCGGATGAGTGTTTCAATCTCGTTCTGAAGAGCTATGCAATTTTTAGTCATATGGCCATGATCTTTGTGGAACTCGCAATATTTGTCCTTGTTCCTCGCATCAGGATCTGACCTCAGTTTCTTCGGCCACTTTACTTCCTCACTATTCTTGATTTCTTCCAAGACATGATTAATACCCATTTTCAAGGGAGTATAATTATCGAATTTCTTCAGGACTTCCCATGATGACTTATTATTTCTGGAACACTTGTCGCCACCATTGCCCTTATGCTCTTTATTTTTAGACTTGTCGACGTCCACCTTGGTGTCTTTATCTATATTCTTCTTTCCAGCCATAGCTTCCTCAGTATTCATGATTTTGGCCGCTTTTGCCATCAACTCTGACATAGTTTTAGGTGGATCTTTCGCCAAGGTGTAATACAACTTATTAGGCAACAACCCACTCATCAAGGCGGTGATTGTTGTCTTCTCCTTGTAATCTATAACTTCCAGCTTCTCGTTAATGAAACGAGGTATGTAATCTCTAGTACTCTCACCAGATTTTTGTCTAACACTTAGCAAATGTGCTACTCGTTTTACTGGCTTTGCTCCAAAATAGAAATTGCCGATGAACAACTCAGCCAACTGAAAGAAAGTCGAAATCTTACCCCGAGGAAGATTGTTGTACCATATCTGGGCAGCTCCAGTAAGAGTTCCCGAGAACGCTCTGCATCTCATCTCGTCGGGGACAGCATAGATATCGGCGACAGCTTGATATTGCTCTATATGAAGGACATGATCTGTCTTTCCATCATATTTAGGAGTTACTACTGGTGCTTTAAACTTTGACGGTGTAGGAAAATTCACAATGGCCTGGACAAAAGGTGTCCCTTGAACAAAAGTTCGTTGTAGGGGATTTTTCGCCCTAGCCATTTCTCCCAATCTATCCTCCAATCGCTGAAGGGACCCTTTCCATGCTTCATTTCCTTCCTCAGGCCTATTGGTTCGAGCAATAGATCATTCTGAAGTAGCCTCTTGAGATTTATCTTGACGAGCAACTGGTCGTGATTGTGCTGATCCTTCTCTGAGATCCGATGGTTGTCGAAAATTCCTCGACATGGTCTTAGGTGGACTCCTATTCCTCCTAGGGCCTAATCGACTGAAAGGAGACACCCTACTCAGTCTTTCTAAGGCACTGGGTCTTTCTGGAGAGAGAGTGATACGTTGATCAGTATCTGTGTCCCTTATTGACGAAGTTCGCCCAGGTTGATAAGAGAAATCATCAGACTCCTCATTACGATATGACTCAGTACGTCTGGATCGTGAAGAAAGTAAATAAGTTTGCCTGTGACCACTTCGCTGTCCTGAACGTGCAGGTGCCCCGCCATGAAGGGTTTGTATGAGTTGCCTCATTGTGTCTTGCATGGCGGTTTGTCCTTGAGCCAGATTCGTCATAATTCCGGCCAGATCTGGAGGTGCAGAGGGATTTGGAGGATTTCCAGCATTTCCAGCGTTTCGATTGCTAGATTCTGGATTATCCGCCATTGATGATGAATGATTTTTGGTGAAAAACGATAATAACAATCGCTTCCCACAGACGGCGCCAATCTGTTGATGTAAAAAACTAGATCACTCTAATAATTTAATCACAGATAAATAAACGAGACACGATATTTTTAAAGTGGTTCAGCCTTGTATGAATGGCCTACGTCCACTGTTATGTTATTGCTGAGTGTTTGGGAATTCTCGATTACAAGTTCTCTCAAGAAATTCTGGTCCCTTTGAATGAGGATGATACAAGATATTTATAGCCCTTAGGCTGTACATGAAAGGGTGTTACATTAAATGATACACATATGAAAGGGTAATTCATTTAATGCTCTTCAAACATGCGCGTCAAGATGATAAGCATTCAATGAATGGTTGAACTGTTGATTATCTGGCAATTAATGCTGTGGTCGAGGTGCAGCTCGAACCGCCTTAGTTGCTCGTCGTCCAAAAGTTCCTCGGAGCATTGGAGTTCCTTGGAGGATAAGAGTTCCTCGGAGGGTTGGTGTTCCTCGGAGTGACACTACAAGAAAAAATATCATTTATGTCAATTTACAAATGAACGTTATGTCAGACAAATGTAAATTGACATAAATAATATTCATTTATGTCAATTTTACTTTGAAAGTAAATTTTTATTTCAATTTAAATAAAATTGACATAAAAAATAAATCATTTATCTCATATTTATATATAGATGACACATATATATATGAGTTATTTTCATCTTTGGAGTAAAAACTGAGATAAATGAAAAAAAAAGCGGTGCTAATTTTTTTCATTCCCTCGCTCCAAAAATTTGGAGCCTCAAAATTCGCTCCTCTCTCTCTCCCGTACATCAACTACCGTCCCTCTCTCCCTCTCTTGTCCCTCAAAATTCGCTCTTCCCTCTTTGTGGGTCGCTCTCTCTCTCTGACTCTCCCTCTATCTGGGTCGCACGACTCTCTCTCTCTCTCTCTCTCGCTCACGCAAACTCCGGCTCACAGCACCTCCAGCTCTCTCACGTCTCATCACCTCCGGCGCCGGCGAGATTCATCAATCAGGTACAAAAAGATCTAATTTAGATTTGCAAGGGTTTGTGTATATGTGTTGTGTATATGCGATTTGTTCTTGATATGTGTGTGTGCGATTTCTTGATTTGTGTATATGCGATCCATTCTTGATTTTTGTATATGTTTGTAATATTTTTGTTTGAAAACCTAATTGATTTCTCTTCCTTTTTATTGTGTCTTTTATGAGGTTTGCAGCTGGGACGCCTTCCCTCTTCTCCTGCTTTCTATCCCAGCGTACGTTGCTTTACCAACTCTTTTTACATTAGTAAATAGTTATGTTTGTGCCAAGCATTGTTCAAGCCTTTATTTGTTTAGATTGGTTACAACTATTAGCAATAATACTCTTTAAAGAATCGTGTCTATTATAAATTCAGTTTATATATTGTCATTTTTTTTTAAAAACACACATTAAAGAAATAGTTGAGTGTCATTAGTTTCAAGCGTAATTTTATTGGCTTTTCAGTTTATATGTTCAATGTTTAATAATTTTGGTTAATGACTTGTTGCAAAAAATAGTAGGGTCATTTGAAGAAAAGCTCTTTGACAATTTTATAATTAATATATAGTCCAAACTTTTTAATTTTGTTCCAAAAGATCCCTCGGCGCTTAAAACAATTACAAACTTTTTTTTATCTTATCCTAAACTTTAAAAAATAATTATCAAAAAAGTAAACAGGGGAGTTTTTGCAAAATTAAAAAATAAGGTGAACTAAATGTAAAATATACTTAGCTCCTAACGACTAAACATTAATTGTCCCGGTTGACTTAAAATATTTAAGTTAAATGTAAAATATCTAGTTTTTAACATAATGTAAAATGTTATGCTTAATGTATAGTATTTAGAGGTTTAGAAATGTAGGGTCAATTCATTTAGTGCTTAGTACTTGAATTTTTGTTAAGATTTTTAGTTCCTAATATGTAATTGTGCAGTATCGTTTTTGTGTCCTTCAATATTCGAATTTCTTTTGAGTCAGACCTGTCATATTCGGGTTTCTTTCGAGTCGGACTCGTTAATTTTAACATGTTAAATGATGTTTTGCTTGAGTTGTGAAAAAAAAATTCAATCTTACAGTTCCGGCCGTCCTGAATTAAAATCCTAGATCCGTCATTGTGTGTGTATCAGCCTTCACTACAAGAAAAAACATAATTTATGTCAGTTTAGAAATTGACTTTATGTCTGATAAATGTAAACTGACATAAATGGTATTTATTTATGTCAATTTGACTTTAAAGGTATATTTTTATTTCAATTTAAATAAAATTGAGATAAAAAATAAATTATTTATCTCATTTTTATATATAAATAACATAAATATAATGTTAATTATTTTAGACTTTGAGTCAAAACTGAGATAAATGGAAAAAAGAAGGGCGCCTATTTTTTTGGCACTCCCGCTCTAAAATTTGCTCCTCTAAATTGTTTCCCGGCTCTCTCATACACGCTCGCATAACTCTCTCTCTCTCTCTCTCACACACACACACACACACAAACACACACACACACACACACACACACGACTCTCTCTCTCGCTCGCTCCAACGCACATCTATCTTTCTCGTTCCACCTCCGGTGCTGGCAAACTTCCATCACGCAGGTACAAATAGCTCACGATTGTCTTAAATTCTAGGTTTTCCAGATTGAGTTCTAATATGTTTGATTTGTTCTTGATTTTTTTATTATTTTTGGATTTGATTTTATATTGATATATGGATTTAAAAATGTTTGAAACCCCATCAAATGCTACCATCATCCCCATCGTCCGCCTATTTAAACCCCATCATTTGATGAAAAATCTAAATTGAGAAATGATGGGGTATTCATCGACCTAGAAGCACATGATACTATGGTACCTCTTCTTCGATTTAATAATTGGTTTTCTTCTTCATTTGAGCAGTTATGAGAACCATATCCACTACAAAATTTGATGATTTTTGTCCATATCTATTTAGTATGATTTTTTTGCCGTGGTATTATTTGAATGCAATTTAAGAATTATTATACTAGTACTCCCCTTACTTTAGATATCTTGCTTAAAGCATTTTTCAAATAATCACAATGTTGCTACTTCCCTCTACACAAAGATGGGTTTGTATTCCTAACTCTGACCACAAACATGGGTTTGTACATAAGATGAGTTTGTTTTATATAATTGGAATATAGCTTGTAAATAATTGAATCAAGGTGGAGTATGGTTATTTGTGTGTAATTGGATTGGAGCTTGTTGCTCAATCTTAAAGGATTTAGTCATCTGGAAAAAAATTAAGGAGACTAAATTTTATTTCAATTAGATTATAGATACTGAGCATTTTAGAGCATATGAGCAATGGATCTTGTGGAGAATTGCTCCCTTGGTTTGCTTTATAGTTTTTATCTTATTGTCATCAATTTGGGTACATGGTTATATAAAATATTTGTTAATATATATGAATTTACTTTTTCCTAACTGCTGCAACATGTATAATTAGTTTCTTCTTATTTATGCCCTATTAAAAAGACTTTATCAAGTAGTCTTTGAATATCAGTAATCGTTTTTATCGCACAATTTATGTTGGGAACCTTCCCCTGAATATATGAGAATATGAGAATGGTAAGTTTTGGATCTATTCTACAAGGTTTGATTTGAATGTTTCCTTCTCATTTATATTTCCCAAGAGTTAAGTGTGTATTTTCATAATATTTTTCAATCTACAACATAAAACACAATATATTGTATGTATAATTATGTCACCATTTTTAAATGATTATGGTTATGTGTGTGAAGTGATTCACATTCATGTTTGAAGTTAGTTACACATGGAACCCATCTATTTAAGTATCTCTTAAGGTAATCTATCAATATAAAGACCGATTGCATTGTCGTTGACAAATTATCATATGGCATAATTATAGCAATTGGTTTGATTTTGGGTTGTCAATTCTAATATTGTTAGTTATTTATGCAAAATAGGTTTCTAATTATTCATATTGATATGCATGTGTGTATCCCCCCCCCCCCCTAAAAGTACTTAATAGTGGTCGTAATTGACAAGGCAATGATACTGGGAAGTGCAAATTTTTTTTGTTTATTTAACCTATTATTTGGTGAAATTCTATGTAAACTATGTATGAATTAACCTACTTCACACTTTTGTATCTTGAATTTAAGAACTAAAATCTGTATTTGCTATTAGTTAACACATATCTTACCACCAATGATCATGTTCATGGTGGGGGATACTAATTGTAAAGAAATTGCCATGTTAAATATCCTAGTTGGTAGCTCCTCCACACTGGTGTTCCTGATATCCAGCATTTGTAGGTTTCACATGAGCTTTATCATTTCTTGGTGATTTTTTTAGTGTCTAATATTTGGAGATGTTGGAAATAACATGAAGTTCAGTAGTGGTGATTTTGAGGTGTTGGCAATAGCATGAAGTTCAATAATGATGATTTTGAGGTGCCATAGTTGTGTTGTTTCCATTAATATTGGTCCTTTAATATGTTTGGTATGGTTTCCTGATTTGATTTTTCATTATGTTTTCCATAGTTGAGGTGCCATAGTTGTGTTGTTTTCGATAAAAGGCAACACATAATTGAATGTTATATGACGGTCGTTTCAATTAGTTTCTAAATGTGCTAGTATTCCCAAATTGTGCTTTTCGTAGATGGTTTCTTGATTATTATTGGGTGTTTGTCGGTTCGAGCATAAAGTGATGAGGCTATACACCTAATGGAAATGGTAGAATTGATAATAAGTATCCCATGGATCTTATGTCTTAGAGCAACATTCACCTTAATAACAGCTGTTATATTGGAAAATTCACCAAGTATTATTTGTATCTATTTAAATGAAACACATCACATAATATCTATTTGACTAGAGTTTATTATCACTTTTGTCATTTGAAGTTAATCAAGTTCTTCCAACATTGCAAGTACTGATTTGCTTCATGATCGTCTTTGCGTGTTTTGTTAAAAATGCCCTCAGGACAGCAATAGACATACCCCTGTTGTTAACATGGTGTTTATATCTTCAAGATCAGAAATCAATCATAATCCTTAATTGTCAAGAAAAAAGTCAGTTGGTTGCAAAAGATATCAATGCAAGGTTAAAAACATGGGTATGTCTATGGTGATGCACGAAGTTATCCCACATTAATTATATTTCTGTGAAGATCCCGAAAGTCTATAGTAAAAAACGAAAAGGTCAGTGATGTAATCGATAATTGTAATATCGAAGTTAAAGAGGCGTGGTATAAAAGGCCCATTCTATTTCTCTTTCTTTGAGTTTGTTTATTTTCATATGTGGTTCGATTGCCATGAGTATGAATGGAGTAAAATTATAGTTCAAGCGTAAAGGGATTTATGGTTCGATTGAGATGAGTTTGGACGCAGAGTTTCGGGAGATGATGGTCTAACAGATGTTATCAAAACATTGATTCAAATACTGTTTGTTGACGTTATCAAATAAGTCTGATTTCATTTTGTTAAGATATAGTTCTATATACATATTAATACCTGATTCAGACCTTTGTTGAATTGATTGGATAGATGTTTGGAATAATGTTTCTTGTACTGGCCTGCCTAAGATTGAATATGATCATCACCCACTGCTATTTGAATCTACTTGGATTAATCTTACATAACCAAGACCTTTCAAATTCTTTTCTTCTTGGGTGGACCATCCTCATTTCATGGATCTTATTAAGAGTGAATGGACTAATATCACCCCAATTGGTTATCCTATGTATATTCTAAAAAAAGAAACTCAAAAATGTCAAGTGTGTATTGAAAAAGTGGAATGCCTTTGTTTTTAGAAATATCCATTAAAATATGCTACAAGCTAACTCCTCTTTAGCAAAATTCAAGAAGAAATTTAAGGGTTAGGCCACTCCTGACTCAGACATATGTGTTTTACTCTGAAATGGTGCCTTTTTTTCTTGATAGTTTGTTGTGAGAAAGAGCAAATCAAATTTACATATGTTGGAGCACAGCATTGCTAGAATTGATTGGAATTTCAATTGTTGGAGAGGTAAGGCTGCAATATCCATTTCTGATGCCTATTGTCAACTATTTTGTACTTTCTCTATCACAAATCAATTGGTAAACATTATGATGGCATATTTTTTATTGGATGCTGCTATTAGAGCTTCTAATTTGAGAAGAGTATCCATTATAGCATGGCAACTATCCGTAGATAAACATTCAAGCAATGTATCCCTCTCCATTGTCTATTACCGTTGCAAAGATCGTTCACCTGAAGCAAATCAGTGCAGCTAGTATACTGGTATAAAGGTCATGTAGGAGATAAATGGAATAGTTATAGGATAAACTAGTTTCAATACTAGTGACGTACTTTAAGTAATTGTATTATCCAGAACAAAATTACTAATTTTTTTTGTAAGACATATTTTTTGGGGACTGCGATTCCTAGAAAAATATGAATTTGGGCACATTTTGTTGGAAACTTGCTTTTATTTACATGCACACACACGCACATATCTCTGCTTTAGATAATTGATTCTCTTTATTTCTTTTTGTGGAGGTTTGTGCCCACATGCATTTGAAAAAATAAGTCCATATGATATTCGTAATTCCAAGTTTCATGTTTATTTATTCTGTTATTACTTCATATCTTTTTAATTTATCTTCTATTGCCAAAGATTCATAAATATTTGTTAAGTGACTTGCTGAGTTATAGTGGTATGTTTTCAATCTTTTGATTTCCTTCTTGTTTAGAAGCAGAGAAGCAGTTCAAAATTCCCTATACATGGTTGGACTGGAAGATTTATAACAAAACAGTATTCTAATGTTCCGCCTAGTCAACCTTATTTGTTGACTTTTATAGCCCCCCAATTTTTTTATGATAAATTATCTTTATCTTTGTTCATTGAATTCTAAGTTACCAATTCACAACTTATGTTTGAATTTGAACGTCCAAATTCTCATGAATTAGAAGGAACCGAGATACGAAATACACTGTCTCAAACCGAGAGTGTTAATTTGAAAGTTAATATTTTTAATGAATACTATTATTAATGTAATCATTGGTCAAAATTTAAACTATCTAACTAATTTGGAATTTGGTACATTGATTTTGAACATACTTCTCTAAATATGAGACGTACTAAGAAGCAATGTGATATTCCTAAATTGAAAAGGAAGGAGTGTATTGTTTTGTTTTCCAGCACTTCCAAATTCTGAAAGCTAGTAACTGAATACATAACCTAACAATACCTTAGTTAAAAAAATCTCAGCTCCTCCACACGAGATGTAATGAATTTCTACAGACATATCTTTCTTTCTCCTTTTTAAAATTGTCAATTTTTATAGCCCAAAAGTGACAAGTGTGTTTTTAAAGTCATTGTTCTTTCTCATGTGTTCTGTGTTGCAATAAATACGGTCCCATGCTTATACTATGTGATAGTTTTAGAGGGATATTATACTTTCTACGATATTTTCTAATGCTGTGAATATATTACGTTGTATAATATTGCATTATTTTTAACAATTACATATCTTTTATTGCTTATATCTCACTCGTGGTGGTTTACATACTCAGCCCAGAATGGACAGGTCTTGGATGAGCAAGGACATATTATCAAAAGAATACATAAAAGGTGTTGATAATTTTCTTAGGGTTGCTCAAAACGCCTCCTTGGATGAGAACTTCATACGATGCCCTTGTAATCAATGTGAAAATAGATTAAAAATGGGTGTTAAAGAAATCAGACAACATTTGTATAGTTCGGGTATCGATCCGAATTATACTGTATGGAAATGGCACGGAGAGGAGGATTATCGTGAAACACTGCCGGATGTTAATATGGGTGATCCTATCTGTGACGATCTTAATATGGATACCATGGAGGATGTTGAAGAGTTGATTGACATGGTGGAGGCTATAAAAGAAGACTTCACAGGAAATGCAGAAATTTTTCAGAAGTTGCTTTTAGATGCGGAGAAGCCATTGTATGAAAGATGTAAAAAGTATACAAAGTTATCCGCTATCGTCAAGCTATTCAATCTTAAAGCGAAGAGTGGGATGTCCGATAAATGCTTTTCAAATATGCTGTCAATCATTGCCGACATGCTTCCGGATAACAATGTATTTCCTTCATTTAGTAATGAGGCAAAACGTTGCTTATCGGTATTCGGAATGGACTTTCAAAAGATACACGCATGCCCTAATGACTGTATACTCTATAGAAAAGAGTATAAAGAAGCTGTTGAATGCCCCACTTGTGGAACATCCAGGTTCAAACAGAAGAAGAATTTGAAAGAACAAAAAAGGGATGAGGGGAAACAAGGTGTTCCTGCGAAAGTGTTATGGTACTTTTCACCCATTCCGAGATTCAAAAGGTGGTTTCAATCTAAAGAGACCGCTAAGTCTCTGACATGGCATGCAGATGATAGAATTGTTGATGGTTTGTTGCGTCACCCAGCAGACTCACCAACTTGGAAATTAGTTGATGAAAAGTGGCCCGATTTTGCAGCAGAACCAAGAAATCTTCGATTAGCACTATCAACGGACGGAATTAATCCTCATAGTTTCCTTAGTAGTAGGTACAGTTGTTGGCTGGTCATGTTGAACACATATAACTTTGAACCGGAATTGTGTATGAAAAGAAAGTTTACAATGTTGACTACGTTGATATCGGGTCCAAAACAACCGGGGAATAATATAGATGTTTATTTGGCTTCGTTAATAGAAGATCTGAATACATTGTGGCATGAAGGAGTTAAAGCCTACGACGCCTTTCGACAAGGATCTTTTACTTTGAGGGCAATACTGTTGTGGACAATTAATGATTTTCCAGCATATGGATATTTATCTGGAAGTGTTGTTCAAGGCTATAATGCTTGTCCAATATGTAGTGAAAAAACGTATTCCATCAGATTACAACACTGTGGCAAGTGCGTTTATATGGGACATAGGAGATACCTTCCACAAAACCATCCATTTCGAAGCCAGAAAAAGGCTTTTAACGGTGAGCAAGAGTTCCAAGCCTCCCCTGAACCTTTAAGCGGTGAACAAATATTGATAAAAGTTGGGAGACTTAAGGTTGCATGGGGAAAGAAGGCAAAAAAGGTGAGGGCGGTTAATTTGAAGAAATCATTAAAGCGTAAGAGACCGAGGAGGGTAGGTAATGGGGTTGAAAAAGGCGGTCCTAGTAACAATAGGGTTGAAAATTTTTGGAAGAAGAAATCGATATTTTTTGAACTTCCTTATTGGAAGGATTTGCTTATTCGACATAACTTAGATGTCATGCACATTGAAAAGAATGTCTGTGATAGTATCATTGGAACCTTGCTTAATATTCCAGGAAAAACGAAAGACGGGGTGAAGTGTCGACTCGACCTTGAAAAAATGGGCTTAAGAAGTGAGTTAGCACCGCAGGTTAATGAAAAAAGGACATACCTACCGCCAGCATGTTATACGTTATCGAGAGAGGAAAAAAAATGTTCTGCCAAACTTTGCATGACCTTAAGGTCCCGAATGGGTACTCTTCTAATTTTAGAAGCCATGTCTCTATGGAAGATTTGAAATTGTATGGCTTGAAGTCTCATGATTGCCATATTCTAATGCAACAACTTCTTCCAATTGCAATTCGATCGGTATTGCCAAAACATGTGAGATATGCGATCATGAGAGTATGTTTTTTCTTCAATGCCCTTTGTGCTAAAGTAGTGGACTTGCAAAAACTAAAAGAAATTCAGAATGAAATTGTGATCACATTGTGTTTGCTGGAAAAATACTTTCCACCATCCTTCTTTGACATTATGGTGCATTTAATGGTGCATCTTGTGAGGGAGGTCGAACTTTGCGGTCCTGTTTTCTTTCGATGGATGTACCCAATTGAAAGGTTAGTTCAATTTACTTTACTATCATGTATTAATATAAGTAAATAAGTGTATCGATTTAGTTTTCTTTTTCATGTGTTAGGTACATGAAAGTATTAAAGGGTTATGTGAGAAATCGTAATCGCCCAAAAGGTTGTATTTCTCAATGTTACATAGCAGAAGAAGCTATTGAGTTTTGTTCCGAGTTCTTATCGAAATTAGATTCAATTGGAATTCCAGCGAGGAAGGATGATGATAAACCGATAGGAGGTTCAGATGTCGTTGAAGTTGATCGCATGTCCTTGGAGCAGGCACATCTTCATGTGTTACATAACACGAATGATGTTCAACCTTATATAGAGTATGACTTTCCTAACTTCCCATTAATATGAAGTTAGTTCCTCACATACTTATCTCATATATTAATAACTAATGTTGCGTTACTCATTAATACCTTGTTAGGGAGCATGAACAGTGCTTGAAAGAAACCCATCCTCGAAAAGGGAAAAATAAGAAGTGGCTTGAAGAAGAGCACAACCGCACGTTTATCCATTGGTTAAGTAAAAGGGTATGATTTAGGGACATGTTGACTTAGCCACCACTTTAATTTTCATAAGACTTTACCCATTTTTTAGTTTTATTTTAAACAATGCCACTGTTTTTTTATTTATTAGTTGCAAATCTTAGTGAAAAATAATTTCGAAGTCTAATACCAACCACTGGAAAATAGTGGTAGAGTGTAAAGTAAAACTAAATAGTTGGTGAGGTCTAATATTAAAAACTAAAGTGGGAATAAAGACGAAATATCCCCTTACTTTAATATGTTTGAATTTTGTTTTGTAAGTAACTAAAATTCTTATATTAATAGGTTGCTCTCGAAGAAGAACTCCCAAACAACAATATCTCAGATGACTTAAAATGGATTGCTCGTGGACCTCGTCGAGACGTCATCAAAGTTCACGGATATGTCATTAACGGTGTTCGTTACCTAACAAAGGATCGCGATGATGCACGAGTAACCCAAAACAGTGGAGTGAGCCTAGTTGCTAAGACGTTGCAGATAGCTAGTGCAAAGGACAACAATCCTGTTCGTACCGATATGATTTTCTACAGTGTCATAAGGGAGATATGGATACTTGACTATTTTTCAATTCAGATTCCTTTATTCAAGTGTGATTGGGTTGACAACAAAAACGGAATTAACATAGACGAGCTTGGTTTTACATCCGGCGATCTTGATAGAGTTGGTCATAAATCCGATTCTTTCATCTTAGCTTCTCAAGCGAAACAAGTTTTCTATGTTCCGGACCAAATGAATCCTAAATATTCAATTGTATTGTCAACTCCTCAAAGGGATTACTATGATAAAGATGATGAAGATGATCTCAATGAAGGATGTCTCGGGGATGATATTTGCACTACAGTTTTGCCAACTATTGAATCCTTCGACGTGGTTGAGGAATCTTTCGAAACTTATATGCGTGAAGATTGTGAGGGGACATGGATAGACAATACGCCAACATAATTGTGTTAGACGATGTTATGATGCTTAATGTTTCAATTGTTCTTTATTATTAGTTATAGGTTCTTAAAATGTAAGCTTATTTGGTGAAGTTGTCCAACTTTTTAGTTTTTTGTGTGGAACCTACTACAGTTGATTGTTGGAAATTGAATGTATGGAATATGGGCTATGTGACATTTGCTTAAGATTATGGATTATTATTTTCGGTTTAATATTTTGGCAATTGTGCTCTTGTACATTTTAATTAACATAGAATAAAATGGTGAATTTTAATTTGTGGTACATTTCAATAATTGTATTGTTTGAGTAGTTACGACTTGTATTGCTGAAATCTATATTATTGCTCTTTTTTGTGTTTCAACAGTTCGATTGCTTTAACTTGAAATGGAAGACATTGATCTCGAACTCGTGGAGAAACCTTCACAATATAGTAGTAAAGGCAGAGGTGAGGCGAAGCTAAAGCGATTGACTAAAATAAAGAGCAGTGAGGAACGGATAAGAATTTTATATAATGATCTTGGTCAACCAATAAGTACTAGCAAAAAAGAATTATCAAGTTATGGGGGTTTGATGGTGAAGTGCTTTGTGCCGATAACTTATCCAAGTTGGCCTAAAGTGCCAATCAAATTGAAGAATGATTTGTGGGAGGCAATACAGGTATATATATATATATATATATATATATATATATATAGCTGTTATACATAGAAAATATTGTTTGATGCATTTTTGTTGTATCCATGGCTGAATTCAGATCACTCTTAAATTTTGTTCGTATTTGTTCCAATTTGTGATCCATTACATCTTATGTTTGGTGTATTTATGCAAACCCTGACTCTATCGCTTGCCATCAAGTTTCCGTCATTTGTGCAATCTAAACTTACTGCTATGATACCAATTCTTGTCGATTACAATTGGGTTTAATTTAATCTCCTTTTATGCAACACTAGTTTGCTAACAGACTAAATTACCTAACATATTTACACTGATTTTAAGACATCTTTACACTGATTTTAAGACATGTATTCAACATTTTTCTTTTTCAGATCAAATTTGATATTGATCCGAACAGCAAGAGGATGGTGTTATCCTCTATGGGTTGCAGTTGGAGAGCGTTCAAAACAAACCTCATGAGACTTTGGATTAGACCATTGAGACACCAACGCGAGCTTCTCAAACATCCTCCTCCAAAATACGAGAAATTCATTAGTCCAGATGTGTGGACTGAATTTGTTTGCAGCAGGCTAACCAAAGGATTTGAGGTATAATTGAAAAAATAGTTGAAGATTTGTGTGGTACTTTTTGTTATTCTTTTCTAATTTTTTTCTTTGATTTATAAGATTGCAAGTGAGGCACAAAGGGAAAAGCAATTCAAGGTCACATACAATCATCTTATGAGCAAGAAGGGTTACGTCGGTCTTGCTGAAGATTTGGTATGTTTTAGTTTGAATATTTTCGTTAGATTTGTGATGGTTTGAACTTGAACATTGAATTATTCTTTAATAATATGATTTTTTGTTTTACAATTGATACCAGAAAAAGAAGATGGGTTCGGAATATGAAGATGACAGGGCTTTCTTATGGTTGAAAGGCCGTGAAAAGAAAAATGGTGAATATGGAGATGATGCATTAAAAGAGGTGGCGGATAAAATGGTTAGTTTTTATAAATTACGACAGGAGTTCCTTTATTTGGTGTTTTTTAGTGTATGATTTGTAATTTTGATAATATTTAGATGACATTCTGAATGATTGAATCTACTTCATTGTAGGCTGAATTGAAAAGACAAGTTAAAGATGGTAGTTTAATCACTGGAGGAAGTAATGATGTTCTTACTATGACATTGGGTACTCCCGAACACTCGGGCCGTGTTCGGGGGTTGGGATTCGGAGTTATTCCCACAAGGTACTTCAATATTCCAAAGCGTGGTTTCAAGAGACATATTACCGAGTTAGAATCTGAATTAAGAGAAGCGAAGAAAAGATTAAAAGATATGGAAGCCCAGTTGAAGTTAAGAAATGTGCCGGTTGCTGCAGCCCCAACAGTCGCACCCCGAGCTGAGAAAGTTGCTTCATATATGCGTGAAAGTGAAAATATAAATCGTTCAAGTTCGGGTGGAAAAATTGCAACACAATCACTTTCTTCAAAGGTATAATGAGACATATAATTATACAAACGCATACCATTAAGGTTTTGTGATTTTTGTTGTAATTGCAATTTGTTTTTGTGTTTCTTTGGCATAGTTCACAGATAGTGGTGTAACACATAGTGAAACGTTACTACCTCAATCAGTAGCTGCTGTGAAAAGTAAGAAACCTTCTTCGATAACTAGTGATAAAAGTATGAAACAAGTGTCTTCTTCAAAGGTAATGGGATCACATTTCTCGATGGTGAAAACTTTGTAGTTTTACTTGGTTGGATTAGTAGGGTATTGAATTTTATGTAGTTTTACTTGGTTGAGGCCAATAAATTGCTCAATTTTAACACATTGCTAAATTTTTATGTGATTATTTTTCGTAATTTAGGTTAGAGAATGTAGGTTGGCTATTGGCAATAAAACTAACATCGTTGCCGAGGGGATCGTATTCGATAGGAATGGACCGAACGAGAAAATTCATAATATAGCATTGGGAGAAAACAATGTTCGGGTTTCCATTTCTAAAGTTATTTCTTCTAGTGCCATCCTCCCGATACCTGTTCCAAGTGAAATGTATTTTGTGAAAGAGGCTATTGGGTCATATGTTGCTTGGCCCAAAGAGTTAGTGTTGGGATTTGAGGTAAACCATTGGTTCTTGTGTTTATCTATAAGTTTGTGTTTGTGCTATGAATGACATTGCTTTCTGACATTTCACATGATTCAATGCAGAATGAAATGGAAGTTAGGAAAAAAGCAGGCCATGAGAAAGAGAAGGATATCTTCGGTGAAAGTAGATGTGATATAGTAAACAAGAATGTTGATTGCGATTTGATAACTGCCTTCACCCATAATTTAATTATAAAGAAGACGAATCAAATAACGATTCCACTGGAGAAAGAGATGTTTGGAGAAGATAAGGGTCAATGCTATGTTTTTAAGAACGTTTTGTTAGACTTTTGTGCATTGAAGCCTTTAGATGTAACGTGCATTGTTGCATCCATGAGGTATAACTTGATTTAATCGTGTTATTTAAAATGCGTAGTGACTAATTTAGTTACTTACTTTTACAGGTTCTTGTATGATAAGTTTCAGTGCTCCCGAGAAGAGTTTCAATTCTTCAATCCCGAGTCTTTCAATGGTACAAAAAAATTTGGTTTAACTCGACTTATTGGAAAAAGGCTGGGGAATGCAAAAAAAAGTCAGATTTGTTTCATTCCTTACAATCTCGAAGATATGTAAGTAGTTAAATTAATTTTTTCCACACGAATAAACAAATCTTTATTATATTCTGGACTATATAATTATGACAAAATTCGTTTTACAGGTTCCATTGGGTATTGATCGTCATTGATTTGTCCACAAGAACTATTTATTGGTTGGATTCATTGAATACGGTACCCAGTGACAAAGATAAGATGTATATCACTACGTGAGTAAAATATAATTTTTAATTTTGTTTGACATGCATGATGAGTGCATTATTATTGAACATTACCTAATACACGTCTTTGAATTCTCTTTACATGTAGTGGGATTAACACATTGAACATCGATGGGAAAAGGCATAACGCATCGTGGAGTTGTATTAAGGTAAATTTATCATATAGTAGGTGTTATATAACATGTATTAACGTTATATATATATACCTTCAAAAGGCTCTGCGGGTCTAATGATAAGGGTGCTCAAGGGGGCACTCCTTTTTTATATATTTTTGCATTGGATATAGTAGCATCTGCCCCTCCTCCAGTGGGAGTGGCCCTCTAAAAGTCTTCTTATATATATATATCAATACCGATTATATGATTATACCTGATATATATGATATATATCATACCGATATATATAATACTGATATGATATATATGATATATATCAGGTATATGATTATATGATACCGATATATATCTGGTCTCTCGAACAGTAGCAGGTAGACTTGCGTGTGACATATTACTTTGTGTGGATGTCATAAACATTTAAAGAGTTTTTATTAGAAAACTAACAATAAAAGTTTGTATATTTAACATTAAGTAATCGAAAGAAAAAAACTTATAATTTCTCTTCTCCTAAGTTCCTTCTAAGAAAGAGTTCACTTAGGAAAATCAAAAAATATAAACTTATCTCCTCCTTTACACAACCCTTCATTGTACCTAAGTTACACCATGCTTATGGTTCTACAAAGTCAACACATCCTAACACCCTGAAGACAAAACATGTCCAATAATGAATTGGTACTTAATGAATTATTCTCCACATATATTTCAACATCGCAACACCTGTATCTCTATATCGATGTGCTCCTAGTAGTGGTCTCCATGAAGCATATATGCATCTACATATATGCATATTGCATACTGCATATATGCAGATATGCAGACGCATACTGCATATATGCAGATGCATATATGCAGTGCATACTGCATATATGGAGATACATGTATGTTTGAATCAACTTAAACTAAAGAATTCTGAAAAAAAGCCTGAACTAAATATATTTTCCTAATGTTCTAGGCTAGAAGTTGAAATAGAACCAAACCTGGAAGCATCTTCTCTCGATCCTCCAGCAATCGTGAGATTTTTGTCCTCACCGCCTCGACCATTTTCCCTTACCGTCGTCATCTTATTGTCTATATATGCAGCTGAAATCAAGAGAGATGATGAAAATATTAATATCCATCTTATTGTCTATATGTACCTGTCAATATGGTTGTACCAATAAACAATACCTCATGTCAGGTACTGCCCCTGCTCTAATCAGGTACTGACCCCATACTTGACCTGATCAGGTGCTGCACTAACAACATTGCCACATACTTGAGATCGGCCATCGGGTTCAGTGAAAGCACTACTGTATACATATATCCAGCTGCTGCATACCGTAAAGGGCATACCAATTTCAGCCATATGGGAATGATCATCCGCAGAGCTTACACAGTAGCCTGCTATGTTCCTCCTTAGTTTCGAATAACTCTTCATACTTTGCTTCGTCATCACATTCCCATCTAGTTAGTATTCGTACACATGATTTTCGGAGACATGTTGAAGTTGAATTCCCTTCAACCATATCGCATAATTCTTCATAATACACCTGAAGGTAACAACATCTCCCTCTCTCCCCAAGATCACCCTTGGTTTATGAAGCAGTTTTTCAGTGAGATTCCTTGTCCTGGACTCGATATTAATTTAGGATGTAAGTGTTTATCAATGACTGATACCTTATCGAAACATCACGTATCTGCTCACATCTTCTTAAAAAATAAGAGAAAGAGAGTCGCCCTTATAATTCAAACCTCAATGGTCATTACCATAATTGGTCCTTGGTTGATTTCCAGAGGTCCCGTGAAAAAGATATTCGTACATTTGATTGGATGGGTTGCCCTTTACATCTTGATAATTCAAACTTAGCTACCCATTCTCCATGCTCGGATCCGATTTCACCACCCCATTTCCAAGATCCTCAAGACCCACAACCGAGTCATTACCCATCGAACTCTGAAATACCAAAATTCTTAGTATTAACCAAGGCTTTTTATGGGTTTATCCTAAACATTGTATTTGTGCTCTGCCTAAAAAAGCTAAAAGTACCCATAAAACTGGGATTACCTCCTTTGCATTTGAGGTTTTCCTTCATGCGCATTTAGCACATCTGTAGGATAGCAATAGCTAGTCAACCCAACCTTACTTAGCAGCATTGATTTCTGTTCAAGTTAGTTTGTTTCATCTTCATCAACCAATTGTTACAATAACCACATATGCAAAAAAACTAAGACAAGCGAAAACTAAGGAAGAATACGAAACATGCTTCAAAACAAGTGATAATAATATTTTTAGTGTCCACAAATCAACTCAAGAACGATCCTAGTCATTTCATTTTGATTGTTTCCATTGTCTCCAAAGATGCAAAACACGAGAAGTAGTATACTAATAGCATTATACTTGGGGCAAGATCCTCCACTCTTAGGAGATGGGATAAATCATTTAGCGATACTGCAAACACAAATGAAGCACGGCTCAGAGAGGCGGATGATAAACCGAAGAGACAACTTCTCATAAAGTTAAATAATTACCTTGATGAAGCCAATCTCCTTGGCATTACTGCGAAAGCACTGTCTGCAGCACATGAGCCCATATTTCCTTATCAACCCATGTGGGTTCCCACACACGCGACTGAAAAGACCACAATATAATCTAATCAGTGATGATTACAATTGATATGTTACGTTACGCCATGAAAACACATGCATAAATGCAACCCAATATATACAACTACCAAAAAAAGTTACCAAATCAATTTTTTGCATTGATGCAAGAGGAACAAGTGTTCATACTCATAGTAGGGCTTCAGTAAACTTCGAATACATAGAACAAATTGGACCTTTCAAATAAATTCTTATGCTATATATATATATATATATATATATAGCAGTATATATACTGCTGCTGTGCTGTTATATACTATACTGCTATATATATACTGCTATATATAACATCAATTAGTATCGAGTCCGCGTGTATTATAACAAAGTCTTTGATATAACTAACACATTGTACAAGACACTATCTTGACTATTATGTGTATTGTGTAGTATTGCACTCTAAAGCTATTGTCCTACACATAAGTTGGTCACTCCCTGTGGCTCTCCACTATATATCGTTCATGACATGATATGTGCAGCTTACTTGTACCCGGCCATAGAGTTGTCTATCGGTCGGTGCATCAATTAGTATCGAGTCCGCGTGTATCTTTTTCATGTGGAATAATGCTATGCATTCCATAACTTTTTCAAAAATAAATTAACTACTTTTATGATTTGCGAGATTCACCCTAATATACAAACAATTAATACCATTTGAGAGAAAGATTTTGAAAATATGTTCGAAACTCATATCATTAATAATTTTGTGTCGCATATAAGATCTGCTCACAACAATGTTGTCTTTACAGCAATTATTCAATAATACTTGTGCTCCATTGGTAATTGGTGTTTAAACTGCAATGCACCCAAAACTAACTTTGTACATTTGATTCTAAAAACATCATGATTACAGCTGTTCCGTTTACTGGATCATATTACTGCTGCTGTACTGCTATATACTATACTGCTATATATATATATATATATATATATATATATATATATATATATATATATATATATATATATATATATTTGATAAACATCCCTGGTCCGGAACCACGACTCTTTTCAATTAAAGGTTTTGTCAAAAGGCCCATCGATTAGTCTTTAATGACACAATATCAAAGATCCAAGAGTTTTTTTTTGTAAGGAATAGACGAATGTTCAATTTTGCTATCATAGAGAATGAGGTAGTTGGCATGGCCATGTGAATTTGAAATTTTGAAATTTAGTTTTTGAGTACAATGATTTTCAGCTAGATGGATGAGGTGCACTTGACAGTTTTTAGTTGGCCAAATATCTGATTTTTTGTGAATGCAGGCCTAGATAAGAAATTGGATCTCTAATAGGATTGATACAAGGAGATTCAATTTCAGCTTTTCTCTTCACATTGGCGTGACAGATTTTAAATGAAATAACTCTCATTGAGCCCATGAGTTGTTATGAACTATTAGTTTTGTTGTTGGAGTATTTTATATTTTTTTAATAGGGTGGATAGTCCTATAAAGAGAGGAAATTCTGACCAAAATTATTATAGTTTTTACACTTGTTTGTGTTGTATAAAAAATATTTTAGACTTGTACTCTTTATTATTTGTTCACTAGTAATGTTTTGTGTTGACTAGTGCCCAATGCAAGGATATGGTACTCTTTATTGCGGATATTTTGTGTTGAAGTTCATGAATTACTTCATGGAGGATCCTTCCATACCTTTTGAAATAAAGGTATGTTACCAATGTTCTCTTTTTGTCCTATTATATAAAATATTGTTTAGTTATTAACTATTCTATACCGTAATAATAAATTTAATTCTATCTTCAATTTTTTAGATGAGAAGATTGTCCAGTAAAGTGACCTACACGTTGAATGAGCTAAATGAAGTTCAAATGGAGTTCATTGAGTTCATTAAGGATTATATATATTAGGTATTTCCGAGTAATTGTATTTTGTTACGTTGTAATGACAATGTGTTGAGATGACTGTGTTTTGATGAAAACTATGTTGATTATATTTGATTGCAGGGTTACTCATTCTGGGTTGGATAGCGTCGAGAACAAATTTGATCGAGTATTACGTTCGACAACGTCCTATTTTGGATTGTGATTCTTATGATGTAATTCGAAATGCTAGTTTTTGGATATTGTGATGATTCATCACTATTTTTAGGATATTATCACATAGATAAGTAGACGTTAGGTAGTTTTTGGATAGGTAGTTTTTGGATATGATGTAGCTTAACATCAATTTGATTCTAAATATCTTGATGTATATAAGTTAGTGATATTTATGACCTTGGTTATTATCTATTTGCAATGGTTGATTTAACATCAAATAATAGTTGTCTATTGATGGATTAATGATTTTTTTTTAAATTTTTTATATTAACATTTATGTCAGTTTTGAAAAAACTCTCATAAAATTTTTAAAATTGACATAAATGTGATTTTATTTATGTCAGTTTTTTTATGAAAAGGTGATTAAAAACATGTTGAATGTCGTAGTTTTTATGTGTGTTCTTAAAAATTGAGATAAATGTGAACTTATTTATGTCAGTTTTATGAACATTTATGTCAGGGCTTTATATGTCAGTTTTGAAAATTTTTAAAACTGACATAAATGGTCATTTATGTCAGTTTTTGACTGACATAAATGACCATTTTTCTTGTAGTGTGAGTATGTTGGTCGGGGAAACAATCTTCCTCGTTGCTATTGTGCCACGTAGATTGACACGTGTCTTCTTATTATTCGTTCACATCAGCATACTAATTTTGGTGTCAACAAATACCTATAATTATAATATGGTTGTGTGAATACCAAATTGATGATATATTTATATAGGTGGAATGTGTACCTATATTATTGTTTATTATGTGTATGACATACCTACCATACTTGATATCACGGGAGGTTAGCGTTCGTGTGAGGACAATCTTATCATGTGTTGCCTTCGGGGGGATTTTAGATTTGGTACCTCAAGAACATAGGACTGTGAAGGGCTTATTTGTGAGTTGATAAGTCTGCTGACTATGGGAGCGTAGGTTTGTGCGTGACCCATGGGTATGTGAACTATGTTCGCCTCCAATATGTGTGATTTGTATTGATACGGTTCCTGAGTGATGCGAAATGCGTGATCCTTATGTGCGTGTTGTACATGGATTTGATAGCAGAGTATGAGTGCACCGCAGCTGAGACTAGGGGTGACATATATGTATATATGTATTGTGATTAACATATATGTGTACTTGAGATGATCCACGAATGCTTAGTAAATGAGAATGACCAAGCCACTTATATTATAGTTCCGTGGATGATTAATATACCTGTTGCGTATAGTATATTGTTTAATATATGATATGAGATATCATATAACCTAGCCTTGTATAAAGTGAAAAGAATGAATAAAGTGTGATATTACTTCCGGTAAATGAATATCCGGATTTATATGAATATGAATCTTAGGTTCTAATGAGAACTATTAACAAATATGGGATGGTATAAATATGGTATGTACTGAAGGCCTAATGGATCCCGATGATCAACATTGTCACGTAGTAGTGTATCGGGGGATTCCTTGTTTGGATTTCGCTTCGTGAGACACCCCACGCACGAACGTAACGTAATGTTGGGAATGGGGAGAAGTTTAGTCCTTAGTACTCGAATTGATGAGGATTATTAGAAGGTGGGTAATTACATTAGTTAGGTAGGGTAGCTTAACTAGGTTGTTTAAAAAGGTATGCGATAGTTGTGCACTGTTAGAAGAGGGGTGAGGTGTATCTCATGTGAGAGCGATACCAGTTTAAATATGAGAAATAACATATTTTAAAATAAGGATTTTAAGCACTTGCTAAAATGTTTTTAAAACTCGGGCTCTTACTCGTTTATCTATTTTCCCCTCTCTTGCTATATATATATATATATATATATATATATATATATATATATATATATAGAGAGAGAGAGAGAGAGAGAGAGAGAGAGAGAGAGAGAGAAAGAGAGAGAGAGAGGTGTCCAGACACAGGGACGCCTGGATGATAATTCTTTCGAGTCAGACGTTTGCTGCAGCAGCTGTGGATGCAAGCAGGTTTATATTAGACGCTTCTATCATTGAGATCTAGATAGGAGGTATTGTAGAAACATTCGGGCTTATGGCCCAAATGTACTCATTTATTCTTTTATCGCCTTTTAGTGCGGCATTCAATTTGGTTGTATTATTGTACCGAGTGTTCGGTTATTTTATTTTATTTCATTTCAGTTGCTGCATGTAAACTGTTGTAATTGCTTTATTTGAATGGTTTGGTTAAAAAGATTAGTTAATTAAAATTTTGACGCCGACCTAATAGGATATTAGTAATTAAATTGGTTTTTGACAGTGATGCTAAGAATGAACCATATGAGACTCCTGTTTTAATTTGATATAGGAGTGATCGCCCGGTATTTTATTAGGCGGGATGTCACATCAATTTCTTTCTTGTACAAGAAAATGAAGAAAACTATTGTTGAACAATCGAAGTGGTAGCCAAAAGGCACTCCATATATGCCCCTTCACTGGGGTACTGGTTGAAAGTCAGCTCTACATACTGATGACCCTACCAAAATGAATATATACAAACATGCATAAATACCACTAGTACTTTCTACTGGTAATCAGCATTTACTATTTATACTATCCCAATGAAAATGAAAAGTTTGAAAACCTCAAATTGGACATTAGTAGCCATGACCTTTTGGATTCTTTGGGAGCAGGCATTAAGACAAGTGAGCGGTCAAAGACACATTATTCTAATAAAAAAAGAAGTCAGAGAGACATTTGACACTAACCATCTGATAAAAATGTATCAAGATTAGGGCGCAACTACACCTTAAAACATAGAAAACTTAAAAGAATAAATGAAAAGTACGACTGATAAGTTCAAAACACAGAGATTGTGATGCTAAAGTCTAAACATTCGAACTGTTAACTAAATTATTCAAATTTAAAGATATGTGCACATATAGTTGAATATTATTGCATGAGAGTCTAACACAATTCATCAGCATAATGGATGAAATTGCACTTAAATTCGAACATGAAGAAATAATAATAAGTGTATGTGTAAAAACTGACGGAAACAATATACATAGTAAATAAACTATAATTGTAAGCGACTCGCATTGTCAACTAAATCATCCAGATCCACATATATATCTAAGAAAAAAATGACCAATGAGTAATAGGGAAAAAATACATTCCCTCTTCATATATTTATAAACTAACTTATGGAAATAAATAAAAAAATAGAAGTGAATTAAAACATTAACAGTACATGAACAGTTGTATCTTTTCATAGTTTCTTAGATGTTATTGCAAGGTACGTGAGCAAAAAACAAGAAAGAACAATAAAAACTAAAGCCTATTGAACAATAAGAATAACGAATATAAAAGTAATAAAATTACTCATGCTTCCAAGAGATATATCCTTAAATCAAGGACTTATCGCATAAAGCGCCATTAACTTAGAGTTCTTCCGCAATATTTCCATAACTGTTCTATAGGTTTCCCACAAGAATTTAAACCATGGGGTCACAAGCCCACGATCATACCGATCCTTCCCTTTTTCACCACTAACCTAACTTAACATAAGATCTTCTAGCCTTCTGTTAGCTTCCAAATCATCAACGTCGCTTCTTCTAGGGCCTTATGAAATTAAATGGCCAAATTTATCACCACTAACATAACTTAAAAAGGCATGCTAAACTGTTGATGTATTATGGAGGTATGGAGTTGTTGCTGTGGGCCCACTTAATTAAGTTGTTGCTGCGTGGTCACTTAATTCTCACCTCTATTGTAGTTACTGATGATGTATTATAGAGGTATGGAGAACTCAACACCTGAAACCATAGAAAATCGAAAACATTTGAATCAAAGTCCAATCATTATCAAAAACATTATCGAGTATAAAATTAGATGCGCATATGGACGTGCCGTGCGCACACACACATGTGGCATTCTTTGGACAAACAAATATGCAAGTCACAACTAGCATATATAAGATAGCACATGGCATTGCTTTTGGTGTACTCAAGCCTGCGATGCCCTTGGTTCCTATAATAGACCCGTGATGGTGGGCATTTTATCGCACGACACACCACGTACCTACTATGTAGTATGGACATTACACAGTCATGTTGAAATATTTTGGAACGCACGTACAAACTGGAAAAGCATAAATGTATATAAAGTGAACCCGTTCACATATTGGCCAATTAATTACCTATTTGGGATTTCAGCAGCTTGATCTGAACTAGTTCACAGCCATCAGCAACCACTTCTTTTGACCTCGGCTGATGGCTCTGTGGTGGCACGCCTCATTAGCTATAGCGCTTCCTTGAAATTCTTATGCCTTAATTCCATTTCAGCCCATTCGCACCGAATACTGGCCATATTATCCAAATCCTTGTAGTAAACTTGTAGTGCCTTATCAAAGATTACTCTAGCATTGGCAATATCCATGTGGTTCTCATACATTGAAAATTACACCGAAATCTCTCACCGTGACAACCGTAGGCATCCCCTCCTCGAAAATTCCCCTCGCCTTCTCAAGTAACTTTCTTATGATATAGTAGTCGGCCAACAAAGTCCACAACCGCCTAACATCGTTCGTGAACTTCTCGATCCCACCAAAAATTATATCAACCACATTCAACCCTGAAATTTCACTAGCATGCAGGGTGAACAAATCACACAATTCCATTAAACCTCTGCCTCTTTTTATGTGAAGCTTATTGGTAATCATGTTAACACTTATAACACTGTATAAGAAAAAGGAAAAGGCCTTATTTTATAAATAAATATAACACATATGTAAATATAGCACACTGTATAAGAAAAGTGAAAAGGCCTCACTTCATGATTCTTATTATTGGGCCGAGGGTTATTTTATAAATAAATATAGCACATATATAAATAGAAAGCCTACATAAATTTTAAAGAAAATGACATTGAAACATGATGAATCCTGTATACAACATGAGGCTTATTATCATACTTCTTTTATGTGCCATTCGATAAGCTTTGAGGATGAATCCCGTATACATTATGTGAAAGTCATTGTAGAGGAAATTATATTTATGCAAGTAAAATAGACCAACATTAATGTTCCTCGACCACTAGATAGGCCTGGTTGTATTTGGCTATGAATATGGTTTAATGTAATACCGAAAGCTTTTTAGAATGAATGTTGTCAAAGATCATATGCATATGCATTGAAACATATTTGGAAGAGGATTCGAAGTGCAATAAACACATGCGAGTTAGCAAGAGAAAATCCTCGTTTACTGTCCCTATTCTTGATGGTGAACTTCATTAATTTGTGATACTAATAAGGACATTTAGGAGACATGATTTTGTGGGAAGAAAATCAAAATAAATGGCATAATCTCTGCAAAAATTCTTAACATCCGTCACCAGCAGCAATCCCAAACATGACTCCAACTCCTTCGCTAAATACCTGCTATCTCAATCATAAACAACAAAATATCCTGAACCCTAACCCCACTTTTCAACCCTCCCCCAACACCGACGCACTCAACCATCGACCCAAGACTACTCCAACACAATGCGTACAACAGGTTCCACCTCCCCAATAACCTAGAATACTCTAAAACAATCGGTGCGAAATACTCATACAACCCCTTCGACAACAAATCCTTACTCAACCCCACAAACTCCATTACACACTCCTTCCCACAGTCCTTATTCCCACTCATCGATGACATGTACAACATCACTAATGCCTTGGGCGCACACAACGATACAAAAATCCCCAAATGCCCACAACCTTCTTCACATTCTCCTTAGGAGTCTGTTTCAAAAACTCAACCAACCTAGACTTAACATTCTTCCTCAAATCCATTGATTTCCCTTTACACAAATTATAAATCATCCATGATGAGTAAACTTAAATCTCCATACAGTAAAGGATAAGAAGCATTAGATCATTTAGAACCATTGAAATGCACATAACCACATTGTTGATACCAAATTTAATCTGCTGACGTGGACCAATCATACGAAGACACCTGGCTATCTACATGGCAACAACAGACCTCTCCGAGGAACTCACAGGCTCCGAGGAATAGACCTCTCCGAGGAATTCACAGGCTCCGAGGAATAGACCTCTCCGAGGAACTCATAGGCTCCGAGGAACATACCTTTCCGAGGAACTCTTGAATACCAGGAAGATCAACATACCCGAGTTACTCAGACGGTCCGAGCTGCATCTCGGCCACAGCATTGATTGCCAGATAACGAACAGTCCAACTGGTTCATTAAATGATTATCCTTGACGCATAAGTCTAAGGGCATTAAATGTATTACCCTTTCATATGTATATCATTTAATGTATCGACCCTTTCATGTACAGCCTCAAGGCTATAAATACCTTGTATCACCCTCATTCAAGGGGACGGGAATTTCTTGAGAGAACTTGTAATCAAGAATTCCACAAACACTCAGCAATAACATAACAGTGGACGTAGGCTTTATTCCTAGCCGAACCACTTTAAAAATCTTTGTCTTATTTATTTATCTGTGATTGAAGAATTAGAGTGATCTAGTTTTTTACATCAACAGATTGGCGCCGTCTGTGGGAAACGACTGTTGTTATCGTTTTTCATAAAAATCATTTGTCACTAATGGCAGATAATCCAGAATCCAGTAATCGGAATGCTGGAAATACTGGAAATCTTCCAAATCTATCTACATCTCCAGATCTGGCAGGAATTATGACGAATCTGGCTCAGGGACAAACCGCCATGCAAGAATCTATGAGGCAACTCCTTCAAACTCTTCAAGGCAGTATACCTACTTATTCAGGGCAAAGGACTGATCATGGGCAATCACGATCCAGACGTATTGGGTCATATCGCAATGGGGAATCCAATGATTTTTCTTATCAACCTGGACGAACTTCATCAATACAGGCTACGGATACAGATCAACATATCTCTCTTTCTCCTGAGAGAACTAGCGCTTTAGAAAGATTAAGCAGGGTGTCTCCTTTCAGTCGGTTAGGACCAAGGAGGAACATGAGTCCACCTAGGGCTCCATCAGGAAGTTTTCGACCACCACCAGGTTCGAGAGAAAGATCTGCACAATCACGACCAATTACTCGTCGAGATAAATCTCAGGAAGCTACGTCAGGGCAATCAGTTGCTCGGACTAGGCGGCCCGAGGAAGGGAATGAAGCATGGAAAGGTTCCATTCAACGATTGGAGGATAGACTGGGAGAAATGGCTAAGGCGAGGAACCCCTTACAGAGAACTTTTGTTCAAGGGACACCTTTTGTGCAAGCCATTGTGGATTTCCCTACACCGTCGAAATTCAAAGCACCTGTAGTGACCCCCAAGTACGATGGTAAGACAGATCCTGTACTTCATATAGAACAGTACCAAGCTGCTGCAGATATTTATGCTGTCCCCGACGAGATGAGGTGTAGAGCATTCTCGGGAACTCTTACCGGATCTGCACAGATATGGTACAATAATCTTCCTCGGGGTAAGATTTCAACTTTTGTTCAGTTAGCCGAGCTGTTTATTGGTAATTTTTGTTTTGGAGCAAAGCCGGTAAAGCGAGTAGCACACTTGCTAAGTGTTAGACAGAAATCAGGTGAAAGTACTAGAGATTACATAACTCGTTTCAATAACGAAAAGTTGGAAGTCATAGATTATGAAGAAAAGACAGCAATCACTGCTTTGATGAGTGGTTTGCTGCCTAACAAGCTATACTATACTCTGGCCAAAGATCCGCCTAAAAATATGTCGGAATTGATGGCAAAGGCGGCCAAAATCATGAATGCCGAGGAGGCTATGACTGCGAAGAAGAATATGGATAAAGAAGTTAAAGTGGAGGTCGACAATTCTAAGAAGAAAGATCAGAAAGGCAATGGTGGTGACAAATATTCCAGGAATAACAGGATAAAGTTGGAAGCCCTAAAGAAGTATGATAATTATACTCCATTGAGAATGGGTATTAATCATGTTTTAGAAGAAATCAGGAATAACGAGGAAATCAAATGGCCAGAGAAACTGAAGTCAGATCCAGACATGAGGAATAAGACCAAATATTGCGAGTTTCACAAAGATCATGGCCATATGACCAAAAATTGTATAGCCCTTCAGAACGAGATTGAAACACTCATTCGAAGAGGAAAATTATCAAAGTATGTAGATCGCAGAGGTGAGAGGACAAATGAGGACAGAATTAGAAAGAGATCTAGATCTCCTCGTCGTGCAGAGGAGAATAAGAGGAAGGACCATGAAGAGGATCCAGATGATGACCCCGATCTTCCCAAGAAGCCAAGAAAACCTGAACGAGAGGTATTTTCCATACGTTTTGGATCATTTCATTGTAACGTTATTACAGGGGGAGATGCAGGAGGAGGAGACCTTACTGCAGAAAGAAAAGCTTATCTCGGAGAGGCTCAAGCTTGCTCATATATTCAGCGAATAAACCTGGCCGAGGATGATCGTCCGAGGAAGGTAAACAAAGAGAAGCTAGTAATTGGTTTTTCAAAAAATGACCTGGCAGGTGTTCTTTACCCTCATGATGATCCTTTGGTGATTAAAATGAGAATGAAGGACGTGATCATTTCAAGGGTGTTAGTAGATAATGGTAGTTCGGCAGACATCATGTACTATTCATGCTTTGATAGCCTGAATTTGAAATTATCCCAATTAGAACCTTATCACAGACCCCTTCTGGGTTTTGCTGGCGAGAAAGTTTTTCCACTTGGGACGATCAAGTTGGATATATTCATTGGAACCTGGCCTGTTTGTCGAACAGAAAGAATACGATTCTTTGTGATGGATAAGAATGTGCAGTCAGCCTACAACATCATCATGGGAAGAGTTGGATTGAAGAAGTTCGAAGCCGTTCCTTCTACAGTACATCAATGTTTGAAATTCCCAACAAATTTTGGAGTTGGAGTGGTGAAAGGTGATCAAAAAGTAGCTCGGGAATGCTATTATTCGTCGGCCGAGCAAGAAGAACTAGAAGGATCGATGAAAAAGACTACAACTTACCAGGTGGAAGAAGGTACAGAAATTGAAACTCTTGATCCCAGGGATGAATCTCAACTTGTAAAAGGACAGGTGATGGAATCTACAGAAAACGTTATTTTGGACGACGAACATCCTGAACGAATAACCCAGATAGGTTCATCGTTGGATATGTCGATAAAAGAGGAGTTGATAGCTTTCTTGAAGAATAGGAAAAATACTTTTGCTTGGAGTCATGAAGACATGCCAGGAATAGATCCGAACTTCTTATGTCATGAACTCAATGTGAATAAGGAGATTAAACCTGTAAAGCAGAGAAGAAGGGTGTTTAGTCCCGAGAAGAATCAGGCCATACAGGAGGAAGTCGAGAAACTCCAGAAAGCCCAATTCATTGAAGATGTAAAATATCCAGATTGGTTGGCTAATGTGGTGATGGTAAAGAAGAAAAACAACAAATGGAGAATGTGTGTCGATTTCACCGATCTCAATAAAGCATGCCCCAAGGATCATTTTCCACTGCCCAGAATTGATCAACTGGTGGATGCTACCTCGGGACACGAGCTACTCAGCTTCATGGATGCTTACTCTGGCTACAACTAGATTAAAATGAAACCTGAAGACATAACAACGGCTGATGAACAAGGTTTTTGCCGGGAAAATCAGTTGCAGTATGGAAGTCTATGTTGATGACATGCAAGAAAGCTGCTGATCATTTGGTTGACTTGAGTCAAACTTTTGATCAACTGGATAATTATCAAATGAAACTCAACCCGACGAAGTGCACATTTGGAGTACGAGAAGGAATGTTCCTCGGGTACATCATCAACCAGCGAGACGTTGAAGCAAATCCAGACAAGATCAAAGCCCTGTTAGGGTTACGATCCCCAAAAACGAAAGAAGAGGTGCAAAGATCAGATACCCAAAGCTGGAAAAATTGGCAGTGACATTAATTAAAGCAAGTAGAAGAAGGAGGCTGTGTTTCCAGGCCCATACCATGCATGCCGACATGCCATTAATACAAGCTATAGCGGAGTTTACTGATCTTAATACTCCCGAGGAACAAAAGTTTCTTGCTGATCAACCTGTGGATGTTACAGGATGCAATGCAGAAATGGTTGGGAGGATTCCTAATACTCTCAAGGAACAAAAGTTGCTTGCTGATCAACCTGTGGATGTTACAGGATGCAATGCAGAAATGGTTGGGAGGATTCCTAATACTCCCGAGAAACAAACATTGCTCGCTGATCAACCTGTGGATGTTACAGGATCAACCAAGAAGACTGCTCTACGGAGTCATGCTCTACGGAGCCATGCTCTACGGAGTCAAGCTCTCCGGAGCGTTCTACGGAGCAAAAGTGCTATAAGTAGCCAACCTCCTTTGGTTAGGAGGATAAGCTCTCCGGAGCGCTCTACGGAGCAAAAGTGCTATAAGTAGCCAACCTCCTTTGGTTAGGAGGATAAGCTCTCCGGAGCGCTCTACGGAGCAAAAGTGCTATAAGTAGCCAACCTCCTTTGGTTAGGAGGATAAGCTCTCCGGAGCGCTCTACGGAGCAAAAGTGCAATAAGTAGCCAACCTCCTTTGGTTAGGAGGACATGCTCTAAGGAGCCCAAAAAGTTCGAAAGAACCCTACTACTCCTTTGATTAGGAGGTATACACCAGCATGATCAACTACGGTTGGTAAGACTTTATATATTCTCGCATTACAACTTATGTTGGTCGGGAGGTAACATTATTACAAAAAGTTCTTTAAAGAACAAAATATTCCAAACTATACCAAGTATGGTTGGTCGGGGATAAAAACCCATCAACTGTAGTTGGTCGACAAACATTATTTATCCACCTTGGTTGGTTGGAAACAGTTTGAATAAATTATACTCATTACTTTATTATTAAGTGATCGAGCAACATTACTAATACTTGTAACTTCTTTGGTCGATGAACCATACAATATTGTTATGCAAGCACAGATAATAAAGTGCTTGATATTTACAAAACAATAGCAAATTCAAATTTGTGAACAAAAATGAAATTCTTTCACTGAATTCAAAATGAATTACGCAAATTTATTACATTGATATTAAATTGTGTATTAACTATTACATTGAGATTCCTATTCTATTGGTTTTCTCTCCCTCTGCTTTAGAAACAGGTTCCTCGCCAGCAGGAAGATCATCCAAAGCATAATGGGAATTTTATGAAGTTAAGATATTTCAGCATTCTGATGTTCATCACAGATGGTCTGTCCGAGCAACTCTTGCTCGTCCCCGAGAACCTCTTGCTCACCCCCGAGTAGAGGTAGAAGTTAAAATCAGCATCTACATCACTGAGATCTTTGCTACTACTGTCTCGACCAACATCGAAGAAGAAGTTGCAAGAAAATGTTTCAAAGTCCACCATTAGCTCACAGAATGCATTAGGTCGGATAACAAACCAATCAACATACTTGAAGATTATGATAAGCTACAAACAGCCTCATATGTCGTCCAGGAGATAATGCCCTTTATGTCCAACAAATCAAGAAGGTAGATCAAGAATTTCACGAGCACCGAGCAACACTGCAAAATAAAATACTCCATCCTTTCAAGTAAACCATCAAGCATGAAGCATTGGGGGCTTCTGTTGATACCAAATTTAATCTGCTGACGTGGACCAATCATACGAAGACACCTGGCTATCTACATGGCAACAACAGACCTCTCCGAGGAACTCACAGGCTCCGAGGAATAGACCTCTCCGAGGAATTCACAGGCTCCGAGGAATAGACCTCTCCGAGGAACTCATAGGCTCCGAGGAACATACCTTTCCGAGGAACTCTTGAATACCAGGAAGATCAACATACCCGAGTTACTCAGACGGTCCGAGCTGCATCTCGGCCACAGCATTGATTGCCAGATAACGAACAGTCCAACTGGTTCATTAAATGATTATCCTTGACGCATAAGTCTAAGGGCATTAAATGTATTACCCTTTCATATGTATATCATTTAATGTATCGACCCTTTCATGTACAGCCTCAAGGCTATAAATACCTTGTATCACCCTCATTCAAGGGGACGGGAATTTCTTGAGAGAACTTGTAATCAAGAATTCCACAAACACTCAGCAATAACATAACAGTGGACGTAGGCTTTATTCCTAGCCGAACCACTTTAAAAATCTTTGTCTTATTTATTTATCTGTGATTGAAGAATTAGAGTGATCTAGTTTTTTACATCAACACACATCAATACACACATTGATAGAAACAAAGATACAAGAATTAACAAATAAATACATGTGGGTATGTTATATGTTATCAAACTAAAAAAATTTAAGTCGCGCTCAAATTGAAGCCAACTATCTATATTATACAAAATTCATCAACAATGAAAATAAATGAATAAAAGAGATATATACCTGTGAGCTCCAACGAGATTTTTTTACCTGCGATAAATTAAAAAAGGATTTCAGAAATGGTATGGGAAATGAATACGTAAAAACAAACAAATATGGACCTTAAAAAACCTATTTGAAAAAATGTTTAGCCGAACGAGAGAGAGAGGAATATTTTGGTCCAAAACCTTCGAAGAGAGAGAGGATGTTTAGCTAAGAGAGAGAGGAAGCTTTTTGGTCGAGAGAGAGAAAAGAGATAAAGGGGAGCCAGAGATTGAAGATGAGAGAGGAGAGATAAGAGGGAAACTAAATCTAGGAAAAAAGTTAGTATAATGATGTTTTAGGGTATTTTATATTTTCGTAAGTGCACTCAATTTTGGCACACTTTAAAACAGTGTCAAATTTTGGCACTGTTTTAAAGTGTGTCCGATTGTCATTAAACCATGCTAGAATTTTGCATAGTTTTAAACTGTGCCAGATTTTTAATATCAGGGCGTGTCAAATTTATGTTTTTGGTGTAGTGTGATAGAACATGACTCCTCACTTGCTATATCTTATGAGTAATTGCTTGCATGTTTACATACACTAGCCTTGCTTCATGATCAATTCTTGCTAGTTGTATGCTTGTTTGTCATATTCTAGTCTATGCTTCATTATATAAATTTTGCTAAAATTATGACATGTTTATCTTTTGTATTCTATTTTTTTCATTCATTGAAAAATCCAAAAATATTTTATTTATCTTTTAAGTTGTCCTTTCTGTTAGTTTAAAAAATTGAAAAACTCAAAAAGATTTTTTCTTGTATTTTGGTTTTACACATTTTTTTTGTGGCATATACTTGTGTTTGAATCCTTTATCACCCCCACTTCCATGTGGCTAGAAATTTTGTTTATGAATTTCAATACTTAAAGTTCTCTTTATCATGCTTGCATGGAGTAGTTTGATTTTGACTTGCTTAATGGATTCTCTTTTTATATGCCTCTCACACACATGCACGAGCTCTTTTAAACTTTAACTTCACATATATATTTGAGCTAACTCAGATGTTCTCCTATCAATTTTGTCATCTACATATTGCTATGAATACGGAGGATTTGTGCATATAAGAACCGTTGCACGTGAGATTTGTTTGTATTGTATAAAAAACATATAAGGGTGCACGAGAAATGGCCTAAAAAAAGCATAGCATTGAAAAAAGTAGCCAAGGCCAACATAGTTTAGTTTGATATGTTCCTTCAAAAAGAAAAGAAAATAATTATTATTTATGAGGGACTTTGGATGGAAATATTTTTGACAATGACAATGTATCTGTGACACCCCGCCTAATTAAATACCGGGTGATCAGTCTTTTATTAAATTATAATCAAGGTGAACGGTTGGTTCATTCTTAGCATCACTGCCGCAAAAAAATAACTTTTCCAATTAAACACCCTAAATAATTAAGCTAAGTGTCAAAACCATTTTTAGACATCAATTTCCAAATTTCATTTTAAAAACCAACATTTAAAACTTTACATAAATCATAGTTTAAGAATCACACAACAACTATACTGGAACATATAATCCAAACAATTAAACATCCAACTAATTAATTCCAACTTTAAAACTTAAAGGAAAACATCCTGACAGTAATAAATCCCAAAGTATTACTACTGGAAATAAACGAATCACAATCTCCGATAAAACATCTGAATAATGAAAAAGGGCGACATGCCCAACTGGATAAAATAGTGCTAGAAGTGGAATTAATAATGAGGTCGTCTAAACAAAAGGCCTGCAACTCCCACCTAAGCTGCAGCACGTTCATTCCAAAGGATCCTATGCAAGACGCCCATGTGGCTGGGCACCTGTAATATATACATATATACAAGAGAAAAGAGAAAAATAGGAAACGGGATTGTAAAACAGTTTAAAATTAGTTTAGCAAGTATTTAAAATGCTTACCGGCCAATGCAACCAACATATTAGTGCCGCACTCCCTTGAGAAATTCTCACCTCTCTTCTAATGTGCACACCTATAACACTAATATTCCCAACAGTTTAACTTATCTTATCTTAAGTTACTCGTAAGGTTTCATGCCGACAATTTCAAATGTTAAGGAGGTTAATTTTATGTAACAGCACAATTCTCACATAAGCCTTATTTGATAATAAAGTTTCTCAGTAATATATCATACTTTTCAACCACTTATTCCCAAGTTGAAATAATTATTCTTTTCTTACATACCATAGTCACAGTAGGTAGTTCCCAAATTCCAGATTTAAATATATATATTAAATACTCATATAATATATATATTCTAACAGCACCCCACATAAAATTTATGGTGCGGGCATACTCTGCTATCCAGTCCTCGTATCACTCGTATTAAGGGAAATACAAGTTCGGAATCACTCTCGAACTGTATTAATTCAAAACACATACCAATTGAGGCGAAGCATAGTTCCAAGTCACTAAGAGGTCAGCACATACCCTCACGTCTCTTAGGACCGTCTGACTATCGATCCGATAGCCTGTACCAAGGATTCCTATGTTCTAGGGTACGAGTCAATATCCCCCATAAAGGTCCCATCGAGATAAGACTATCCCAGCGCGATAACCTCAGGGATAACAAGTAGCGCGAGCATGATTTTTACACGTATATAGTATATGCATGAACACAGTCATATATGTACACTACTATTTCCATATCAAATTTAGGTATACTCTCACGACCCATAATTATGATATTTATCCTTATTACTCATTATTTAGTTATCACGTATAACGGTTTATCTCTTATTCTTATCTGTGGGATTATTCCAACTTACTATGTAACACTCGTGGATTCCTATCTTCCCAAGTATAATTTCAGTAGGTACTCATTTATTTTACAACTTAACTTCCTTACGAGCCTCACCCTTTAGCACATGTTCCCATTGTCCCTTATATGTAAAACACCCCCGTGAAGTGTTAATCTCGCCTTACATCAACGGTTCCATATATTTCTAAAGTCCTACTGGTCTTCTTTATATCCCAAAATATTCTAACATTAATATCCAAGAAGGTCTAATCATTTAAGTTAGAACGACCTATTAAAAAGGGAATATGAGTTATACAGGAGGGGTCGATCGATCGATGGCAGGTGTTCGATCGATCGAATCATCAATCGATCGATGCTCTAGGGTCGATCGATCGATCAAGCAGGTATGGCAAATCTACAGAATTTCCAGTTACGGGTTTCCTCTTTCAAAATCATCCAAAACTATATATTTGACTACTAAACTCCCAATAATTTATACTACAAGTATTATAACCTCAAATAAGTGATTTCCTACGTCAAGCATGCGGATTTTCATCATGAATAACAAATTAAAAGGGCATAATCCATAAAAACATCAAGAACCCTAATATTTCTTTTGTTTAGTTTCTTCCCCTTCTTTTACCAGATTTCACTCTTTATTTACTGTAATTTCATGGTTCAATCTCTACATATGAATTGGGTTTCCAGAATACATCTATTACCCATACAACATGCGAATTCAAATCTCCAAAATAGGTTTTTCTTTCACAAAAACTAGTCCTAATCAATCCTAGGCTAATATTATTGGAGAATTAACTGAAATAGAGCAAGATAGATACTTGCCTGAGAATTATTGGTTCAGATTTGTGGAGAGATTGGTGTGGTTGTGATCCTCGTTGCACGATCTATCGTTTGGCGGCGACGGCGGTGCAAACGGTGGAGTTCTTGGCCTAGAACTCCTTGGAAAGCCTCTCCTATAGCCATATTTGGTTTATGGTGATTCTAACCCTAGAAGATGACTCTTTCCATCTGATATACCCTTAGAATTTTCGTGGGTTTTCATGCCCAAAAATGTAAAATGTCCAAAACACCCTCCCGGGGTGTTAATTAGGCCTAAAAACACCCCGAGACCCAAACTAAACCTGCGGGTACATTATTTTGATTATCTCGACCCTTCCGGACACATTGACGCACTCAAAATGACCATATGGGTGACTTATAATTTATTTACTTTTAATAGTCCAAATTTAATCCCGACACGACACAAGCGCGTCCCGATAAATTTCCAAAATTATCAAATTAGATTCTCATGATAATTTTACTAATCATAATTACACCACTTACTTTACCCATAAAGTAACTTATAATAAAATAATTACTAACTCTCATCACGCTAGTAAGTATTTAAATGATTTTTTGGAATAATATTAATTTAATATCTCTAATGAAATTTAATAAATTCCCAAAATTAAAAGTCATAAAAATACGGGGTATTACAGTATCCTAGTTATGCTTATTTTGTCATGACTCTATTGGTTTGTAGAATCATCAAAATTTTAGGCTTTTATGCATTGTGCGTGTTTGTTATATGAATTCATTTTATCATGTTACATGAGGTTATATCGAATTTGATAAAGTTTTGCAATAAAATAGAACTCCTTGAATATTTTTAAGTGACTGGGTCATAATTCCTTTGTCTCTAGTTCACACCCCTTCACTTCATTTACCATATGTTTATTCAGACACATTTATGCCATATGAGTGTGGAAAGCGTATTTTATTTTGTGTCTTATGTGGTGTTTATACCTAAATATATGTGCTTGTGCGTTATTGTTATCTTTTACGTATGTGTATATATATATATATATATATATATATATATATATTGTATCATTTGTTTTTGAGTTTTTTCCTTTCTATCTAGTCCATGTATGTTTCTTATTGATTTAGGTATTTATATTGTTGTGACTTTTCATTGATATCCCATGCTTATGTTGGTATATTCTAGTTGATATCATTTTGCTATTGCATCTTAGTTGGTACCTATTAATCTTTTTGTGGATTAGTTACAATTTTCTTGCCATGTTTCTTTATTATTCTTGTTACTCTATACACCATTCCATGATATACTTGTTTTCCCATCATACTTATCCCTTGTTACATTTAGGGGGAGAATTTCTTCTAAATGGGGAAAAGTATGATATTTTATGCCTTTTAATCTTTATCCACTCTTGAACAAAAAGGGAGATAATTGATATCTAAACCTTTTAATTTTGGGAGATCTATCCTTGGGGGGAGACGCGGCTTTCTTAGGTAGATCATGTTAGACAAAGGGGAGGATTTATAATGCACTTTATATTGCTATATTCCCTATGCGTTTGATGGCGTGTTTAAGTGTGCAGGTTTTTATCTTAAGTGATAACCTTTTAAAGCAAGCAAAGCTTCTCATTCCATATGTCAGTCAAGCGTCTATAATTTTTTTTATTTTTGGGTGGGTTTGTGTCTTTTTAGATGAGCTTGACGGTCCATAATATTTTTATTTTGGTTTTGTCCCGGAATAGCCAAATGGGGAGATTTGTAAGGACAAATTTGAAATTGAGTCAATTTGTAAGTGTTGGCTTAATTCCAAACAAAACTATTTGAGTCATAGGATAGATGTTTTTGTGTCTTTCAAGTCTATGGTGCTTGAGGTGAAGACGTAGTGGCCAAGCCTAAAATGAAGATATCAACATTGGCAATTTTTCGTTTCAATTTTTAACCTTTCATGTTTTCTATGGTCTCTACAGGTATGAATGCATATATTATATTGAGACTTGGATTTTTTTATTGGGTGTTACTATTTTTGTTAATTTTTTTTGAATTCATACTATCTAAAATTTTTGTTCTCGGACACATTTCCGTAGAAAAATCATAACTAATTAAAAAAATCAGAAAAATACGAAATTGGCTGACCCACGTTCGCATCGAAAATTTCTAGATCCATGACCTGAAATGTCGTTTGATAAGTTATTCGAACGACCCTTCAAACAACATGATTTTTCTTTCTTAATTCTCGTTAGAAGTGTCATTCGAATGACCCTGAAATGTCGTTCGAACAAGATTGCAGTTTCGAGCAATTTTTGTCAGTTTTTTTTAAAAACTCCCCATTACCACATATCTTTTTTCAACCTTTTAATAGTGAGGGAGAACAGTTTTTTGACAGACTTTTTTCCATCTTCCAAAAAGAGAGAAACATTTATAAAAAGTACCCTTGGTGTTTGCTCAATAAATGAATTAATTTCAAGAACAAAACCAAGTTTTTACACCCAATTGTTTACATGATTCAAGTTTCTTTATATAATATATTTAAAGATCATCACTTTAGCACCAGGTATCATTCTTTAACCCCAAAGGGAAAGTTTCCTACGAAGGATTGCATTTGTTGTTCGTGGTGTACATACGGAGGCAAACTTCGTGTGTTGATGGTTGATTTGCCCCATCGATGGACTTCGAGACGAAGGTTGATTCTCGAGTTGTCGACTAGGCAGAGGTGGAGGAACGAAGAAGCGTCAAGGCTTAAGAGGAAATAATGTTGTTGAAGTAAATCTTTCTGTCGTGTCCTTGTAAAACCATACTTAGTGGATTTGTGGCTGGGCCGTTCGAGATTTTTTTCGTTGTGGGTTTTCCTCGTACATCGCAGCGTTGTGATTGTGTTTTTTTTATATCTTGCAAAATACACTTGGATGCATGTTTAGGTTGAAAAATATAAATATGGTTTAAATCACAATTTGTGTGTAATTTGGTGCAAAGTTAATATTGGGTAATATTTGTTTAATTTAATTCAAGTTGGGTTTAATTAATTTTGAAAAAATCATGTTAGGTCTGTTTGGCCTATTTTAGAACTTGAATTGATTTTTTTTTAAATGTAGATATTTGTTTAGTTTAATTCATTTTAATTTTGAAGAAATTAAAATTTGGATATTTGTGTAAGAGTTTGAAATTTTGGAATATTGTGTGAACCATCCTCATGTTGAAGATAAAAATTGGCATATAATCCTTACATGAGCTCGCGATTATGGTTGGATCAATTCCAGGCATGTCTTCGTGGATCCAAGAAAAAATGCTTTTTCTATCTTACAGGAAGCCAGCTAGTTGCTTCTTAAGGAAGGGATATAGGGATGAGTTGGGCTACCTTTTAGGATGATCATCGTCTAGAATTAATGGCTCTGTTTGCTCAGTGGTTTCTCCAGTTACCAGCTTATCTTCACCTCGAGGATCTATTGTCTCAATCTAATAAGTTTGAGCTAACTTCTTTCTTTCTTACTTGTTAACTAAAGTGTAGCAGCATTCGTGTGCTTCCACATGGTTTCCCTTTACCACTTCCACATCAAAATTGATGGGGAACTTTAGACATTGATGAACAGTTGAGGCAACAACCTATAATTTCTTCAGACCCACCTTTATAAAAAGATATTATAGGCCAATGAGATATTCTTGTCAAGAACGAAGAATATTATCATCTATTTTCTACAGGTCGACCAAGTTCCAATAACAACTTCCATCTCGATTGTGCCCAGTAAGTATAACTTCTCTCTTAAAGATTTAATTAGTGGATGATGATAGGGTTGTAATTTTCTTTCGAACAAATTATGCTTTGTGAAGCAATCATTGAAAAGTACATTTGTTGAACTCCCATTGTCAACCAAAATTCTCTTCACACTCCTATCATAGACCATCATGGTTGCTACCAGGGGGTCATCATGAGGATATTAAAACCTTAAGAGGTCATCTCTAGAAAAACCTATTACCAGTCGATCCTTGGCGACCTTGTAAGGTTGAATATTTATTGATATTTCCATGTTGACCTCTCCGCTATTGGCGCAAGCCTTTTCTTCATTGAGGTATGCTTTTCTCTCAATTGGTCTAACACCTCCACCAGCATCACCTCCTACTATGTAACTGCATGTAAGAGAAATCATGCCTACTTATTCTAATAGCTCATTAGGTCTTGTGGGGAGGTCTTGATCTTTTTCATTATTATTCTACAAAGCTCTTTGCTTTTCTTTATTTTTCGTGCAGGCCGACCGTATTCTCCTTCTTAGCTTCTAATCATCATGAACTGGTGCTGGCCTGCCATTTTTCTCCACTTAATTATTTAGTTTCCCTCTTTTGATGAGGGACTTAATTTTGTCCTTTAAGGCTAGGCAATATTTGGTTTCATACCCATGGCCTTTTTGTAACTTGTAATATTTATTCTTATCTCTTCTTTCAGCGAGAGTTTTTAAATTTTTTGTCCACTTTAATTCACCATTTCCTTGGATCTCATCGAGGATATGGTGAACTCCCATTGTCAGGGGAGTACACTCATCGTACTTTGGATATAGCCTCTTGTCATTCTTCGACTTAGAGCCCTATTTGGGTTTTTCCTTGCTCCCTGAACTGTGACCCTCTTATAATTTCTTGTAGCTGAACACTTTAGTAACTATTGCTTCTTCTACATTAATGATCTATCTAGCTTTGGCCAAGAGCTTGACTATATAGTTTGGAGGCTCCTTGGCCAATGTCCAGTATAATTTCCTAGGTAACAATCCACTTATAATTGTTGTGATGGAAACTTTCTCACCGTATTCCACTAATTCTAACTTTTAACCTGGTAATATAATCCCTTATCGTTTAATCCTCGTGTTGACATATGCTTAACAGGTGATCTACACTCTTACCAAATTTTTCTCTGAAACATATATTATTAACAAAAAAATAGGCCAATTGTTTAAAATTAGCAATTATCTCTCTTGGTAACCCATTATACCAGATTTGAGCAGGACCTGTGAGAGTGCTCGAAAAGGCTCTGTAACGCATCACACTAGCTAATGAAAATATGTTATAGGCTATCTGGTGCTGCTCGACTTGTAAAATTGGATCTAATTTCCCTTTATACCTGGGAGTGATCACAAGTGGATTGAATTTTGCAGGGATGGGATAGCTAATCACGGAAGTCGTAAATGGAAATTCCTGCACAAATCCTTTTTGGAGTGGATTTTTGGTCTTAACGTGGTCGTCTAGGTGATCTTCTATCCTTTAAATTGATCCCCTCCACGAGTGGGAATCCTCTACCATTATGATATTATCAGCTCATTCGTAACTCTCGACCGAGCTATCTTCTCTTCGGCCAACTTTCTCGAACATTTTAGAGTCCCTAACATTGTACCTTAATCTGTTCTCCCTCATTGGTTCCTATTTCCCAAACTCTTCTTGTCTTGTACTTTTTTAAGCCGCGAATGTGCCCGCGCCTCTCTCCTTCCTAACTTATCAAAGACTGGTACCCTACTAAGCCTCTTCAAGGCACTTATGTGTTCGGTTGAATATGTCTGATCATCATCATATCCAGTTGACCTCAATGTTGAGGTTTTACCTGGTTGGTAGGAGGATACTTCATATTCTGACCCACTTCTCTAAGAATATTTTCTCATATCAGACCCCTGTAACACCCCACTAAATTAAATATCGGGTGATCAGTCCCATACCCAATTAAAACAGAAATTGCAGTTGGTTCATTATTAGCATCATTGTCGAAAAACATTAATCACATAATATCCAATCAAGCAGGTGTTAAAATTTTTAGATTTAATTTAATAAAATTCCATTTTAACCATTTCGAACAATTTTCATAATAATCCAAACCACAACAACAAATAAATCACAACATAATTTAAATGCAACTGGAGTAATACTTTTCCAGCAAAATGTCTCAATGCATAAATCCCAAAAATAGTAAATGTATCACAATGATATGAGTATAAAATCCTGACTCAAATAGAAGGGAAATACTATAATCCTCTTGGTCGATATTCCCTCAATAAAAATCAACTACAGAGTAGGAATCAAAAAATATTCAGGCATCTAAAACAAAGCTCTAATCTCCATAGCGTCCATAACTCATCAGCATCATAATCCTCTAAGGCTAGAGTCCCTGTGGCTGGACACCTGGTATAGGAGATACAATAGAGAGAAGAGAATATGCAAGGAAACGTGTCAGAGCCCGATGTAAAATAGTTTGTAAAGCAGCAAGTGAATAATTGCAATATTTATCACTTAAAATATACATGTTAGATTATCGGACTCTCTCTTGAGATTCTCACCTCTCATCTAGAGTGCATACCTAATGTACCTCTAAGCCATCCTAGTTACGGTTCTCTCGCTAACTAGATTAACCCAATGTTTCTACTATTTATAGCCCAATTCATTCCCATGTATTAATCTCATAATACATGTAATAATGTTATAAAAATATATATCCATTTAGACTCAATATGGACAAGCCCCTTATTAATTCAATTCAATTAAGTGTTCATGCTTAATTAATTCTAGATATCATCATCTTTCAATTCTACTTTAGTCACATAGTATATATCATCATATGTATATATACATTCACTCTATTATATACATACTATACTGCACCCCGAGACACAGCTGCGGTGCTGCATTACTCTGCTATCATATCCCAATATATCTCATCACTGTATAGGGACCTATTGGTTTCATCAAACACAAACAGTGGAGGCGAATATAGTCCTAAGCCTTTGGGCTACGCACATACCTACGCTCCCAAATGACCGTTCTATACCATTGTTCTCACTAATGGTAATTGACGTAAGTCCTATGTTCTCGAGCGACAAGTCAAAATCCCATAGATTCATTAGGATATGACTGCCCTCACGCGTAAACCTCCCATCGATAGCAAGTAAGCTAGGTATGTCATATGCATAAATTATCAAACAATAGGAATTTTCATCTACCTATATAAAAATTAGGTACATATTCAACCTATGTATAATACTAGGAATTTAACCTATCCCCAAGTACCTGTTGTATTTATCAATACCACCCATACTTATTAATTATAATTATTTTCTTTATCACATTATTATTATGTAGTTATCACTCACATAATGTCCTTCTAACTTTAATAACAATTTTTCAACATTAACCCAAGTCTTTCGCTCCTTATTAATGTACCAAAATTATCCAAACTTAATTCAGCGAATATTATTATGTGAATACCACTTACATAATATTAACCTCTATTAAATATAATTTTCTAGCATTCACCCAAGTCCCTCACCTTTTGTTAAAATACAAAATTATTCGAATATTATATCTACCGAAATTCATATAATTAATTTCCCATTAAATCTTTTCCCGATTCAATCCCACTCGAATTACATTTTTACGATCTCAAGTATATCCTACTGTTCTCCCTTAAGTCCCATTATATTCAAATAATCATCACTAAAGATTTCTCACAATTTGGGATTTAATCAAACTTTAAAAAGAAAACATTTCACATTTTCAGAGGGGGTCGATCGATCGATCAGATATCAACCCAGTTTCTGCATATTACAACCTACGGGTTTGGTACTTCTTTTACATCAAACATAAATCAATCCAAAACTTCTCCTAATTTGTCTCAATTGACATAGAAACATATATGATCAAATTCTAACAATCAAACAACCTAAACTCATAAAATATTTTGTAATAAATCGTATCTTTCACAGAATTCTCATATTTTAATATTTCTCCCACAAAATTATATGAACCCACATTTCTCCCATCAATTGAAACCAAATTTCTTGGATTAAAACCTTTGTATAGAAAGAGATTTATTCTATCTAATTCTCATGTCCAGAACTAAACTAAAACTCTATAGTTTATCATTGAAACATGCAATTTCTGAGATCCTAATTATCCTATCTAACATGGATATTTTAAGCATAAAAATGAAGCAAAAATTGTACTTGCCTTTATTATGTAGGTCTAAACCTTTGGTGATGATGGTGTAGGATTTCTTCTTTATTTTTTGGCGACTTTACGGTGCTGGTGCTAGTGGCAGAAGGTGGTTAATCCCCTTTGGTTTGCCCCAAAAGACTCTCCCCTTTTCTAAGCAACCTCTTCTTCTCCCAAGGAACCTTTCACTCTCTCTCACACTAAGACCTCTCAATATTATGTGATGAAATGGAATGAACCTACGTTCCTCTAACCCAACACTTTTATAATAAGACAAAACTTGAAATTACTATTCATCTCCCAAGTAAAATGACTAAAATGCCCCTTTGGGGTGTCCTTTCATTTCCCGCTTGACCCAAGACCCAAATCCAACACCCGAATAGGATTTTCTGACTATTTTGACCCTTCCGGACACAAAGGCGCACTTGAAATGACAATAAGGTTGATATAAAATAATATTTCCTTTTTATTCATTTAAATTAGTCCCAACACGTCCCATACCGCGTTCCGACGTACTTTCCATTATTACCGTATTAGTAACTCATGACAATAACATCATATTCATATATTACTTATATATCACCAAGTAATATTTAGAATCACACATTACTATAATCCCTAGTAATATTAAATCCGGATTAATCCTAATTAATTATTTCTTAATTTATTTCAATTAATCCCCATTAACTTTTAATTTATCGCATTATAAAAGTTATTAAAAATTACGGGGTATTACAACCCCATATTTATCCTCCTGGTTTCTCTATCGTTTTACCACGGTTCTCTTGCCTCTTATCCCTGTATGGGACAGTAGGGGGCATTTCCCTATGTTTATATAGGTTTTCTCTCCACAGTTGGGGTAATTGGAACTGATTCTGGATGAACTAGTCAGTTTTGTGAGGCCAAAACACTAAGAGTGAGCTGCCTCATACTTTCTTGCATAGCCTCTTGGATCTTAACAAGGCTGTGAAAAATTCATCTAAATCTCATATTCCAATAGGAGTTGAAGGTGGTTCTCTTTCTTTACCCTACTACTTTCTGGGTGCTCGACCATTTTCACAAGAATTACAGAGAAACATAGTGTAATGACATGAAAGTAGAGTATGGTTATAGACTTTCAAAATCAAAAGTGGAAAAACTATTTTAGGCTAGAAGACAATGTGTCTAGGTTCAGATTACATAAAGTTAGGCAATGAAACAGTAAATTAAGGGTTTAAAGTAGGAAATAAATGAATATGCTAATTTGATCAGCGAGATAATCGTTAATGAAATTTGGGGGTATTTTACTGAATTTTTAGAATTTTCGCAATTGAAAATTAGAAAACATGTGAGAAACAACTTGGCTTAGTCATTATCACAGATGGCTCTATTATGTTATAGTTTAAAATTAGTTTCAAGGTTCGTCTTATCAGGTTTGAGATCCAAGTCAAGATAACGAACAATAAATAGGCAATAAAATGCAGACATTTAAAGACAGAGGTGAGAATAAGAAGAATTACAACAAGGGTTATGTGGTTTAGCCCTCAAGGAGGGGCCTACATCCACAGGGTAGCTTTTTTATACTACGTTTTAGTTAACTAGAGGTATAAGAACAATACAAATCACTCAATCTCTTCCCACTCAGTGATTTGGCAGTTAGAATCTTTTAATATCTCTCTGTCAGTCCTGATCCTAATGGGTGATCTCTCCTTTTATAGTAAATGAGTATGGGGGATATACCATCATTGTTAAACCTTTAAACTATTCTACATCTTGGTTTTAATCCATTAATAAGATGCTTCATCCTAACCTATAATGCCAAAGCTATTAGTTTACACGTGTCCTGCCCTTATAGGTTAGGATGAAGCATCTTATTAATGGATTAAAACCAAAATGTAGAATAGTTTAAAAGTTTAATAATGATGTAATATCCTTACACATGTTTATTATCGATGGTGCCACTCACATGGTACTCTCCAACCTTTAACAACATTATTAAAGGTATATTCCATCAATTAGCCTTACTGGCAACGATCTCGTCCATTCAGATGGGAAAGAGGAAATCCACATTGCCTATGGTCGGTCTGTTATGCTGAGCTGAGGTCATCCATTGGTAAGTCTGACCGGCTGGGGATGGGCTCTTTTACTTACTATTGAATGGTTTTACTCAGTTTCTAAAAAATGTGGTTCATTTGATTGATAGTTAATGGAAATCTCCATGGTCAATTGGAGAGAAAATAAATTTGGTGCAAACATAGATTAATTCTCATGGATTATTCATCAAACAGATTTAGAGAGAATCAAATTCAGTATAAAGTAGTTAATATTCTTTATCTTCTTATTAAAGGTATTTTGAACATAGATAGGGCTAATATCCCTAATTTTAGAGTCTTTTAGCTGATTTTCATTTTGAATGTAATGGGGTTACTTATAAAATCCCATGCTTATTTCTTTGAAATCAATCGATTTATTAGGCTAAATAATCGATTGTCTCTTTTTATTTTATTTTATTTTATTTACTCTAAAGCTTGTATAAGCCACCTAAGAGAGAGTGTTTCTCCTAATAAATTTTAATAAAATGTGTGGGAATACTGTCACTCTTCCCTAAAAGTATTATTAAGTTCTTACCCATTTTTTATAGGTTAATTAGGTTTCATATCAAATATAAAATTCACATAAGTTATGTAAGATGTCATTCATAGTCCACATAATAATAAAATGTGTTAATACAATCCACATACTATACCAATCTTAATATTGTATATGTACCATACCTGGCCTTACTTATGCCTCAAGTATAATACATGAAATCACCAAGAAAACACTCCTCTTGTCCAATACCTGGCTTCTAGTCATGATTAAAGTACAATATACATGGCCTATGCTCAAAGCTCAAAGTTCACTAGCCTCTGTATATCGTATAGAGTATACTCAACATGCATACAAAGATATCTCTCCTCAATACTCGCTGGTAGATCGTCCACCCATGTATTGTACTGCGATCTAGTTTCTATACATGATATAGAGTTTCCCCATGCACAACATATAGTATAGACAGTCCATGTAGTATACACACAGTATACACCTAATTATATTTTACATACACAGTCTTAAGTTATTATCAACATAGTTATAAGTCTCTTTACTTATAAATTATTATTATCCGAGTCTCAAAATTTTGGTTTAATTACTTCATCTTACATCAATTCACAATAACCCATTTACGTGTTTTGCGTTACATTATTATATTTATAATAACTCACTAAATATAAATTAACTTTATAATTTGTGTTATCAAATGTTTCAAGTCTTTAAACCACTTATTTATAATTTAAATTTAGGTTAAAAACATTCAAGAACCCTTTCTAATCAAACCCTAAACAACCCCGAACCAACATCCTAGGGTCGTGTCGATTTGTCCCAAAGCCGATTCAAAGAAATTTCTTATCCTCCCTATAATCTGTCCAAAACAGTTAAGGGTTTTACCCATATTTCCAATTTTCTAGAAATTTTAGTAGATGTATAGGGACTTTAAACTAACTTTAATAAATTTCTAAAACATTTAATTAATAGCAACATAACAAACACTAATCAAATCAGGCATAAGAACACATAAAACTTGAAGAATACACATATGAACATAAAAATGTTTTAACTTGATTTGATGATTTAAATTACATAATTTCAATAGGTATTTCATCTATCTAACATCATACAACATGGTTAACTTCCCAATTTCATAATTAACATGAAATTCTACCCATTTTCCAATTAACATACACATTATTAAACCTAATTTAGCCCAAATCTCAACACAAGTTCTAATAAAAGAGAATCACGACTTAACATATGAATTTCTATCTATTTAATGAATTAATTTAGAGTTCTAAATTTATACGAGGATGCAACATAATCAGGGTTCTAGATCAACACATAATAATATTTAATTCCACTTCAAGATCTCAATAATACTAATTTACTCAATTTGATTACAAAAACCCTAGTTTACCTAAAATCTCTTAATAGTTACTTACAATTCTCACCTAACTACATTATCAAACATATATCCTTAATCCAACACGATCCTCAGTTATAGGCCTACATAATAATTTACATTTTCAAGTCTCAATTTTCACTAGAATTCTCAAACTAATAATTAGACTCCAAGAGCAGTGACTCAATATGTGAATTTCATTAATAAAATCATATTTTAACATCCCAGTGGTCTCACTTTTTTAGATTAATCATTTTCATGCATTCTAAAATACGTTAATCTAATAAAAGTGATTAAATAGAATAATTCTTGCCTTAGGTACTAGAGATGAACCCAATTTAATATAGATCTTGATCTTACTCCATCTTCTTTCTAAATCCCCAAAGTTTTCTCTTCAATTTCTTCTTCCCCAACCTTCCTTCTCATAATCCTTGTATCTTCTCTCCCACGTAGCCTCCAAGACCCCTTTCTCAATTAGGATTAGATTAGCTTTCCTTTTACACATGAAATCCCAAATTCCAATTAACAATTGTTGTAAGTTGGACTATGAACTCTAAAACCGAACTAAGATATGTCCAAACTCACCCCAATGGGTTACCCTATCCATATACTCACATCCCTATCATGTTAGCGCTATTTGGGCCTCCAAATAACTCAATAAAGTATCATCGAAAGTTACAAATCAAAACATAACATAAGTTACCTCTTAAATTAAGTTTCATACTTTTAACATGAAAATTATCCAACTAATTTTCATTGAAAAAGTCCAACTTGATTTATTTAAATGTACAAATTAATTTTTATTAAGAAAATTATCCCATTTTAGTTTATTAAATTTTTTAATTAACAAAATTAAAATAATTATTCAAAATTTCTACTTAGATATTTATTATTTAAATTCTCGGGGTATTACATATGGTGGGATTATTCAACTCTTGGTAATCCACACAAAGCCTCAGCGATCCATCATTCTTCTTCACGAAGAGGACTAGAGTTCCCCATGGTTAAGTACACCTCCTAATAAATACATGTCTAAACAACTGCTAAATCTGATCTCTAAGGTATCTCATCTATAATAGAGCCAAACGATAAGACACTAGAGCTATTTTCATAGTGCCTAAGGCCAAGTCAATCACAAAGTCTATCTTTCTACTCGATAAACCCTTAATCTCATAAAAGATGTCTTTCTGGCCTCTACTATACTGTTCCCTGACGGCCCTGACAATGATGGTCATCGTAACCCCTATTCCTCTTATGAGGCTGATCACCAAACTCCGGCCCCTTAAAACTATTGGCCCTTTGTGCACGAGAAGACATCACCGTACTACTTCCTGTTGTCTTGTTAGGATGGCTAGACATGTCCCCACTTAACTTATTCTATCCTTTACCTTTCAAGAACTGCCTGTGATCCTAACAATGAAGTAAAAATGCGTTCACCACTTTTTTATAAGTGGTGTAGTTCGTGTTCCTCAACAATATAGATTTTGAAAATCTTTGATGGAGTTAGCATGAAATAGATTCTTAACTTCATCCTTAAGTACCTTAACCTTCTCCGGAGCTAATTTCTAATGATTTTTCTTGATAGGCTGATATGAAGGATCCATATACAGTCGATAACAAGCATTGTCTTGGTAAATATTTGGCATATCGTACGGTTGCTAGACAAAGATGATGGTATTCATCCTAAGGAAATGAAAGAGTTATTTTGCCTCGTATTTTAATAGTAAATAGTCAATTATAAAGATATTCTCCACCTTTGATGACTCTTGAGGAACACTCTGGGTTTCTCTATCACTCGGTCAACGGGGGTGAGTTTGGTCTTGTCCACCCTGAAGGATTCCCTCTTGGTTATTATATGAGTTGATCTCTGTTAGAGTCACCGTCACCCTAAATTTTCCTGAGTTACATTTGCTTTGGTTTTTTAGTATTGAAAAAATAACTACGTGATGTAGCCTGATCACCTCTGACCCTAATCGATCACAAACTTTAGCATCTGGTGTAACGAAGAGGTCATGCCCTCGTGGTATGGAGCCATCGCTTTTTCTGGATGGGATTGTAGGGTGATTATAATTCGATAATGTGAAATTCAATTTGACAATGAAGAGGGCCGAACTTAACATTCATCTTGATTTTTCCCAATGGTGTTTCCACATTACCATTGAAACCAATAGAAGAACGACCATTGTATCTAAGTCTTGGATTTTATATCCAATTTTATAGAGAAGGTTGACATACATGATCTCTAAAGAGCTCCCTGAATCGACCAGGATCCTTTTGACATCAAAATTGACCACCCTGAGAGTAAGAACTAAGGCGTCCTTGTGGGGAAGGTTAACGCTGACTAAGTCCACATTGGAGAACATGATCACCCGATCAAAATCAACCTCCTTAAACTCCCATTTGTTATAGAGAGGCTTATTTATGTCCACTTAGAATGCCTCTTACATGCTAGATGCAATTTTAACTCTCTCCCAAATCTTTTTGACTGTAAATTGGGATGGACTAGTCCAGCCATATATGGTTATGATCATTTCTGATGGAGGGAGGCCATCATTGTCCTTATTCTAAATAGTATTCATCCGACCTAAAGCTATTATTTTATCGACATCGATGTACTCCTTAGGATGGACAACTGGGACGAGGTCTAACACCCCTTATTTTCAACATCAAAGGTGGCTAGTCCGATACGCCGAAGGCAGGGGAGTGTCAAATAATTTAGATAATTATTAACCTCAATATATAAGTAAATAAATGCGTATAAACCATACACACAACATGATGAATAAAATGAATGACCAAGGTAAATATAAATGTCTCCAATATGAATGAAATAATTAAGAAAGTATCATTGACTTAATGGTAATAATCGATAAGTCACATCAAATGACTAGTCGTAAAACCAAGATGTACATAACTCTCGAACCATTACGACTCAAAATCGAATTACTAAATAGTAAATAATATGTTTGGCTTGAATAGCTAAAACATAAATAACATCCCACACTAAGGAATAAAAGATACATCACCTCTCAACATAAGTGAAACAAACCTACTACGAGTGATTTATACCAACCACAACTATACCATATGATCCCCAACTCTAAGATTATAAAGTAAGTTATTATGTATTAACCTACAACTACAATATAGTGATATCTCTATCCATACACTGATGATACAACTCAACATAGTTCCCACGTGCCACCCGAATAATAAGGTATACATGATATCATAATAATTACAGTAACGTGACACAACTCATGTAAACATGTCAATCATCAGTGCCACTATCTGTAAACCTGTAGGGGTCCCACACCTAATGAATTCCAAACCATGAACACATATAAGAATAGGGGATCACTATGTAATCACACCATCGTATGGGCACATACCAAACCACCTAATGGATCAAGTCCTCTAGGTATCCAAGTTACGGGATGGTGATCAAATGAATTCGTGATCAAAATAGACCTATACATAGCCTGCTACATCAACCATGGGTATTGTACCCGTTCTCATAATCCATTAAATCCATAACCCCAGCTGATAGATTCTTTATGAGCTACACACATACATATGGTATGTTTACAAATAATATACAAGCATACAAAACACAATATATAAATAGGGTATCGTATTACAACTCATGTACCACGAATACTATTTTAATTCCCAAAATCAAAGTTTCCATAATTTTTGTTGTTTTACAAACCAAGATCCCAACTAGGAATTTCCCAAATTTCCCTTAAGACCTCAAATATATATATATATATATATATATATATATATATATATATATATATATATATTGACGCGACCACAAATGCGTCTAGTGTGCGTGCTATTTAGGCTCAAGTGCAAGCCTATTGCTCAAGTAATAATCTGATAAGTCGGGTATCGATCCTCAGGGAAACAGGACGAACGAAGTCGTAACGACGTTGGAAAGACGAAGGTAACCTAACTTTGACTCTAAAAGGAACGAAAATGTGATTTGAATTGTGAAACACCTACAACTAGATGCAATTTTTGAAAATGATTAATTAATGAAATTATGAAAAAATAAAATGCAATTACTCTAAATTAATGAAAAGACTAATGATGATTTAACTAAAACTTTAACTTTGAGATGAGATGGATAGGTCGGGTTAAAATTCCCCACACCCTAGTAATTCACTTCGTAGGATACTAGATTCAGAATTAAAGCTTTAAATGAATCCGGTTTTTAATGGTCCTAAGTATTACATATATGAGGGATCGTAGCCCGCACAGTATGTAAGCAAAGGGTGAATTAAAACCCGGTCTTTAACACTCCTAAGTATCATATATATGAGGGATCGTAGGGCGCACAATATGTAAGAAAAGGATGAATTAACACAGTATCGTATTAACTACGATATAATTCATCTAAGATTTTAATTCCAACTTCTATTTCCACTATCATGAATTACATTGGGTGGGGTTCATGCACCCAACCCTTGAAAACTTAACCGAACATATTAAAACTATAAGAAAACATGTTTTGAATGAGATAAAACATTTTTACTAACAACTGAAGGCGAAGAAGAATGAAATTACTCACTAAAGAAGTAACTACTGCGATAATGAAAGAAAGAATTGAAACAAATTTATTTGAACTGCAAAACTGGAATCAAACTAGGGTTTCTTGTTGTTATCTTCTCTAAATTAATTACAATGCTTCTCTACACAGATTAGAAACCTCCTCAATGTCTGGGAGGTGTTTAAAATTTATACTCTACGAATTTCGAAGAGTTTCAAATATACAAGACTATTATTTTTCAAGTGGATAAATCCAAATCTTCGATACCCAAACCGATCATGTTAAGGATATTCAGTTCGGTTCCATCTTTGACAGAAGTTTTTCCCTGAACCGGTTCGGTTCATTTATTTCCTCTTTGGTTCGGTTCCATCTCTTCGTGCTTCACATGAAGTTTTCTCAGGATAGGATCGGTTCATTTTTCAAGCCCTTTGGTTCGGTTCCATCTTTTCAGGAACTTTTCCTCCTTGTAATTTTTGAAGACTTGTAACTTTTGATTCGGAGCTCGGATTTGGATTTCGATTCTTCCTAAGAACTTGTAGGCACGAGGTCTTTGACTTTCATTTTGATTCTCTCTTTCCTCGTGCGCACTGAATACCTGCAAAATAGATAGGAAATACACGAAACTTGACGTACTAATTGGAAAATGTCAATAGCAGTGATATGAGATAAATCCACTCGATTTACAGTTTGTAGAGCGATAAAAGTCTCTAAATTAAGGGGATAAATGGGAAGAATTTATGCCTAATCAAACCCCCCTAACTTAGAACTTTGATCATCCCGAGCAATGTAAAAGAATCAAAATGTGATCCAACTCTAAAATGGGATAGAACACCTCTTTCGCGGGCAATCGATTGCATTTAGCGTATGCAATAAGCCTTTAAACCCCTAGGTTACCCTTGTAGGATGAGTTGTGTCTCGTGAGGGTTTGCAGTGAATATACCCACAAAATTCGACTAAAAGAAAACTCAAAATACGAAAAAATTGTATAGTTCAAACTTTTCGAGAAAATAGTCATCATCAATTCATGTTCAAGAATCTCAAATCATAGTGCGTATGTGCGAAGCCAGAAATTTAACCGCGAATTTCCATCGATTGACCATTACGTTACTTATCCAAAAATTTATTTTGATTTCAAATTCTCACGGAATGCTCTCACAAACGAATACTTGAAATGGGGCTATGTTATCTCGGTATTCTTGATATAAAAGAGTAAATGTATTGAAACCAAGTTCACACACACAAATAGAAGGACATAAATTTATGGTAACTGGATCTCATCATCGGATTACGGTTATAAGAAAACGAGAACATTTCCTCTAATTCATATCTTTAATCTCGTTTATTATCTTTTGGTATTTTAGCTCTCCACGCGATAACCAATTTCGCAATTTGGACTCAGTTAGGACTTTTTCGGGTTAAAGTTGTAATTGGGTAACATGGAAATGGTTGGGAAATCGGAAATTGGAAAATTTTCTTATTATGTCCATTTGTGCTTTTTCCGGTAACACACGAACAAGATTGATAGTGAAGTTGGTATAAAAAGGGTGGTAGACGAGGGTATCTTGGCGAGGGCGTATCGCCGAGTCGTTTATTATTTGAAGCAAGTTGGCGTAAACGATATAAAATGCAATGCGCGCCTTATCATTGAGGCGTCCCATGGGGAACGTGACCCTTTCCCAAATCTCATTGGGGGTGAGACGGTTGATGCATGGCTGTTTTGGGATGGTGGGGGAATTGACGGGGCAGTCAAAGACATCCAGGTCTGGGACTCCCTTGGACGAAAGTTTACGGTACATAATAGCCAAGGAGAAAGGGATGTGGAAACCGTCTACAAAAGCTTGGACCTCAAACTCGCCCGTGCGGATGAGAGAGCCATAAAGAGATCGGACCTCATCGGCCCACATGACATTGTGTGGTTCGGAGAGATATTGCGTCCACTCCCGCCGACTGAAGTTGGCGGGATATGCTGAAATTTTTTTCACACCAAAAGAGCTCCATGTGAGAGAGGTATTCCCCGTTACCGTTAGGAAGGACCTCGGTAGACATGTATTTTGGGGGAAGACCGGGATTTGCCATGGGAAATTCTGGGGGTGGATGAAATGGGAGATAAAGGTCAAGAGATGGAATATGTGATGGAGGTGTGGAGGAATGGTAGGGTAGAGGTGGAATTTATAGGTGGGGGGTGGGTTTGGGGGGAAGAATTTGGAGGGAAAGAAGGGAAGGAAATATTGAGGGAAAGAAGGGTGTGAATGGAGAGATTGGGGAAGGGGAGGTATCTCGAGAAGAGGCAAAACTGCAGAATCCGAACCGATCCAGTACAGGGGAGAACCGATCCGATTCTGGGATTTTTATTTTTTTCGATTTATCACCAGCGAATCGATCCGGTTAAGGGGATTCGGTTCGGTTCGCCTCAGACAGAACTCTCTCCACTCAGAATGCTGAAAATAAAATATCGCACCCTCGAATTTTCGGACACTTTCTTACTTATTCTCACACTTGGACTTCTTTAACACCCTTACGAAGTGCTTGATGGTGTGACTAATCCTAACCCTACCCTCTCATAACCTACCTACGGACTCTAACTATTCTACCTACACACAACTACTATACACAAGAAATCACCCCATACGTGTCGAGGGTGCGACGACCTCTCATTTCAATCTCACTCTACCCTATAAACGGGGTCCAATAACCAAATGGTGTCGATATCTTCTATGCATGCCTCAACATATAGCTTTAGGCAATGTCCATTGACTTTGAATGCGTTTCGCCCTTTTAGATCTTCCAATTCTACTGCTCCGTGGGGGAAAACGCTTCTCACAACGAATGGACCAGTCCATCGAGACCGTAATTTATCCGGAAATATATGAAGCTGGGAGTTGTAGAGGAGTAACTTTTGTCCAGGTTGAAACTCTTTTCGTCGAATAATATTATCATGTGCTAGTTTCATTTGAGCTTTTGCAATCTTGGCATTCTCATACGCATCATTGCATATCTCCTCTAACTCATTTAGTTGAAGCTTGCGAGCTTCACCAACTTTGTCCATATCGTAATTTAATCTCTTAATGGCCCAATATGCTTTGTGTTCCAACTCAAAGGGTAGATGGCAAGGTTTGCCATACACAAAGAGGAATGGGGACATTTCGAGTGGGATTCTGTATGCGGTACGGTTGGCCCTTAGCGAATCATTCAATCGAAGGGACCAATCTTTCCAGTCGGGATTGATGGTCTTCTCTAGTATGTGCTTGATTTCACGATTTGCCAATTCGGCCTGTCCATTCGTTTGTGGGTGATATGTTGTTCCTACCTTGTGAATGACACCATATTTTGCATAAGTTTTTCAAATGGCTTGTTGTAAAAGCATGTGCTGTTATCACTAATTACCGCTTTAGATGCACTGAAGCAAGAAATTATGTGTTCGTACATGAACTTTATCACCATTTTATTGTCATTAGTCTTGGTAGCTATAGCTTCTACCCATTTATAAACAAAGTTTACCGCGACTAGGATGTATAGGTACCCAAAGGATGGGGGAAAAGGGCCCACGAAGTCAATACCCCAGCAATCGAAAACCTCAACGATGAGAATCGGGGTTAATGGCATCATGTCTCGTCGGGTTATCGCTCCCATCCATTGACACTTGTCACAAGATTTGAAACAATTGTTCACATCCCGAAACATTGTGAGATAAAACAAACCGCTTTGAAGAATTTTAGTGGTTTTCTTTTTCACGGAAAAGAGGCCTCCACATGCTTCCGAATGACATAATTGACAGACTTTTGGAATTTTGTCATCCGGTATACATCGTCGGATGATTTGATTGGCGCAATATTTAAAAAGGAATGGATCATCATAGAAAAACATACGCGACTAAGTGACGAACCTCTTCTTATCTTGCGGTGTCCAATCGGGAGGGACAACTCCCGTGACAAGATATTTCACTATATCCGCAAACCATGGCAAAGAAGAGGTGGCAAAGAGTTTCTCATCTGAAAAATACTCATCTATAGGTTTAGGATATCTAGGTATGTTGGACAAAAGTCATGATAAGTGATTGGCAATGACTTTTTCTACTCCTTTTTTATCTTTAATGAAGAGATTGAACTCTTGTAGGAGTAGGATCCACCTTATGAGGAGCGACTTTGCGTATTTATTCGTAAGTAAATATTTTCAAGTTGCGTGGTAGGTGAAACAGGTGATTGGGGAACCGATAAGATAGGATAGAAACTTGTTAAGAGCAAATACTACCGCTAGCAACTCCTTCTCCATGGTGGAGTAATTGAGTCGTGGTCCGATAAGGGTCCTGCTAGTGTAGTAGATGCCATGAGCCTTATTGTCTTTTCGTTAGCCCAAAACAGCCCCTATCGCATAATCGCTAGCATCACACATAAGCTCGAATGGTAAGGACCAATCTGGAGCTTACATGATGGGAGCGGACACAAGCATGTTTTTTCAATTTTTCAAAAGCACTTTGGCATGCTTTTGTCCACTCGAATGGGGTATCCTTCATAAGAATATTGCTTAAGGGTCTGGCGATGGCACTAAAGTCCTTAATGAAACTTTGATAAAACCTCGCGTGGCCCAAGAAGGAGCACACGTCTTTCAGCGATTTAGGTGGGGGTAGGTCAACTATGATATCTATTTTTTCTCTATTAATCTCGATCCCTTTTAATGACATGATGTGTTCAAGAACTATACCCTCGGGTTACCATGAAATGACATTTTTTCCAATTCAGCACTAAGTTCTTTTCCACACATCGGGCTAGTACTTTCTCAAGATTGGCTAAACATAGGTCGGAGGAGGCACCAAAAACACTAAAGTCGTCCATAGAAACCTCTAGTCCTCTCTCAATCATGTCACTGAATAAGCTCAACATACACCTTTGAAAGGTCGCCGGTGCATTACACAAACCAAATGGCATACGTTTGTAGGCAAACGTTCCAAAGGGGCAAGTGAAGGTTGTTTTCTCTTGATCAAGTAAATCTACCTCAATTTGGTTATATCCGAAATAACCATCTAGGAAGCAATAATAAGGGTGGCTCGTTACTCTTTCAAGCATTTGATCGATAAATGGCAAGGGGAAATGATCTTTCCTAGTTCTCGCATTGAGTTTTCAATAATCAATGCAAACGCGCCACCCAGTGGTGGTACGTTGGGGAACTAACTCTCCCTTAGCATTTCAATCACAGTCATGCCCGACTTCTTCGGAACGACTTGAATGGGGCTCACCCACTTTCTATCCTAGATGGGGTAGCTAATCCCGGCATCCAACAATTTTATGATTTCAGTCCTCTCCACATGTTTTATTATGGGGTTTAGCCGTCTTTGCATTTCTATCGAGGGCTTAACATCCTCTTCGAGGTGAATCTTATGGGTGCAAATTAGAGGGATTATCCCTTTCAAATCATCTATACACCAACCAAAATCACTTTGGTGCTTCCTCAAAATCTTTAATAATTTACCCTCCTGCTCGTCATATAGAGGAGAGAATAACAGGAAATGTCTCACTTTCACCTAGGAAAGCATATTTAACATTGGAGGGTAATTTCTTCAATTTGAGAGTCGAGAATGTGTCGCTAAAGGGCACCATGTGTGCTTCCCTTGGAGGTAACTCTTTGAATCGAGAAACCCAATTAACATCTCTCGTGTCCTCGTTCGATGCTCTCTCATCGAGTAAGACTCTCAACTCTTCTATCTCCCTCTCAAACTCGATGTAGGCTCCCTTACTCTCACGACTAGAAGCTAGGCAAGATTATAAGGCGTCTCCACAGTAATTTTCCTCAAAGTGTTCTTCTACGATCTCCTTAATTAAGCTCACCGCGTTAAGATCATCTTCTTCCCCTACTTGTTGGGCTATATTGAAGATGTTTGTTTCTAAAGTCATATTCCCAAAAGTGAGTTGCATCTGCCCACTTCTAGTATTGATAACTGCGTTAGCCGTGGCTAAGAATGGGCATCCAAGGACGATGGGAACATAATTTTTTGAGGCAAAGGAGGGATTTGGGTCTTAAATGACAAAATCTACCGGGAAGTAAAAAGTGTCCACTTGGACTATCACGTCCTCAACTATACCCCTTGGTATCTTCACGGTTCGATCCGCTAACTGGAGAATGATCCTTGTAGGCTTAAGATCACCCAGATCAAGTTTCCTATAAATCGAATAAGGGAGGATGTTGACACTTGCCCCCAAATCGAATAAGGCTTTTTCGAATTTGTTCTCTCCAATAGTGCAGGAAATCGTGGGTGCACCAGGATATTTATATTTAGGTGGGAGATCATTTAGAAGGGCAAAGCTCACATTTTGTTCTAGAAACACGTTCTTCTTTACCTTCATCCTCCTCTTGATTGTCAATAAGTCTTTTGACTTTTTCATAGGATGGGATTTGCCTTATTGCATCGAGAAAAGGTAAGTTTAATTTCCCGTTCTTAAGCACTTCTAGCACTTCTTCACTTATGGTCCTTTTATGTGCAGGAACCAATCTTTAAGGAAATTGCCGAGTGGAGGGTGGTTTCACAACTACCTCGAGCTCACTAGTGTTTTACTTTTCACTCTCTTTCAAGGAGATATCTTCGGCCACTTTTATGCCCGGCGAATTCTCCTTGTCTTTTGAAATGTCATGTGGGGGAGGTGATAAATCAACAACTCTTCCACTACGAAGAGTGGTTATCGCTTGGCAGTGCTCCTGCTGTTCGGTAGAGGTGGATCTAACACTAGGTTAACCTTGGGGAGGTCTTTAGCCTTGGGAGGAAACTTGCCCTTCTCTTGGATGCTCAATGTGGATTGCATCTTGGAGATGTTTGCATTTATTTCGGCAAACAAGTGTTCATATCGAGCATTATTTGCACCTTGAGAATTTATGAATTGGTTAATTGTATCCTCGAGGCTCCTCCACGGTGGAGCTACATATGGGGCCGTAGGTGGTGGCGCTTATTGGTATCGAGGAGGTGGTGGAGGTGGGACAACCTATGAATGTGGGTTCATCATAACTTGCAGTTGTCCATAGATGAAACAGGATGGTTCCTCCACGAAGGGTTGTAAGAGTTCCCATGCAGGGCATTAAAATTCCCCTTGAATCTTCCTATAGCATCCACATGTTCAGTGTGTATGGCCTTGTAGGCAGAAATCATCGGGCATGCCTTTGTGGAGTGGCCCATCTCACAGATAGCACACACTTTTTCTTTCCAACCATGGCTGGATCCAGAGACATTTCTCAAACGACCATCAAACCAATCTTTCATATCTCTCTGAAACTGATCGAATCGACGGTCTATTAAGGTATTGCTATCCAAATGGTATAGACCGGAGGAAGTTTGATTGATAGATGGTTGTCTAGGTCGAGCTTGGATAGGATTAGATGTGTCCCATGCTTGGGTAGTCTCTGCGACATACTTAAGATGGGACTCGACATCGCATAAGTTTAAATCTCAAAAGGGTTTTTCACACATTGTTTGCACAAGTTGTTTGGAAGCTATTGCCAACCCATTATGGAAGAAAGATATCACTAGGTGTTTGTCAAAACCATGATAAGGGCATGCACTTACTAACTCTTGGAAACGTTCCTAACATCTGTCAAAAGTCTCATTATCGTGTTGTCAGAAAGCTTGAATTTGAGTTTTGGCAGAGTTAGTCTTGTGCTGTGGATAGAATTTTGAGACAAACTTAGACTGCATATCTCTCCAGGAAGTGACGGAGTTCGGGGGTAGAGACCATAGCCAGGTCTTGGCTTTATCCTTTAAGAAAAAAGGAAAAAGCTTTAAGCGAACGACATCTTGCGTGCAAACTTGATCACTAAATGTGTCATACGCCTCTTCAAACTCACGAATATGCAGGTATGGTTTCTCCGAATCCATGCCATGAGACGTAGGGAGAATATGTATCATCCCATTGCGAAAATGGAACTGACTGGCAGTATACGGAAGTAAAATGAAACCATGGGTGGCATTTCTCTCAGGAAAGAGTAAGTATTTCATAGGACGATAGGGGAGATCTCCCTCTCCAGTACCGAAACTCGTTGCGTCAGACATCGCACTTGCACTCTCTTCAAATGACTCTGTGTACTCACTAGGTGTTCTAGATGTGTGACTCAAAGTTTGACTCAGGGTGTAGCTACTGATAGAGTGCTCAGGAGTAGGAATTGGAAACCAGAATTGTGGAATGCGAGGTGTGTGTGGGCATTCAGAGTTATACTCAATGATTTGATTTTCGTCGATTCTGGTTGGAGTATTGTGAGGAGTCTGAGTATGTTTAGGATTTTGCATTAAAGGCTTTTGCGAGATGATGAAATTTTTAATTTTTTTTATGTTTTTTGGATTTTCTTGGTCAAAGTTTTAGATTGATTTGATCTAACCAAAGTCTACCTGAATCGCCGACAACGACGCCAAAAATTTGATGCGACTATAAATGTGTCTAGTGTACGTGCTATTTAGGCTCAAGTGCAAGCCTATCACTTAAGTAATAATTCAATAAGTCGGGTATCGATCCTTGGGGAAACATGACGAACGAAGTCGTAACGATGTTGGAAAGACAAAGGTAACCTAACTTTGACTCTAAAAAGAACAAAAAGGTGATTTGAATTGTGAAACAACTACAACTAGATGCAATTTTTAAAAATGATTAATTAATGAAATTATGAAAAAATGAAATGCAATTACTCTAAATTAATGAAAAGACTAATGATGATTTAACTAAAACTTTAACTATGAGATGAGAAAGATAGGTCGGATTACAATTCCCAACACCCTAGTAATTCACTTCGTAGGATACTAGATTCAGAATTAAAGCTTTAAATGAATCCGGTTTTTAATGATCCTAATTATTACATATATGAGGGATCGTAGCCCACACAGTATATAACAAAAAGGGTGAATTAAAACCCGGTCTTTAACACTCCTAAGTATTACATATATAAGGGATCGTAATCCGCACAGAATGTAAGCAAATGATGAATTAACGCAGTATCGTATTAACTACGATAAATTTCCAACTTCTATTTCCACTATCATGAATTACATCAGGTGGGGTTCGTGCACCCCAACCCTTGAAAACTTAGCCGAACATATTAAAACTAGAAGAAAACATGTTTTAAATGAAATAAAACATTTTTACTAACAACTGAAGGTGAAGAAGAATGAAATTACTCACTAAAGAAGTAACTATTGCAATAATGAAAGCAAGAATTGAAACAAATGTACTTGAACTGCAAAACTGGAATCAAACTAGGGTTTCTTGTTGTTGTCTTCTCTAAATTAATTACAATTCTTCTCTACACAGATTAGAAGCCTCCTTAATGTCTGGGAGGTGTTTAAAATTTATACTCTACGAATTTCTAAGAGTTTCAACCATACAGGACTCTTATTTTTCAAGTGGATAAATCCAAATCTTTTATACCCAAACCGATCCTGTTAAGATGATTCGGTTCGGTTCCATCTTTGACAGAAGTGTTTCCCTGAACCAGTTCGGTTTGTTTGTTTCCTCTTCAGTTCGGTTCGATCTCTTCGTTCTTCACAGGAGGTTTTCCCAGGATAGGATCAGTTAGTTTTTCAAGCCCTTCGGTTCGGTTCCATCTTTTCAGGAACTTTTCCTCCTTGTAATTTTTGAAGACTTGTAACTTTTGATCCGAAGCTCGAATTAGGATGCCGATTCTTCCTAAGAACTTGTAGGCGTGAGGTCTTCGACTTTTATTTTGATTCTCTCCTTCCTCGTGTGCACTGAATACCTGCAAAATAGATAGGAGATACACGAAACTTGATGTACTAATTAGAAAATGTCAATAGCAGTGATATGAGATAAATCCATCGATTTACACTTTGCAGAGCGATAAAAGCCTCTAAATTAAGGGGATAAGTGGGATGAATTTATGCCTAATCATATATATATATATATATATATATATATATATAAAGCCAACTTTAAACTCAACCAAATGCCTAACCAGAAACCCAACCCAACTTTAAACTCGACTAAAGGCCTAGCCAAAAAACCCCAACTAAAACCTAACCCGTGTGCCCCTTGTCAGACCCGTTGACGCATCTTGAATAGGAGCGTGTGTGGCTTGCTAAGGCACGAGCGTGAGTTCAAACCCCACGTGTGAGGTCCCCAATGTGGTCCTACACAAATGACGTACTTTTATATATGTGTCATCCCTACCCAATTACGAGTTTCTAAGTCTTCAATCCGCCATTAATGGTTGCCCTATCCCCAAATCAATTCCAAATCATAATCTAACATTATAGGATCATAATCTAAAAGGTTTTATCATAATAAGGCTCAAATTATCACTTATGACACATCTAAACTATGTTTCATTAAAATATTTGGGTATCATCATTAATATGTATTTCGACCATCAAAATGTATTCTAAATATATGACTTATCATAATAATTTAGCGTTAAATGTTTTAATATCAAACTTGTACAAATTACATGAGTTCTTATCATTAACCCTAATTAATATCAGATTTGTGACCTATCTGATAATTATAAATCCTTAATCTATATTAACTAAAGATAAAACATATTTAACCATCACATTAAGATCCTAGTACGTGTTTAATCCCAAATTTATTTATAATGATTATCAAAACATAAATATATTACATATTAAACCTTGATAGAGAAAGATATATCTTGCCTATTAATGAAGGTTGAAAGTCATAACTCGAGTCCCCCTTGTGATCTCCTAGTTCATCCCAAAAGACATCCTTTGTTCTCCAAAATCTCCTTTACTTTCAGGGTTTGTGATTTAGGTTTAAGTAAATGATTTAGTAAGGGTTAATACTCCTTATAAACCCCTAAACCAGAAGGTCCATAAAAGGCCTAAATTTGGACCCCCGTATGAGTACAAAATTTTCCCAAACTGACCCCAAATTTACCCCAAAGGTATACTTACCCCTTGGGCCAATTCTAGTGCATTAAAAACACATCTTCAGATCTTTGTACCATCCTACAGTCCAGTGTAACCAAAAATACCTCATAACATAAAATAAAATATATGTTTTAAATATTTTAGGAGGTAATGCATACATAATTAATTTCACCGATAAATTAATTTATAATATGCAAATTTTAAATGTCACATAAATTATGCACTTATTATTAAAATCTCACACAAGAAATAATAATTCATAATTAATAATTGATTCATAATTCATAATAAATATTACTAAATAAAATACGGGGTATTACATGAGGTCCTCCAGGTGACGCTTGAGCATCTTGCAGTTATATGTTTTGTGATTATGATCCTAATGATAAATGAATCGCATATTGGTGTCTCTTTCATTTGTATCACTCGCCATCTTTAGGGGCTTCTTGTTAAGGCTTGTATTTTATCCTAGAAATGATCTTGTAGACCGTCTCCTTAAAAAAGGTATCCATTGCTTGGTAGGTATTTTTATTAGTCAGTATCCTTGATCGTCGTTTAGGTTTCTATGTTTTGCCTTTTTTGGCGGAGGTCTGCTGTGCGCACCATTCAATCTTTTCTTTATGTCGTTCTTCTTAAATGACTTAGAAGAACCTTTCTGTTGATTCCTAAAATTAGGGAGCTCGTTCTTGACACACCCCAACCCAGTTACTTATAATTAAGTTTGAAAGTCAAAGTGAGTCAAATCATGATTACCTTAACCAAACCATAAACATGAGTATCCTTTATTATTTCAGTTATTAACATGAATCAATAAAACTAAAAGCCTTTCACAATTTTAAGGTAATTATGCTTATTCAAACTTACTAAAAAGATAAGTAGGCTTAAATTACCCCATTTACGTTTGAACAAATCATGGTTTTATGCATCCCTTGCTAACCCCACCGAACTCCTAGATTTGGTAGTGATATCACAATACCTTAAAAACATAAACATAGGAACCATGAGCAAAATAGCTCAGCAAATGCATCACTACTACACTATTGCATAAAATTAAAAGCAATAAATCATATCCCCGTGATGATCCGGCTCATTCATAAAGAATGACCAATTATATACTTATTTGGCTCATTCATAAATAATAACCAACTTATCCGAATCATGATTCACATATCCTGTCTGCAATAGACAATTCTCCCCCATTCCTGGTCGAGGAGTAACCCCTTGTCTTTAATAAACAAATCTTCCCCATTCCGGGTCGGGGAGTAACCTCCCATTTTGGTAAACCAAAATGAACATGTTCATATTCAATATTATTCTAATAATATCCGTAACCATGTATAAGACATATTACTAATAAGTAATATTCAGATCGTATCCATAACCATGTATAATACATATCTTTCCAGTGAGTACACTCACCTTGGCCACTTACTGGGTTTTCCCTGGGTCCTTATCTGACACTTTTCCAACCGGTACTCCTTCCCTTCCTATCATTCTTACAATATTAGTATCGTCATAAGAATATTAACAATAAATATACTAACTTTAACCTAATTCAACTCAGAAGCATCATATGATCCCATTCAAATCATTTCTCATAAATGAAGTCTCATCCAATTTCATGTTAAAATATTTAATATATCCAATCCATAGTCCAAACATATTTTAATTTCTTCTTGGTAATCTAATTCTTATCATATTAGGTTCCCAATATAAAAAACAACACATCATTTCAAGTTTCCTAGAGCAAAATGTGTCCATTTCTTTATTACAAAGCAAATCTGCCCTATAGGCTCTTTTATCGTTCAGTCAACTTCCAGGAATTTTCATAATTTTTCTACATAATAACATCCTTTGATATTTCAACAAACATCCATAAACATATGAAACAATACAAAATTAAAGTTTCATAATTTTTAAGGTCCATTTTCTATGTCAAACAAAACATCGAACACCTGGTGTGCATACTTACACCTTTAGGACAAATTTTATACCTGAACTTCAAACTATTATCAAAGATTCATTTCTTGTAATTTTCACATTATTTTTGGGTATGTTATACATATATGAGTCACTTTTTATCTTCAACTATAATTATTCAATTCCAATAAATATACAAAAAGATATAGGAGTTTGAATACATAAGATTTCCAATCGAAGCAATATACATGATTTACATGTTCAACTTTGCTTAAACTCGCATCTATTCATAAGTATACCTCAAGGCATGGAATTTAAGTAACCAAATGATGATTTATATTATTTCATCAATAATATAAAAACAAATATAACAAGTTTTATGGGTGGAATTACCTTAGGGACTTTTACGTAGTTTATCCGAATTTTTTGTCAAATTTTCTCCTCACTTTCCTCTTCCCGAAGTTCCCGACTCTCTCACCTTAGGCAAAAACTCTTCCTTTTTGAAAAATTCTGAAGGAACAGATTATTTCAAGAGTTATAAGTTGGCATAAGCCACCTCCCCCTTGGTCCAATCAAACTATGACATGTGTCGCCATATAAGACAAAATATCCTTTAAAGCTAAATGACTACTTTACCCCCTGTTCGTAATTTAAGCATAACTCCTTCATGGGACCTTTGTTTTACACACCATTTGTTTTTTTAGAAACCTAAATCATATATCTACAACTATATAGTTTTCACCTCAAGTCAATTATTATATTATAGTGGCCAAACCTAGTCCCGAACTTGAACATTCTTACCAAAGACTTCACAAACTTGTGTTTGTGACGAATTCAATATTCTATAAGTTATAAAGTTAGGATTAAACTAAACACAATAACTTAACATTATATATTCTAATAACACATTATCCCCATCCCATACGGTAAGCATGATTTAAACATGGTTTATCATAATCATATCTGGGTCGTCACAGTTCTCCACATTGGCATCTTTTTTTAAGTACATGCCATCAAGTCATCCATTAATGATGTTGGCTTCTTAGTTAGAGATTGATAAATGCGTCACATCTAGCAAGGCAAAACTTTAAAAATAAATTGCCAATTGCTCATTGCAATTGTTAATTTAATTGAATAGATTTCAGTATTATTAAGAATACTTCTTGAGGAACTCCTTTTTCCTCATTATTATGAGATTAGGGAGTCCACTTCCTTTATTTTCTAGTTGTTGGTGATAAAGCGAGCGATGAACTTAACGACAGATTCCCTTAAAGAGGAGATTAATTAAGGGGTATCTTGTCAAAATACCTTAGGCCGATCTCGCCAAAAATAGATGGGAAAATCGAATATGTGAGGGCATCATGATGGCTCTTGATGAGTGCATTATTTTATAATATTTATACCCAAATCTAGGACTTTTTAGCCCCGTATCATCATAAGTAAAGAGATTTTACAGTCATTTTTGTTATTTAGAAGAAAAATGCAAAATTAAACATAATTCGAGTTAATAATACAGTTTTGAAACCCCAAGCTCGCTGTATATTCATGACCTTAAATATTCATCGTTAATCACTTGTGCAAGATTTATTTTGAGTATTTACAGGGTTTACGATGCAAACAACAAAATATGGACACAATTTGGGCAATAAAATGTCAGTTATATTTTTTAGGGGCAAAATGGTTAATTCAAACGATCAATTTCGGACTTTGACTATTCATGGAAGTTATAGGCCTTGAATCAAGGAACACCTAGGTTGAAATAGAGTCTCAATCTGAGCTCAAATGAAGAAATTATGACCGTGCAAATTTCAAAACTAAAAGAAAGTCAAAGTCAAAACCTCGAGTCAAACCCAAAGTCAAATCCAGTGACTCGGACTGTGTTGAAATATTATTGTGATCGAAATGTGGGTCACATAGGTTCTTGTGGTGCAATGATCTGAGGTTGCATGGGAACGTTATGGAGTTTGAGGTTTAAAATGCAAATGTTAGAAATTCGTCTCAACTTGGTGTTAAATATTTTTGGTTGCATAATTATTCTTAAAGGGTTGGTTTGTAGAGTGGCAATGGGAGGTTTTTAGTTTATGGGATGTCTGGGGTTCGAACTTTTATTCTCTCCCTTTTCCAACACATGTTTGCCATGCGCGCTAGGGCGTTTGTCTTCCTTCCCACTCGCTTGTCCCCACACGCGGTCCTCTCCCCCCATACCTGTTTGATTCTGGCCAGGTTTTCTCTTAGCCTAAGTCATTTTTTTGGTTTTTTATTTATAGTTTTCTTCCCAAAAAATTATTTGTCTCGAGATTTCTGTTATTGTTTTGCATGATTTACTTTAAAAAAAAATTATTTTATCTCTTTTTCTTATTGTTCCCCCATTCCATCTTTTTTGTCCTTTTGTTTTTGTTTCCTCCCTTTTGTTTGTTCCATCCAAGATTCCCCATAGTTCTTTTGTCCACTTTTCTATTTTATTCCCTCATTTTTTTTGTCTTTTCCTTTTTTTTTGTTTTGTTTTGTTTTCTTCTCCCCACAAATATGTTTTATTTTTGCATTTTGTCTCTTTAATTTATTTTCCCATTTTTCTCTTTGTTCCTTCCGAGATGTGAAGACCCCAAACTTTCTTTTTGTTTCTTTGATCCCTTATTCCTCTTTGTCTTGGATAAATTAAACATAGTTTTTGGGGGTATAAAAGATGAGTTCATTTTTGAATTTGGGTGGTCTGCGATAAACACAAAATAGAGACAAAATTATAAAGAGTAGAAAATTTAAACAAATATAATTTTGTAGCACAAAAAATATTATACCTTGTGTGTTATTTTAAGTGTTTGTGAGACTATTTTAGTACAAATTTGGAAGGAACATTGTATATTGATACTCAAGTCTTGGACTCCAAACTTTGTAAGTTGAATTTTATTAATGAAAATTATTATTTCATCTTGCAATATTTTTGTTTCAATTATGACGCTAGAGTAATTTTATTTCAAGGACTAGGTGAAGTTTTTCATGATTAAATAAATTCGAATCTTAATCTAATTCAGTATTAATTCCCGACGTGTGTTAATTAATAATAAAAACTCGGTATTCACTTAAAACTATACGATAATGTGTTTTAAACCTTCGAAATTATTTCTTAAATCATATTTTAAGAATTTGAATGTGTAATTTTTTATGGGATATACTTACATTAAATTCTTGGATATCTAATGCTTAAATGGAAAGTTAAAACTCAAAATTTGATATCTTCGAGGGAATAGAGATTTAAGGTGTCTAGTTTAAGAGACGTTAAAATATTTTGTGAACATTTATTGTTGTATTTCCGAAATGTACGCGACGAGAGTCAGTGTATTTTGAGTTATAAATTCAGAAATATATAATTAAATTAATGTGTGATTTTAATTAAAAGTGATAAACGAGTCCAACTTCCTAGTTTTCTCCCATATTTAATTATCAAATTTGTAGTCATTTTATTCATTCACTTTTGTGTTAATTTAGAATTCAATCATATCTATACACTCATTTTGTCTAATGGACAGTCAATAATTTATACGAATTGACAAAATCTTTGTGGGTTCGACCCGTACCTATACTCGATATACTCCAATAACCTATGCGCTTGTGGTTATTTTATCATTTAAAACTTGACAACAAGTTTTTGACGCCGTTGCTGGAAATTTATGTTAATTTTAAAAGTTTTTGACTTTCGGAGTAGTTTAAATTAGGAAAAATATGAATATTCATTTCAAATAACTAAATGACCCCATTAGCATATAGCATTTTTCTTTTATTTGAGTGTGTGTGTGTGTGTGTGTGTGTGTGTGTGTGTGTGTGTGTGTGTGTGTATATATATATATATATATATATATATATATATATATATATATATATATATATATATATATATATATATATATATACAGAGAGAGAGAGAGAGAGGGAGAGAGAGAGTATCCTACATCACACCTAATTCTAGATCCTAAGAAACTTTTTTTTTTCAGATTTTTTATTTTTCTCTTGAAATTAACCTTTTAATCAACACATGTTAAAAAAATAGATCAAAATACAATTTCTAGTTTGTTTTAAACAATTTATATAAATCTGCTGGCGCAGACCCTTATAAATAAGGCATTTTAATTAGTTTTTGTTGGATTTTTAAAAAATGGCTAGAAATTGTATTTTGACCAAATGTTTTGAACATGTCTTGATTGAAAGATTAACTCCATGGATAAAATAAAAAATTGAAAAAAAGAGATTTTAGGGCCTAGAACTAGGTGTGATGTATAGGTGATGTAGAGAGCATGATATATAGGAGTCTTCCCCCCCCCCCCCCTCTCTCTCTCTCTCTCTCTCTCTCTCTCTCTATATATATATATATATATATAATCCTCATAGTGTATTGTTTTGTTCTATTATTTGATTTTTTATTTTATTCGAAAATAAAAATAATATTTTCATAATCTGTTTTTTTAGTGAGTCAAAAAATATATAAAAAATAGATTTATGTCTTTTGTTAGTAAATAATAGTTTTGACACTAGTTTTCTCATAAAAACACAAAATACCTAAATTTGAAAAACTCGAACACATTTTTTTTGAAAATTTTGAGATTCCATATTTTCTGTAATTTGTAAAAAAATATTTTTATGAAAAAATATTTTAAAATTCATTTAAAAAATTAATAATAATTTCAGCAACATATATTTTTTTTCCAGAATATAGACAAAAAAAGAAAAAGTCTCATAGTGTACTTTTTATTTTATTATTTATTTTTTTTATTATCTTCCTCATGTCAAATTACACCGTTAGTGCCTTTATTGTGATATTTTTATTTAATATTCTTGGGACGCACTTTATGTTTGGTGTAGTTGTTTTTGTGTTATTTTTTCCAGGAGTCTTGTGGGTTGAATAATCCCTCCACATGGATCAATGAGATAGGGACACCTGTCCTCATAAACATCCACCTCAAGGCTTCACATATACTTGGTCGGCCAACCGATTGATCACAACCAGGAAGGTGGACCATCAAGTACAGTAAAGGTCACTCACATGGGGGCTAGAAATAGCCATTATACATGTGCATTTGAGGATCAACGGTGTCATTTATTGTATATGGGTATAAATGCTTGAATATATAAAGGCATTTCATCTTTTGGTTTACTAACCACTATAGATAAACTATCTTCCTTAGCTCAAGTGACAGACGAATTAGCACGAGTAAGATTGCACTAAGTTTTATGAAATTAAGATTGCACTAAGTTTTATGCAATTACCCCTCAACTGCAATATCATAGTTGTGGATGTAGGCTATTTCTTTAGCTAAAACTTAAATTTTTTTATTTTCTTGCTTGTAGTACTTAATCTTTATATATACATATATCCGTGATTATAGAAATGGTATTATCAAGCCAATATTTAATCTATAGCAATTTTAGACATCAACAGATTGGCGTTGTCTGTGGGAACGACTGTTTGTCATCGTTCTCCATCAGTTTTAGTCATTAGTTCACCTTTGAGTTCTTTATGAAGGATGACTGGGATTTCAAAAAGTAACTTTGCGACTGGTGGTAATACTTTCACTTCATCTGCTCCACCCAGTGCAACAGATCTCCAAGGAATCTGAATCTACCTTGCCAAAGGGCAAGAGGAAATGCAGGAAATGGTGAGGCAATTAGCCCAATCACTACAAGCTAAGTCTACTCCCTCTCTATCCCATAGAAGAGAAATGCTGCCTCCTTTCTCGAAAGTGAAAGAAGTATCTATTCCAGGTCCTCATGTGACAGGTCTTATCTCCCAGGAGCAATTTTTTTAATCAGATCCACTGATTAGTTTGATAGTCGGTCTCACTTCTGAATGGTCAAACTTTATGGAGAGGTTGAGCAAGGCCTCTTCCTTTGATCGTCTTAGCCCCCGAGCAACTAGAGGACATCACAAAGAACTAGTGAGATTGCATGAGCACTGAGAAGGATTAGTCAAGTCTAGAGCAAGTATCCGAGGATCCATGCGTGTCAAGATGACTTCTCAGGAAGAGAGCTCAATAAAAACGCATGGTAGAATTGCTAAAATTGTATCAACCAAATCTAAGCCAGAAGATCACTCTTGGAAGTGATCAATACAGAGACTAGAAGATCACTTGGGGGGATATGGATAAGACTAAGAATCCTCTACAAAGAAGTTTTGTGAAGTGATCTCCCTTCATTCCAACCATTATGGAATTTCTAATACCTTCCAAATTTAAGCCACCATCATTCACTCCTAAGTATGATGGTAAGACTGCTCCTGTCATTCATGTTGAATAATACCAGGTTACAGCTGACATCTACTCTATTCCTGATGAGATGCGCTAGTGAGCTTTCTCTAGTACTATCATTGGATCAACCCAGATATGGTATAACAATCTACCTCGAGGATAAATTTTCAATTTTCAGCTGCTCGTTGAACTTTTCATTAGCAACTTCTGCTTTAGGGAAAAATCGATCAAGAGAGCAGCCCACCTACTAAGTGTTTGTTAGCAACCAGGAGAAACTACTCGGGAGTATATACTCACTTCAATATTGAAAAGTTAGAGGTGGTATATTATAGAGAGAAAAATGTTATCACTGCCTTGATGAGTGGACTGCTTCCTGAGAAGTTGTACTATACACTAGCAAAAGAATCTCTTAAAACCAAGATGGAGTTGATGGCAAAGGCTAGTAAGATCATGAACGCTGAGGAAGTTATGTTGCCATGCAGGTCCCCGAGATGAAAACTAACGGCCAGAAGAGCTTAGATAAGAAAGTTCAGAAAGATAAGAAAGCCAATCCTAAGAAGTATGAGTATAACCCATTTACTATAGGTGTTCATTACATCTTGGAGGAGATTAGGGGCAGTACGGACTTGAAATGACATGGTAAACTGAAATCGCCACCCAACTGGAGGGAAAAACCCAAATATTATGATTTTTGCAAAGATCATGGGTATACCACTGATAGTTGTATTGCCCTGAAAAATGAAATTGAATCTCTCATTCGTTGAGGAAAGATGGCCAAGATTATTGATCGAATAAAAGGTTGAAACTCTAAAAGGAGGTCAAAATCACCTTGCAAAGATAGAGATGGCAGAAAAAGAGGTCGATACAATGACTTTGAAGATGAACCAGACCTGCCAAAAAAAACCAAGAACCATAACTTGATATAAAGATGATATCCTTTGGTTGTCATTTTATTATAGGAGGAGACGCTGGAGGCGGAGATGAAACTGCTGAAAAGAAAGCCTATTTAAATGAGGCCAAAGCCTGTTCGACAGATCAACCTATCGGACGAGGTAGGTGGTCTACCCATAAATATTAATAAAGATAAGTTAGTCATTGGATTATCAAAAAAATGACTTATTAGGGGTGCTTTACCCTCATGATGACCTATTGGTTGTCACCTTCAGGGTATATGAAGCAAAGGTTGCAATAATTCTGGTGGATAATGGTAGTTCAACTGATGCTATGTTCTATAATTGTTTTCACAACCTGGGGTTACGAGATAACATAATAGAACCATATCATAGGCCCTTAATTAGTTTCTATGGAGAAAAGGTTTATTATTTGGGAACTATAAAGTTGGAGATTTTGATCGGCAGTTAGCCAACGAGCAAAACTGAGAAGAACAGTTTCTTCATCCTAGATAATAATGTTCAGTCAGCCTATAATGATCCTTGGAAGAGTCAAATTAAATTTTTTTGAATCAGTATCATCCATAGTTCATCAGTGCCCGAAGTTCCCCACTTATTATAGCGTCAGCGTAGCAAAGGGTAACCAAGTGGAGGCCAGAGAGTGCTACTATACTTCAGTCAACCAGGAAGAGTTGAAGAAAAATACCACCACTTACCAGATGAATACTTTGGATCCACTAAAAGAAGATGATTTGGTCAAAGGACAAGTGGTGGAAGATACAGAAACAATAATATTCGATGACGAAAAACCAGAGAGTACTACTTAGATTAGCTCAACCCTAGCACCGTCCCTCAAATAAGAATTGATCACATTCCTTAAAGAGCGAAAAAGTGTGCTTGCGTGGAGCCAGGAAAACATTCCTAGAATTGACCCCAACTTTATATGCCATGAGCTTAGTATTATCAAGGACGCCAAGCCGATCAAGTAGAAACGAAGGGTGTTCAACCTCGAGAAGAATATAGATATCCAAGAGGAGGTGGACAAATTGCATAAGTCCAAATTTATAGAGGTTATCAAATACCCAGACTGGTTGGCTAATGTACTTATGGTAAAGAAGAAGAACAATAAGTGGCGTATATGTGTAGATTTCACTGACCTTAGTAAAACATGCCCAAAAGATCATTTTCCTTTACCAAGGATTGATCAATTAGTAGATGCTACAGCAGGTCACGAGTTACTAAGCTTCATGGATGCTTACTATGGTTATAATTAGATTTAAATAAAGCCTAAGGATAAGTAAAGTACATTATTTATCACCAATCAAGGTACTTACTACTACAATGTTATGCCTTTTGGGCTTAAAAATATCGGACTAACATACCAAAGACTGGTAAATAAGGTTTTTAAGGAGAAGATTGGTAAGAATATGAAAGTCTACGTGGATGTCATACTCACCAAGAGCAAGCAAGCTACCGACCACATCAAATACCTAAGCCAGACATTTAATAAACTTGAGAAGAATAAAATGAAACTCAACCCAACAAAATGCGTGTTTGGCATACAGGAAGGGATGTTCTTGGACTTCATCATGAAATAGAGAGGAATTGAATCCAATCCAGACAAAATCAAGGCGTTAATTATTATACAATCTACCATGTGCAAGAAAGATGTATAGAAACTGAGTGGAGGGGTGACTACTCTCAACGGATTTGTTTCTCGAGCTACAAATAAGTGCTTACAATTCTTTAAGGTGCTCAGAAAACATTCAAGTGGAATAAAGAATGCGAAAAAGATTTTCAAGACTTGAAACAATACTTGGGATCACCGCCACTGCTTTTCCAACCACTTATGGGAGAAGAATTGTATCTATATTTGGCTACATCATAATTTACTATCATCTTGGCATTAGTTCGGATGGAAAATGGAGTGAAAAAACTAGTATATTACACCAACAAAGCTTTCAGGGTTCAACTATCCATGCTTGAAAAAAAATCCCTTGCTCTTATTGAAGCTTCAAGGAGAATGAAGCCCTATTTCCAAGCACATACCATAGTGATTTACACAAACTTACCTCTGCGCCAAGTAATTCACAAATCAGAGAAGTCAGGGAGATTGATGGTGTGGGCAGTAGAGCTAGGAGAGTATGAAATCCTTTATGAGCCTAAAACCACATTAAAGGGGCAAGCTGTAACATTTTTCATTATCGAATTTACATATCAAAAGATGGTCGCTAACCCGGGTATGCCTACCGAGCAGACTTCCTTGAAAGAGGGCTCAGCTTCAAAGAAAATTAAATTGGCCACCGACTAGCCTAAGATATCAGTTGCGCAAAAGATAAACCAATTATATGATGAGAAAATCAAGAATCTTTTTAAATAAGGAGTATCACGTGAAGGGAATTTTGATGACGACATCCTAATTTGGAAATTATATGTAGATGGGTCTTCGTGCACTACTGGTACTAGAGCATGTCTTATTATTAATACCCAAAAAATATAGATGTGGAGTATGCACTTTGTTTCCGATTCCAGGCCTCCAATAAGGAGGCAAAGTATGAAGCACTAATCACAGGCTTGGGGTTAGCCTTATCTTTGGGAGCCGAAAAAGTCATAGCACATAGAGATTACCAGTTAATTGTCAACCAGGTGCTCCAACTATATGGGGTAAAGGGAGATCTCATGATCAAGTATTTTTCCAAAACTGCTAAAGTGATCTCCAAGCTCTCAGCATTAAAGGTGATCAGGATACCAAGGGTGAGGAATTTATGAGCAAATGCACTTCATTGGCTAGCCTTAACAACTAGGGTGGATCTCAGAAGAACCATCCTGGTAGAAATCTTTGCACATAGAAGCATAGATACAGAACCTGTCAATTTCGTCTCCTTGGAATTAGGACCTTCGTGGATGGATCCTAGAAAAAATACATTGATAAAGGTTTACTGCCTACTGACCCAAAAGAAGCAAGAAATTTGAGATACAAGGCAACTAGTTATGTGCTAGAACGAGGAGTCTTATATAAAAGAGGATACACTGCTTATCTACTTCAATGTGTACACCCAATTGAGGTGACGAACTTAATCAAGGAAGTGTATGAAGGTTCGTTTGGAGATCATTCAGTAGGCCAATCATTAGTGAGAGTGATTGAAATATAAAGATACTACTGGCCGACTATGAAAGCCGACTCTATCTCCCTCACCAAGAAATGTGATAAATGTGAAAAGTTCATCGCAATCCATAAAATACTGGGGCTACATTAACTCTAATCACTTCTCCATAGCCATTTACTATATGGGGAATTAATTTGAGAAGCCCACTGTCGAGGACAAAAGAAAGGTTCAAATACGTGGTGGTGCGATGGACTACTTCACAAAATTGGTAGAGGCTGAACCATTGGTCAAAATGCCATATGAAAGAGTCTTCCAATTTATTTGAAAGAACATCATATGTAGATATGGGGTTCCATATGCCTTCATCACTGATCATGGACTCAATTTGATAATCAAGATTTTGAAGAATAATGCATTCAATCCAAGATTTAGAAACTTCACTCTGCCCTAGGACATCCCCAGTGTAATGAACAAACGGAGGTAACTAACAAAACATTACTTGATGGACTGAATAAGAGACTTGATGATGTGAAGGATAACTAAATCAATGAGTTACACAGTATTCTTTGGGCCTATTGAGCAATGCCAAGAATAGAAGCTAGAGAAACCCCTTACATGCTTACTTTTGGGACTGAGGCAATTGTGATAGCAGAAGTAGGACTTCCCACTCATAGAGTGTTAAACTTTGATTCCCCTAAAAGTCATCTCATGAGGAGATTAGATCTGGATTTAATTGAGGAAGTAAGGGAGGATACTGCAATTCGAGTAGAGGCTTATCAACATCGAATGACTCGATTCTACAACAGGAGGGTGAAGCCGATCAACTTGAAAGAAGAAGATTATCTTCTTAAAAAGGTAATCCAAAAAGGGTATAAATTGGAAGCAAACTGGAATGGTCCTTATCGTATCTCGACAGTTGTCTGATCACGAACCTATTATTGAGAAATAATTGAAGGGTAAGAATTCAAGTATTCATGGAACGCCAATCATCTCCAAAAATATTATCAATAGTCCTATTGGGAATTTGATGTAATCGTTTTAATAATGTTGTGATTCCCTATCAATTACACTTCCTTTTTATGTTTTTTGGGGGAATGGGCGATGACAATTGCCCTAAAAAACTTCTAAAATTGCAAAAATTAGACTTCATATATGACTTTGTCTTTGAAAAGTCACGAACAAGAAGTTTTTAAAACTTTAGATATGACCTAAAACAAGAAGTTTTACTGATCGAATTAAATTCAGAAAAATCTTAGATTCCTAAAACATTTGGTCGCCAATGGTAAGTAATGAAAACACACTTGCTCCAAGAACGACCAATATCCGTTTTAATAAACCGAAGTGAATTAGTATAACCTAAGGCCCAATAACTCAAGTTCATACTTGATAAAACACAAAACAGTTAAGCACGTTAGTCGGTTACATAGCCGATTAACTAACCAGAAGCTTAATTGTTGGCTAAGTTAAATACATAGACAAAATATGTATGCAAAAGTAAATGTTTATTATTCCAATGCCAATAGCTTCAGCAGGACAATACAAAGATAGCATTAAAATAGAAACATGCATGACAAGGAAATGTAACACCCCGTGTTTTTATTAATTAATTTAATTAATTAATTGGAATATTCAATAAAAATAAAATTTTGGATTTTATGGTTTTTAGTAATTAAATGTGTTAGTTTTTATATTTGAGAAGTACATTTTCAATCGAAAATTTAAATTAGAGTTAAAATAGAAGGTTATAATGATTTATAAAATGTTTTATCAAGCAGGTACGTTTTTGTTGAGTTAAAGAATGTTTGTCTAAGTGTAAAGGTAAAATTTTTAAGTTTTTAATTGAATGTTTGGGTCATTCAAACGACAACGTATGTCGTTCGAACGATGTAGCATGTCGTTTTAACGACATGTGTCAGTTGTTTGAGCGATAGGAGGTGGTGGGTTAATTAAAGCCCTAATCGTTTTCTAACTCTTAAACCCTTTAAATACCAAAACTGATACGGGGCTGGGACTCTAAAAACACTTTTCTCTCAAACTTTTCTCTAGTAAGCTTGTCCAAACATATTTCCTCTCATATTCAACCCCTAGCCCCAACTTTTAACAAGTTTTAACTTAAGAATTGAAGATTCAATTGGCGTTTTCTCAAGAGAAGTCCAACCGTCTACTCAGAGTTTTGATTCGACTAATCTCATACATGAATACTCTATTCCTTTCCTTTGATATTATGCATTTAAGTGTTACCTAAACCTTTAATCATGTTTTTCTTAAAAGAGAATAGTGACTTAATTAGGAATAGTGATAACTAATTTTGGGACTATTTTTATAAAATCTTTTAATATGAATAATATTCATAACCCTTGGGTACGTAGGATTAGTGAGTGGATTTTGGCTTTTTATGGTGTAGGTTGCATGTAGAAAAATCTTTGTTTTTATTTAAATGATTTCGGGGGGTATGTGACTCATAAAAATTGTGTAGAGATCATGGAAATTGAAATTTTGTTATTTAAATGATGAATTCACATGTTTATTAAATTAATAAATGGGGTTTTGCGTGACTATGACGATTGGATAATTAAATTATGTTTCAATTAAATTGAACTCATGCGCAGATTTACATGTTGATTATTTATGTGTGATTGTGCAACTTGTTGGTATTTTTAATTGCCATTGTGACAAATTTTTTTTAGGTATTTCATGCTCTCCCTATATTTTAGGATGCTCTCTAGGTATGGGACTAGTGGGTAGGCCTTTAGATCATTTACGCCTTCTAGGTATGAGAATAGTGAGGGTAGATTACCGCGATTTTATTATATTGGGGTGGGATGATTTTTAGTATTTTATCGTCATTATGCTAGTCTAGGTATGTGACTAGATCGAGATTTATATTAGTAATTCATCATATATGTAGGATAGGACGCATGTGTACTTGGGGACCCTTAGGTTTGGGATTAAGGGGTATTTTGAGGATCTCACATCGATAAAAAGGGTGGGAAAATTTGTGAAATTGAGAAACTGAGAATTAATGCCTAAGATAAAAACAGGTATTAAAATTTATGACGACATAATGTGTTAGGGACCGATAGTTTAAATGAGTCATCTTGGGCAATTTATGTCGTGCAGTGTGTGGAACCTTGTCATATTGCGGGGGATCGACAATTTAAACGGATTTGGCTGGCTATTGGCAATGGAAAGTTTGACACTTTGGTGGATTACCACTCGGGGCAGGAGGACCGCCATAATAAAAGGTGAGAACAATAATAAATTTGGGTTGATTTAATTAAATTAGCGCTTTGGGGTTGTGGGATGATTAAAATGATATTGGTGTGTTTTTATCAGAATCTTTGGGGGTGGTTAGTAATTTATCTTTCCCTCTTTTAATTATATTCGTAATTAAAATACTCTATTGTGGGTTCATGGACCCTATTTGAGGGGAGTAGTGTGTATTCATGCTCAGGGCTCTGACCTCATGCGTTGACAACTTTTTCAGGTATTAGCGCTAGAGTAGTTGCACAAGATTCTTGGAAATTATCTTGGAGGCGCAGTTGGAGTTATTTTTCTTATGCTTAGTAGTTAGATTAGTTTTCCATTCTTTTGCATTTGTATTGAAACTCAGTGTATGGTTTTGGTGGGCCATTCAGCTCCACAGTTGTACGATTTTATTAAGATATTCTTAGTTCAATTTTATTCAATTTTAAATTATTGGAGATTGCGTTATCATTGGAGTTTAGCATGGTGATGGATCTTTTATCGCATAGTTGGTTATTATCATTTGGGATTGATTAAAATATTTATCTTGTGGATTGATTTTATAATGTCTCATATCCGTTACATGCTGAGAATGGTATTTATTTACTCGCACCCGACGTAGTTTTGGTGGTGACCGACACTAGAATTAGGAGGGTGTGATAGGAAAATCAAAGATCTTATAAGGCATTCCATAGGGTGTTTTCCTTCGGCCTTATCCATCCCAGTAGGATAAATATCAAGGGTAGAAGGAAGAGTAATGGTCGTGAAATCCTTTAACCTATTGCAACCACTTGTGCTTAACATACCTAAGAAATGAAGATGACGAATATATATATATATATATATATATATATATATATATATATATTCACCATGAAGACGATAGTCACCTATAATCTCTAGTGAATAGTATCAATCGGAATCCACTTAGCATTAATACTGAAAGGAGGGTCGGGATAATCCAGCATGCCTGGATCATTCCAATACCATAGCTTATCTTTTTTAGGCACCTTTAACAGTGACAGTACATTCCACCATCCCCATTTATTACCTTCTCGACGGACCTTCTCAATTTTATCCTCCATATGAGTGATAGCCTCATCATAGCCATCATCCAGATAACTTTGGGTTACTTGTGAAAATTAAAGGTTATCCAATCAACTTGGTATGTTACTCTTCTTCAAACTCTCTAATTCCTCCATTATCTGAGCATTTTTCATTTAAAAAAATATTGCTCCTTCATTTTGGGCAACTTCTGCAGACTTCCTCAAACTCTCTAATTCATTCCCCAGAGCGTTATTTTCTTACTCCAATACGTTGGCCACTTCTCGAGCACTTTTTACCTCTAGGCTCAACAGAAAGTCCTCCTTCCTGAAGGGCGAAGAAATATCCTGGAGTTTTTTTTATCAAAACCATGAACAACACTTAGAATTGTATTTAGCTTCGTAGTCAGAGTGAAGCAGAGCCAAAGGAAGGTTATGTCATCCTACAACTGCTCAATCATGTCATAGTAGGCTGCAATGTTGGCCACTGCCCTATCAAAAAGACCATGCAAATGAAGGTAGGCCTCTTTAACTTGGTTTGAAGCATCAATGCCGAGCAACACTTGTAACTCAGCCTTAGTCAAACTTAAATGCCTGACTCTAAAAAGTCTTATTCTTCATTTGAGAAAGTCACTCTCAACAGATACTATGGCAGCCTTCCTGGAGTTGAACTAAAAAATAAAAGTATAAGAACAACAATCTAGCAGAATTGTGAACAAGTATTATTAAGGACAAAGCCAACAATTTAACCAAACTAAAATTTCATTTATCATTAGGAAAAGGTCTTACAAGGGAGTCTGTCCTTACAATCAAAATAGAAAAAGAAAGAGAAAAAATCAAACATCATCCAATAAAAACCACAAAAAGAATAGCTATCTATCAGCCTAAGAGAATTACACCTTATTTTTGTCCTTGGTTGTCTCTTATGGAGGTGGGACCTTGGTCTCAATAACATGTACCACTGAATATTTTCTTATTCCCTCTTCATCATCCACTTCATCTTTTATGTTGGGTGGGTTGCACAGGTCATGTATCTAGAACAAGTTAGAGTATACAATTGTGCCGACCTCCTTTAAGGAACTTGTCTAGCCATTTTTAAAGGAAACCCTCTTCAAGTATTCTATCTGGACAACATAAGCAACGAAGGCCTTATCCCATACTCTATTGAAGGCATCCTATTTATCCTTCTTATGTTGAGCCTTAAACTCTAAAGTCTTCTTCTTGTCAGCAGCAACTTACACAACTGAGTTAGCAGTCATTTGCTCGGCTGCCTTCACCTTCTCCTCGGTCTGGTCTAACTTCTACTGCCACTTTTTTTGTTCCATCTCATGGTCCTCCCTAGTGGAAACAATGGATTATTTTAAGCCTTGGAAGGCTTCCTCTACATCAACTGAGGATGACCTCAGTTTGTCATCCCTTATCAATAGTTGGTCATAGTTGACTAAAAACTACAAATAGTACAACAACTAGGCAATTATTAGATATTATTAAGGAAAATAGAAATTAATGAAGGCACTAAGAAAAAGTTTGAGTTAGAGTGTATGAGGTAAAGATAAAAGGGGGAAAACTTCGTCCTTTTATAGGTACAGTAGATCCACCTCGAAGATTGGGAATGGAAATGATTAACTCAATGGCTGCATGCATCCCAAAAGGGCATAAAGATAAGCGTACCCTTTGGCAATTTACTATTTTTCAATCTATTCACAAAAATGCCACTGCACTAATACACTGGTGAAAAATTACAAGTCCTGAAGTTCGGCAACCGACCTCCATCATTTTTGGGCGCTAAGTAACTTTTTAGAGTAAATACTCCATCCTTTCACTAAAGCATTAAGCATGAAGCATTAGGATTTTGTTGTGGGTTAAATTATTCATCCATGTGGATCAATGAGATAGGGACACCTATCCTTATAAACATCCACATCAAGGCGTCACATATACTTGGTCAGCTAACCGGTCGAACACAACCAGGAAGGCGAACCATCAAGTAGGGGAAAGTTCACTCACATGGGGCCTAACAATAGCCATTCCACACGTGCATTTGAAGATTAACAGTCTCATTTGTTGTATATGGGTGTAAATGCTTGAATATATAAAGGTATTCCATCCCTTGATTTCTTAACCACTATAAATACACTATCTCCCTTAGCTCAAGGGAAAGATAAGTTAGCACGAACAAGATTGCACTAAGCTGTAAGTAACTACCCCTCAACTGCAATATCGTAATCGTGGATGTAGGATTTTTTCTTAGCTGAACCACGTTAAAGTCTTTTGTTGTCTTACTTGCAGTAATTAATCTTAATATATACATTTATCTGTTATTATAGAATTGATATTATCAAGCTAATATTCGATATATACCAATTTTAGACATCAACAATGAGCACATTAATTAAAAAATATAGACAAAGAAAGATGAAAAAATCAAGCAACCACATGAGATAGCTAAAATACTTATGCAATCTTATCACACGCACAATGTACTCTCGAAAATGACTGAAATTTAGGCGGCATTTTCCTCCGATCGACGTCAAATAAAACTTCGACCCGACTAGACAAGTGAACGTAAAAATTTCACGCCGAAGGTTAGTTTTGTGTGCTCCTTACGTGGATCTATTTTTGCACATTTCAATAAGCAGATTGTACGAATTTGATTTAAGGACAAAAACCCAATTTTAAGATAAGGTGAGGATTTCATCACTCTTTCTTGGCTCGAAAATCATTAAACTACTCGGGCATTTTCACAACCCTACCAATCATTTTAAATTTAAAATTAATTAGACATTTGCCATAGGGTATCACATAGGTCATAGGGAAACTCTTAATGAGGCTATGATTAAAATTTACTATAATGCGGACTTATCAAATAGGTTATGTTCGTTCTTGTCTAGGATTTGAGTTTTTTAATGAGTCTTCATACTAACCACCTACCTGGAGATAAAATTAGAATTTGAGGCAAAAACTGTAGTTGATCATCTTTTTAATTCTCCCTTGTCAAAGAGTAGGAGCTGTCTAATTAGGGACATTAATTCAGAGTCCCCTATTATCATCGAGTAATCTCGAGAAAACTAGATTTTAAAATTGAAATTCCACCCACCTAAATTAGATAATTCACATTGCTTTGTGTTAGCTTAGGAATTATGTGATTTTGAGTCAGATTATTTGATTTCTCTTTACTTTACTTTAATAAATAAATAAATAAAATATAAAATATATAAAATTCGAGTGAGCACATCTTATGCGAGATTAGTGTAACACCCCGTACTTTTATGGGTATTTAAATTACACGAGTGCTTGTAATTTAATAGTTTGAGAAATAAAATGATAAGATTAAATATTATTTGAAAAGAATCAAATTAATATTTATATGTACTATATTTACTTACGGGAATAAGTAAATGAGTTGGATTATTTTTATATCATGTCACAGGTGGGCAAAAGCGACGAGTGGTAGTATTTTATTCGGAACACACGTGTAGAGCTATGTTGGGTTCAAAAAGTAAATTTTTGATAAGTTACTCGAATGGTGATTTTGAGTGCGAGGTTGATCCGGAATGGGTCGAAATAGTCAAAATTAAGTATCCGGGGGGTAGTGTTTGGGTTTCTAGAGCTTTTTAGACTAATCGAGACTCACAATTGGGTATACGAGTCATTTTACACTTGGGCTAACACCCAATTTCGGGATTTAATACATGAGGGGCATCCATAAACCCCACTTCTCTAACCTAATAGAGAGAAAGAGAAGAGAGAAAGAAGAGAAGAAAGAAGAAGAAAGAGAAGAGAGAAATGAAAGAAGAAATCAAGAAGGAATTTTAGATTTCATTCAACATACAAAGAGGAAGATCAAATCATCTAAAATCCAATGCAAGTGTTTAACTTGCTTTAATAATTTATTTGTGTTTATAATATTTATTATAGTTGGTGAAAAATATGAATTTTTGGGATGGATTTATGTGAGAAAATGGATTTTTGTGATATGATTTCATAGAAATTGGATGTGATATTTATACCATATGAAATCTGAAAACTTGAACCCCATATGATGTATAGAATCTTAATAAAGAAATCTTAGATTAATTCATAGAAAAGATGTGATCTTGAATGGTTCTTGTGAGGATTAAAGAAACCATGAAATTGAATTAAGATAAATTTTTTAATCTTCCAGAAATTTTGTTATGACTTAAAATGCATGCCATTTTCTGTATAATTTGAATTAGATGCTCATATATGGATGAAAAGAAAGGTATGGAAGTTATATTTCTAATGAGCTTTGAATGAGGTCATTTGGACTTGTGTAGACTGAGTTATAACTGTGTTAGTTTAGTGTGTTTAAGTTGCTAGAACAACTGAGTTACGAAAATTTATAGACAATTTAAACGCATGCCATTTTCTGTATGATTTGAATTAGATGCTCATTTATGGATGAAAAGAAAGTTACGGAAGTTATATTTCTAATGAGTATTTAATGAGGTCAATTGGACTTATGTAGAGTGAGTTATATCTGTTTTAGTGCAAGGTGTTTTAGCTGCCAGAACAGTTGAGTTACGAAAATTTTATAGACGAATCAAATGCATCCCATTTTCTGTGTAATTTGAATTAGACGATGTTATATGAATGAAAAGAAAGGTATGGAAGTTATCTTTGTAATAATATTTGAATTGGGTGAATTTGACTTCTATAGAGTAAGTTATAACTATTTTAGTGCAAGGTGTGTAATCTGCCATAAATTAAAGTTGTGAGAATTTGTGAATTTTAAGAGTTCTAATAGGAAAAGGACCCTTGAATTAGAATAGGAATTTCGAATGTAATTGGGATACGAGCTAGTTGTGATAAGATGAATATTTAGGAATAAAAAATGTGATATTTATATTATAAGTAAGTGAATACTTATGGAATTAAATCGAATATGTATATTCAGGAGTACATTCTAATGGTACGAGAGATAGGCATAGATAGCCGAATTTGATGATATATATATATATATATATATATAGAGAGAGAGAGAGAGAGACGGGTATAGAGACTGTATATATGTGATATAATTATAAATATACCTGTGTGTGAATGGTATATTTATGTGAAGCACACATCTCTAGTGCTATCATGGGAAGTTGCGCGATGTGGGTGAGGCCTCTGGCTTGAGGAGCAGGGAGTGTATAGTTCCCAGGTCATAGCGTTCATTTTATATTGTGTGATTTTTATCTGGGGTGAGAGGTGGGGAGTATGTTTCATTCTCATTTTCGATGAGGAACTATGACCACTTCCCATACGTTGTGATTTGATTTTTACCAAGTCGGTGTGAGAGTCCGACCGCTAGTACCCAGGATGGTGTGTGAATAATTCCCTGGAAGATGATAGCATTGAGAGACTACATCCATTGAGTTATAGACCTGAGGGATGGTTATTATACTTATATAGTGCATGATATATAAGTATGGATATACTTGATGTGTATAGTATATTGTATACATATATATTTATATGAGATGTGAAACATATATATATATATATATATATATATATATATATAATAATAATAATAAAGAATGGAATGTGAGATAAATTCTGGATCTTCCGGGAGTATAAAATCCGGAATAAAATATGTGATATATGTATATAAAGATGAGAATATTATATACGAGGTTGATAACACTAAAATGTAAATAGTGTAAATAACTAGTGCAAGTTATTCATAATGTAAGGATGAATCATAAGTAAGAAATTATAATGTATAAGCTCAGGCGATAGCTTAGAATATTTTATATTATGCAGGGTACGTGTTAGCGTATGGTGACTTGGGAGTTATGCGAGGCGCTAGTTAGGATAGGTAGCTAACTAAGGTATTTTAAAATACACGCATTAGGTGTGCACTATTAGATAAGAGGTGAGGGGTATCTCATGTGAGTGCGTACCAGTTTAAATATGGAGAGTATCTTATTTTAAATATTAAAGTATGTTAAGCACTTGCTAAAATATTTTCAAAACTCGGGCTTTGACCTGTTTCTCTATTTTCCCCTCTCTTGCTGTATATGTATATATATAGGTGTCTAGACACAGGGACACCAGGATGATGATTCCTTCGAGTCAGACGTTTGCTGTAGTAGCTGTGGATGCAAGCAGGTTTATTTTAGACGCTTCTATCCTTGTGATCTAGATAGGAGGTACCATAGATACACTCGGGCCGATAGCCCAACTATATTCATTTATTCTTTTACCGACTTTTTATGCGGTATTCGATTTGGTTGTATTATGTTGTACCGAGTGTTCGGTTATTTTATTTCATTTCAGTTTCGTGTATATAAACTGTCTGAATGTTTTATTTAGTCGGTTTGGTTAAAAATATTTGTTAAATAAAATTTGACGCCAACCTAATAAGTTATTAGTAATTAAATTGGTTTTCGACAGTGATGTGAAGAATGAACCATATGAGATTCCTGTTTTAATTAGGTATAGGATTGATCACCCGGTATTTTATTAGGTGAGGTGTCACAATTAGTTTCAAGATCCTACCGGTCATTTATCTAGTCTGGAGTCTAAAATTCCCGATACTTCTATAGGTAGAACTTTGATTCTTTCCTACATGGGAGATGAGTTAGAAACCTGTGCCCTTAAAGATTACCTATATTCCAATAGGTCGAGTTAACCCTCATGCATACGCCTTCCCCTACGTAACACAAACAATTTCGAATTGAAGTCAGGAATAATAAATTTGTTACCCATCTTTCAAGGCACCTAAAATGAGGACCCATACCTTCATGTGCGCGAATTCGAAGAAATTTACGAAATGATTAAGTTACAAAACCTCATTAATGAGATTGTCAAACTGAACTTGTTCCCGTTTTCTTTGAAAGATAAATCCAAAAGTTGGGTACCCTCACTTAAACCAAATTCCGTCACTACGTGGAATCAATTGAGTGTCAAGTTTTTGCAAAAAAAATTCCCCAATCAAAAGACGGAGGTGATACATCACGCCATTAACACTTTTAGCCAAAAAGAGGGAGAGGCTTTGTGGATGTATTGGGAGAGATTCAAGGACTTGCTATTGCAATATCCTCACCACCGAATTAAATTGGGACGTCAAATCTAAATTTTGTACGAGAATTTTGATTTTACTACTCAATCGATTCTTGAGTTAATGTGTAATGGTTATTTTACTCAGAAAAGTAAGACCGATGCATGGACATTCCTAGACTCCATAGCTCAAAAGTCCCAATGATGGACACCCAATTGGGAATCTAGGCCCACCATATTTAATGAGGGAACCACTCACAAAGACAAACAAGGTTTTGGGATAAATGCCAAAGTGGCTACATTGGCCCGACATTTAGAAGCTTTAGAGACGAGCAAAAAGAGTAATTTAGTCATACTCGTAGTTCTGTAACATGTAGATTCACCTATGTTCTTGCTTTACGATAGTTTGGAGCATTTCGTCGAAAGTTGCTGACTATGTGTGCTACGCGTGCAACTACAACTCAAGTGCAAGCTAGTCGCTCATATAATTCTCGGTAAACCGGGGTCGAATCTACAAGTAATAGGATGTAGAAAGTTTTGATGATGAGAAGGTAGGCTTCTAAAATTTAGGTATCGAATCTCGAAAGAAAACAAAAGTTGATTTGATTTTGGAAAAAATTCTAATTAACTACCAAAAATTAACTCACAAGTGCAATTTGATTTGAAAAAAAAGCAAGAAACTAGAATTTTGATTTTTGAAAACCATTTGGAAAAAGTAGAGTTGGGATCCAATCACCCAAACCATAGGTATTTTTGTTAAATATGAATTTCTTGATAATAATATAATTAATTAAAAGAAGAACATTAATTGAACCGAAGCACTAAATATGTGAGAATATTACTCCTCACAATATTTAGTCAACAACAAAATTGACGTGAATTATAGGATTATTGATACTTATATCATCTCCTCAAACACTCCGGTTTCCTATGACAAACTTAGTTAAGGGATCTACAATATTAGCCTCAACAAAAGTATCAAACCCTAATAATTACGTATATGATTACGTCGAATATTACACCTAACATTCAACACCTAGGATGGGTTCATGTTCCCCAACTCTCTAAGAATCTAGACGGACATGATGTTAATCTCTATGCATGAGTTGATTAATTTGTGTGTAGACATGATGAAGAAATCATAAGAAATATGTTGTAAATTAGAGTTACCAAGGATGAAGAATGTAAAGCATGCAATAAGAATCAAGCTCTCTTAAATTAAAGGTGAAAATGTTGTAAATTATTGCTCCAAGAAGTTCTTAATCATATGTTGATTTATAATGAAGGATAATAATAATAAAATACTCTTAATAAGTTTTTACAAATGATAAAAATCATTTAACGAAATCTAAATAAACACCAACTCTCCCAGCTGGGATCTAGGGTGAAATAGAAAATTCCAATCTTGGACTGAACCCATGCAACAAACCATACCCATCATCAAGATTAGGGGGAGAACTGGTTTGCCTGAACAAACCGATTCGGTCAGGATCTGGGGTTAAATTTTCCTTCTTTGCTTGATTTACTCCTATTTACACTTCTACGATTGGATTTTTTTTTCTCAATTTCAAATACGCATAGCTTTCTAACCGTATCTCGGATAGGGGTGCCATTTTTTCTAGTGTTCTCGTGATATTAAGATCTTGAAATTTTTAGTTGTCTCATCCTTCGAATTTTGTTAAAAAAATACAAAATTTCCCTTAACTTCCCTACTCACGATTCTTTCACCATTTTAGATTTTCTCTTCCATACAATTGCACGATTTACCTATAAAATATGAGAGAAAATATACAAAATACTAAATACTCGCCAAAAAGGATTAGTAGAATTAATATGAGGTAAATTCGGTCTAAGTACACTATACGGGATCGTAAAAATATCAAAATTAAGGGTATAAATATGGAATATTTGCACCTCATCAAATATCCCTAACTTAGAACGTTGCTGGTCCCGAGCAATGTAAAGGAATGAAAGTATGAGTCTAAATAAATCTCTTAACAACTAACGAGATATGATTCCACTTTAATGGGAAAGCGATTGCATTTAGCATATGTAACAAGTCGTTAAACCCCTAGGTTACCCTAGTAGGACAGGTGGTGTCTCGTGAGGGTTTGCAGTGAATTTACCCACAAAATTCCTTTTCTACACGACTCAAAGAAAATATCAAAATAATTAAAAGCAGTACAATTTATATTACCAAAAAATAATCACAACTAATTTTTATTCGATAAATCTCAATTCATAGTGTGTGTGTGTGTGTGAAGTAAAAAATTAAACCACTAAATTCCACCGATTGATCATTAGTTTACTTTCTAAAAAATTTATTTGATTCAATTTCTCACGGAATGCCCTCACAAACGAATCATTCGGATTGTAGCTAATTCTCTCGATGTGCATGTTATTAAGAGTAAATGTAATGGACAATAGTTCACACACAAAAATTGAAAGACGAAAATATTTATGGTGAAAAGATCTCATGAATGAAATATAGTCGTTGGAAAAAAGAAAAACGCCATTCTTTATTCGCACTGTTTTGTCTCTTTATTATCGTTTTGTGTTTTAGCTCTCCACGCAGTAATTAATTTTGTTATTTAGACTCGGTTATGACTTTTTCAGGTTAAGGTGTTTTGGGTAATTGATGGAAATATTGGGAAATTTCGTACTTGGAAAGTTTTCTTATGAAGGTCCGTTGGCACTTTTCTGGGCTGTTGCTAATTTTTCTCCTTTTCTTTCTTTTTGCTTCTATTTTTCTTATTTTTTATATATTTTTTCTTTCTATTTTTGTTTGACTAGTTTTTTTTTTCTATTTTTCTGCCACTTTTTATATTCAATTTGGACTCAATGGATGAGTTTTTCAATTTTCACAACTCCGGACTAATTTGGTTTTTCTGGTTAACATACGAAAAGAGATATCATTTTTAGGCTCAAAATGGCTTGTAAAAGGATATTTTTTATGACTTTTTATGGCTAATATTTTTGGGTAAATAAACTATGGCGTAACTTCATATGCTCGAATTACTAATCGGTACCATATGCATCTCGAGATGGATTTAATTTTGAGACATTTTTAGCGCGTTTTCAAAATCACATTTCACTCGTTTTTCATAACCAATCAAACAATAATTTAGATATCATCAACGAATTTTTATCACTGAAAAGAACTTTTGAATGAAATTTTAACTCCGATTGATTTAATTACTCGGAATAAATGATAGTCTCAAAAATCTCACCGGGTTAAAAATCTCCACACTTATTCGTTAAGTTATCAATTTTCGCTAAATTTCCATTTTCAATCAGTTTCGGCTTAGTGCTTTAGGTTTTTACAAATTGAGACTTCAAACAAAAATTTAGTGATATTTTTGAAAATTTTAAATTCCAATTTTTATTTATTTTGAAGAAAAATATTTTTGACTTCTTTAAAAAATTTTAATTTTTTGGATTTGACATTTTTCAAATTTTTAGGCATTTTAAAAATTTGTGAGGTTTTAAAGATGCACTTATATCCCCTAACTTAGACTTTTACATTGCCCTCAATTAAAATGACTAAAATCTAAATGAGAAAAGAACAGTGCAAAAATAAAATAAACAAATATTAAAATGCAAGAGACACTAATAAACTCATATAGACTTTCATTCACAAAGAGAGATTACATAGTTTCAATAAAGATAAAACCACACACAAGGAAGAACTACAAAATAAAGATAACACGTCCACAAATTCTACTGTGAGGGGCTGGGGGCATCAGGGCCACGAGCATATGGGTCATTATAGTAGTCGGGCATTGGTGCATGTGGGCTCAACCTCAAGAGGTACAAATCCGCTTGAAGCTGCATCATCGTGCTAGTATCCCTTCGATAGTCGTAGCTATTATCCCTGAAAAACCTTATGTGAGATATAAATTTAAATAGTTGCGCAAATTCCAATCACAAACTTATTTAATTAGAGTCTATTTATGACTCAAAACAATTCAGCACTTAAACTCAAATAGCAACGTGCGTGCAGTGTCAGACCAACATAACTAAAATATGCGACACAAATATCAGGAAAAATTTCCTCAGGGCAAAACCTTTTTATTTCACTCTAATTGTAAATCACAACTTACATTGGATTACAATGAAATACATTTTGACACTTGAATACCAGCAGGCATCGGTCGATGTCATGAGCAATAAGTCCACATGCAGTGAACCTACATGAACCGCAGTCCAGTTTTCAACCCAGGAACACCGCAACACTCCCTTATGACACGCAGTCACAAAAATTTGTCGAGACTCACTCCACAATAGTACACAACCCTCGGTTGTAGAGATCTCCCCACAAAGTATGAACAATAGCAAATCTATGCTTTTGGGTTCCACAAAATAACTCACACAAAAGCTATTGGGATTGTGAATTATAAAAAAAACGTTATGAACCCTCGAATTGTGTTGGAGAATAAACCAAAATGTATTATGTGAAAACCAGTATTTCTTCACATGAAAATTAGTAGCCTGACACCCTTATTTATACTAAAATTCAAGGCGGTGACGTGTCAGCTAAAAACACATGTCGTTTAAATGACATGCGATGTTGTTCAAGCGAACCTCCATCTCATTCGAACGAGATATGATGTCGTTTGAACGATAGTCAGGAATCCCCTTAAAAAAGACTTGTAAAGTATTAAATAGCTTGGAATCCTCAAATCTTAAAACTGTTCACGGGATCAGGATATATTTATTCAAAACTATTATGATAAAATGTTTTTGAAAAATAAAAATCATTTATTAAAAACTCCAAAAATCATTTTAACATTTATAAAAAATATCCCATGTAAATGAAACTTAAACACATTTTTACCAAATTCATCCTTGTTGGTCTTGAATGTTGAAGTCTTCTTGAAATTCGAATTCGTCTGGGTAGATGTAAGCTTCTCAATCCTTCGATGACTTGTAGCGGTGTACGAAATACTAAATTATGATGGACAATGTCCTTATAAATCTCCCCTATATCTATGCCAGTACAAAATAAAAATATCCAAAATATCAATACCAAATGACCGATACAAATCTACCCTCCCCAAAACTCAAAAGTGGAAAGATAAACTGAACAAGTCTTTAAACTTTTTCAAACGATGCTTCAACAATCAACTTTTCAAAGCTCCAAGATTTTTTCATTAGGATGTGCAACATAATGATCTTCAATTGTACCTACACACATGAGACAAAGAAAAACCTCGCAACGTATCGAGTTTGAAATGATATAAACATAAAGCATGTAAGCATAATCAAATCTCCCCATACTTAAACTCCCCCATAATAACATATTTCGTTCTCCCCCTTTTTATTTGTCCGAAATAGATAAGGAAAAGAATAAACCACATAAAACAAATCGGGGTGTCATGGTAAACAAAGGCAAACAAACTATTTTTGATTGTAACGGGCACACTCGAGTAGTTTCTCGGAAGGAAAACTCTCCCCGATCCAAGGGTTTTTATTAACCAACGGCTTGAGCATTGGAGCCGCATGAGTGTGGGACCCGTGTATGGATAGGTGGGACACTCGTAGAATTCAACTCCCATGTCATGCATTTTTCGCCTTATAATATGGAGCGTGAGCGGAAATCTTGTTTCTCTAACCTAGGCATCATAATGGGCTTTTGAGGTTTTGATGAGTGTACCATAAAATGTGCATACCACATCCTCATGGGCTTCGATCGCATCATAGGACAACTTATTTTGCCACCCAAATCGCAAAAATAATTGAGTGACAACGACAAGAAGTTGCTCCCACATGACTTTCCTCCTCATGAACATGGTGCGGGTGCTGCCAAAATATTCGTTGCACCACCCTCTCTCTAGGATCGATTGATACATGTCGCAGACTTCATTGTCCTTAATTTTGATAGAGTCATTATGGCCATACTGAGGGTTTTTCAAGGGGTCTGGGGAATTTATCTCCCGAGGTGGATCCCTCATTCCTTTACCTTTTTTCAGTGTGTGCGCGTAATTACATCCTTTCTCGGGGCACTTGATCGTCGTTGATGTAGGGTGATATGTAAAGATAGAGTTACCAGCCTATTTGTTACGGAATGGGAAGGTGTTGGGAACCCATCCCGCCCTTTAGGTCTCTCATGGGCATGTATTAATCTTCTCCTCTTGAATTTCATGATGTGTGTGCTTATATGCGTAATATAAATGGAGTACAGAATCGCTCGGCTCGCATAATGGATAAAGGCAGAGCGAGGTCATCACAAAGAGTGTTCACAAATTAGTACTTAAAAATATAATGTAAGTGTTTGGCGATTCACAAGTCATTATAGAAGAACGATTGCGTATATCGGACAAGACACAAGCAAGCAAGCATATATATATATATATATATATATATATATATATATATATATGATGAGAACAAAGTAATAAATGTATGTGGGAGGACTCAAGTTTAGGAATTTGCCCAAGACGCCTACATAGCTCGGAGGCATCAAAGTTCACGTAGTTTGAAGACAATACGAGGTGGGGTTTAACCCATAAATCCAATCGGGGACTTTATTTATATGTGTATGTGTAGAAAAAGGTGTTTTAATGTGAGAAAATGTGATGAGTATTCCCCATTTGGAATTTACAAGTAAACCCTCTTTTTCTTATTTTTGGGTTTTTCGATGAAAATAAAGTATGTGCGAATACTAGTAATAAAGTTTGAAATTAAGATATGGGATATAATGAAGTAAAGTACTAAAGTGAAAATGAAGTGACTAATGCAAAAATTGGAGAATTTAAAGACAAATGGGAAGAATTAGACCTCCTTATGAAGATTTCAAGTGGATCTTGATTGCAGATGCGCTGATGTCGCAATGAGATGATGGTGGTATGAGAATATGGGTGAGAATTTACTCAAAAGAGTGAAAAAAGGATGGAAGGAATATGAGAAATGGGATTTAAAGGGGGAACAACTTCGAATTCGAGAGAATTCTGTCTAAACTCCTGAGAGGGATGTTTAGGGGTGCCTTTGAAAGTGAGGTTATGGCCTCTATTTATAGGGCCAAGGGGGGTGCCGATATTCATGGTCCTACACCCTCCTATCGACATAGAACCCCAGACACACTGTCGATAGGCAGGGTCCTGGGGGTACCTTTTGGCAGTCGGAGGCAAGCTTTTTAGAAAAATGGTGGTAAAATGTGAACCGTAAGTCAGAATCGTGCACGGGATAGACCGATGGAAAGGGTATTTTGATATTTTTAAGAATACCTTAAGACACTCCCGGGTTTGGGAGTTGACCAAAGTTAAAAAATCCTAGAGGCGCCCATTGGTCACTAGACAGGAAATTCCTTGAGGAAAATGGATTGTTCATTCGAACCGTAATGTCGATTCATGCGTGGGATGGGACGTTTGAAAGGGTATTCAGTGACTTTTGAGATCTCAATCAACTTCATTCGGTTCAAAGAGTTGACCTTGATCAAACATGGCCTGAAATCTCTCGATAACCCTTTAAAGTAAAATGGGTCGTTCGTTCGTTCGTACCGTAAGGCCAATTCAAGCACGGGACAGACCGTTGGAAAGGATATTTAGAGTACTTCTAATATTAATTCATATTTCTTGAAGATAAAGAGTTGATCAAAGTCAAATGGGGCTCGGGAGCTCCCGGTTGCCTCTAGATCCATTTTTAGGCTAAAACGGACCACTCGTCCGAACCGTAAGGTCGATTCTAGAAGAGGGTAGACCATTGAAAAGGGTATTCATAGCCCTTTGAAGATTCATTAGACTTTCACTAGGAATTAAAGTTGGTCGGTGTCAAATGGGGCTCGGGAGCGCTCGGTGGCCTCTAGATCAATTTTTGATAGTAAAACGGACAATTCATTCGAATCGTAAGGCCGATCCGTCCATGGGGTTGGAAGTTAGAAAGGGGATTCAAATCCCTTCGATGATTCATTGAGCTTTTGCTTAGGCAAGAAAGTTTACCGGAGTCAAACGGGATCCGAGAGTGCCCGATGGCCTTTAGATCGATACTCAGAATATAACCTAGGGTCTACGGTGAATGAGGGAGTGCTGGGAACCTAAGGATGTGATTAGGGTGTCCTAGGATGGGGTATATACATAGAGCCCCTCAATGTATGAGCTTGAAACAAGTGAAGACTGTTGAATGATAGACACCACATCGACCTTGTGAGAGGATTTTAGGTAGATTTTGTGGACCTAGAGGGCAGTATTGATCGATTCAAAGGGTCGAGGTTAGTTATGAGGACCTAAAGAGATAAGGATGACTGATTCAATGGGTTGAGGTCAATTCTTAAGACCTCGAGATATGGTAACCGATTCAGTGGGTCGAAGATGTGTTACGATTGGTTCCAAGGTGTTAAGGATACCAATTTAGCGAGTCGAGGTTAACTCTCAAGTTGTACTGGGGATGATCAATTCAGTGTATCGAAGACGATTCTAAGGACTTGGAGTATAAAGATCAATTCTGAGGGTCGAGGTCAATTTTGAGGACCAATTCTGAGGGTCGAGGTCAATTTTGAGGACCTTAAGTGGTGACGACCAATTCTGAGGGTCGGGGTCAATTCTGAGGACCTTAAGTTATGATGACCAATTTTGAGGGTTGAGGTAAATTCTAATGACATTTTTGATGACCAATTCTGAGGATTGAGGTCAATTCTGATAACCTTAAATTGTGGCGACCGATTCTGAGGGTTGAGGTCAATTCTAAGGACCTTAAGTGGTGAGAACAAGTTCTGAAGGTCGGGATCAATTATGAGTATAGACACCCCATTATAGAACCCCTTAATCTCTCCTTAGGTCCCTAATACCCCCTGCATCACTACGAACCTAGGTCATACCCCGAGTACTGACCTAGAGGCCATCGGGCACTCCCAGGCTCCGGTTGACCAAAAGTTAAAATCTTCAGCTCGACCGAGACTGAATGAATATTCAAAGGGAACTGAAACCCCTTTCCAACAGTACACCTCGTGCGCGATTCTGACTTATGGTGCGAACAAATGACCCATTTTCCCCCGAAACTTGATCAATAGGCCACCGGACGCTCCCGGGCTTTGTTTCACAAAAGATAACTCTTCAGCTCGACTGAGACTGAATGAATCTTCAAAGGGCGATGAAAACCCTTTCCAACGGTCCGCTTCTGTCCCAATTTTGACTTACGGTACAGTCGAACGATCAATTTTACTCCGAAAGGTCATCGAACGCTTCCAGGCCCCTATTGACCAAAGTCAACTCCCCAAACCGGGTCAAACTCTTTGGAATGTCGAAGTAAATCTCATAACCTTTCCAACGGTCCACCCCATGCACGATTCTGACTTACCATGTGGACAAACGATCCGTTTGCGTTCGACGATCACCCATTTAAAGGATCGACGAGCGTTTTCGAGCCACATTTATCCCAAAAACAACTCCCGGACCTGGGAGCAGTCTAAAGGACTTTTGAAGGTATATGAAGTACCTTTCCAATGGTATGCCCTGTGCAATTCGGATTAATATATTGCATTTTACGACCATTTTTCGAAGGAACTTGAACGATACTGCCGAACGGTAGGTTCAATATCCTACCTAAAGGCACCTGCCGATTAGCAGGACTAGACCTATGCCGATCGAAAATACCCTGGACCTATAAAAAGGAGGGCCTGGCCTCATTACAAAAGGACCTAAGATCTAAGATCCATCACTCTCAGCGAACTCAGAAAGCCTCCCTCGAAGTCAGCGTGATTTCTACATCCAAATCCCTTTCCAATACTCACTTTTCATCATCTTCTTCATCAAAATTGGTGAATTAACTACCCTTCATCATCACCCAAGTGCAAGGGCTGCTCTCCAACATTCAAGATCAAGCTCAAGATCTTCAAGAAGGTCCAACTTTCTCAAATTCTCTTAAATTCGCATTAACCTGTTTTATCACTTAGCACTTTTATTCTCTCCATCTCACATATCCTAATACACTTTTTATTTTATTTTAGTATTATTGCACATCTCTTATTTTTCATGTAAACAAAAAACCCAAAAAATAAGAAAAAGAGGGTTTGCTCATAAATTCAACCGGGAATTCTCACACTTTTCTCACAACTAAAACACATTTTTACACGCACACACACACACATAAGATAAGTCCCCGATTGGATTTATGGGATAAACCCCACCCCTTGTTTTGCATGCGAACTACGTGAACTTTGATGCCTCTATAGGCTACGTAGGCGTCTCGGGGTAAAACCCGAGACTCGAGTCCTAGTTTTTCCAATTTTTTATTTTTCTAATTCTTTAACTTAATTCTCTTAGATTCTATGTATTTACATATACATATATTTGCTCTTAGTGGCGTATTATTCCATACGCGTTATCGTTCCATTATAACGGTCCATGTAAGGATAATCGTGTAAATCATATTTTATAATATTGCTTTTAGAAACATTCCTATGGATGATTCTCTTTATTCTTCCATGATACAAGTCGATGATTCCTATCTCCACTACATACACACATGCACACATATCACGGGGAAATAAATGATAATAACAACAATCCATGAGAGATCGCAAGGGCGGAATTGGTGCCTAACACCTTGCCATTCCGTAACTTAGCCTCCGAACCCTACTCGAATCATTTTTGGTTTCGTATGTATTAGTATGTCTTTACCTTCTTTTGTCCATTTTGGGTAAAATAGACTGGTGACTCCATCTCTCTACATTTTTCACCTCACACATCGCCGACGATGGCCGAAGTGCTCCCAAGAGGGATGTGCGGGACCCAGATCCTCTCACCATACCCACCTTCTATCTCTATCTCTTCGCGAGGATACGAGGATAGGGGATGGTCGTTGTTTCGCAAGGATCGGGGATAGCCACAATTAGAACCTTAAGTTGTGACAACCAATTCTGAGGGTCGAGGTTAATTATGAGGACCTTAAGTTGTGACGACCAATTCTTAGGGCTGAGGTCAATTCTTAGTACCTAAGTTAGGATGGCCAATTATGAGGGTCGAGTTTAATTTTGGGGACCTTAAGTTGGGATGACCAATTCTGAGGGTCGAGGTCAATTCTGGGGACCTTAAGTTGGGATGATTACTTCTGAGGTCGAGGAAAATTTTGAGGACCTTAAGTTGTAGTGCGAGAGATTGCTCTCCTAGGGAATTTAAGTTATTTTTTATTCTGCTAAGGATTGTGTTGTTTTAGGACTCCACAGGGGGGAATTGTAGTAGACTTAGATGCGGGCGCCTCGTTGGTTCTGGTTGTGGAATATGTTGAAGATATGTATGTAATATTAGTACGGATGGGGATACGCTGGGGATAAGAATGTAAGATTAATCCTACAAGAGATTTCGAGAGTTTATGAGGGGCTTAGTGCTCAAAAAAATGATTTTCTTGAGGAAATTGAGATTTCATGTTTTTCAGGGAATTTTTGGATTTTTCTGGCATTTTTTGTACAAAATTTGAAAGGGGGTGCTGATAGGAAGTCTTGGGAGGGAGCCAATCGATAAGGGCACGGACTCATGGGCTTCCTTGGGAAGAGAAAAAGATGGTTGTAAATCGACATGGTTAGGGGGTTATCGATTGGCAGGCCTCTTAGCCTTCTATAAAATGGGGAGAATTCTCCCCATTTTTCATACCTTCAAGTGTTTGAATCTTCTTCCTTCTATCTCTAAAAACTTTTCCTAAGTTCTTTTTGCTTTAAGACTTCAAATGGCTGGTTCTTCAAGCAAAGTGTACAACAACGAGGGGTTGGCCGTTGATAACTGGGCGAGCCTGAATTGGCAGTATAGGGTGCCTCTTGCTTCGGGCAATGAAAATGCCTTTGTCTTATTCGAGCTTGTGTCTAATGAGCGTATCCTACTATGCGATTCGGCATACCACCATTCGTCTAGGGTGAGGAACCCTAGTGGCTACATAAGTACACTGACTTTTGGTATTCCATTTCATTTTTCTCTTTGTTATTTGTGCTAATGAAGGATTTTTATTCTTTTTCTTTTACAAACTGACATTGCTCCTTCGGTTATTCGGTCTCAGGGGACGATGGGGTTGAAAGAGGTTTGGGAGAAGCTCCATATTGGGGTGTGCTAGATGGTTTCCTATGCGGGTTTTGGTCGTTTGGAGTAGGCTTTGGATGAGACACCGTGTTTTACTGGGGTTTTGTGTGCTCTGGGGGAGAGGTGGTGGTACACTACCCACACTTTCCATTTTAGATATGGGGAGATGATGGTTACTCCCATATACATTCAGTTGATGATGGGGGTTGATTGTAAGGGATTTCAGATAGTGGTGGACCGCATGTTGAGGGTGACACCGGAGGAGGTGCATGCGGCGCTGAGGGATGTGGGTAGGATTGTATCTGAGGATTCGATCCGTATTTTTTCCTTAAGGTAGACAAACCTAATGAGGAGCGTGGATATGACTGATGGGAGGAAGGTAAGATAAATGACCCGTCTATTTATTTTGATTTTGTTGAGTGGCTTTTTGGTGGCGACAAGTGGCGACGTTGTCCATCTCTAGTTCTTGCCATGTCTGAGGACAATTTTTGATGTCTAGTTGAATGACTAGGGGATCTTGACTTTGGGGTGCCTTTATTCTCATTTAGAAGCTTTCAATTGGTGCTATCGGTAAAATTTTACGGGGGCCACGTATATTTTAGATGTAATTTTTTATTTATTTTCCTCTTTTATGCATTTCATTGCATTCTTCTTTTGTTCCATTTTTATTGATTCTTGTCTTCTGCAGACGTGGTTCTATGAGGCGATAGGGTATAATGCGGGGTTGATAGCCCTGAAGGATGAGGACTTGGGGTACTTCTATCAAATGTTTCGGTAGTGGAAGTCCAATCGAAGGTCAAATCAGTCTTTGTCCTTGCAGACGTGCGACGGGTTTTGAATGCCCTAATAAGTAATCAGGTTCTCTTTTTATCTTTTTTGAGTCCTTTTTCAGCATCTTCATTCCTTGAATAAACAGTGATTCTTTATTGGGGATTATAGGTGACCTTCTACCCCTGGGGGGTGACTCCGCGGGATATAAGGGTAACGAACCTACATGCGTAGATGCAATGATTGATCGCGCATGAGTTTGGGTACATCTAGTACCTAGGGGAGATGGTGGTGAGGTAAATTATGGAGTAGGAGGTATTAGTTCCACCTTTTATGCTCCCTATGTATATGATGTGGGTGAGAGAGATATCGAACGATTCCCGGGCAGTAACGATGATCGGTGAGCCTTATATGTTGTATATGGATACAACGACGAGCTATGATTATATAAATTTTGTGACGAGATGGCTAATGCCCTCTTGCATCTCTGACAAGGAGAACATGCTTCCACCCTCCACGACTTCGGGAAGGGATACTTGTGTGCTGGTGGGATCGATTCATAGTGTAGGTGGTGGCATGTCAGCGGCGGTGACAGTGGAAAAGGAGGCTCCGATCATTCAGGTTACTCCTCCTTCCTACAATTTTTGACTGAGTAGAGGGGAGTCACTGAGCGTGCTGTACCGTCCTTATGCGTCGATGTCTGGGTTGACGAGGCTTACAGATGAGGTCCTTCGGCCTGAAGTATATCCCTGCTCTCTTATCTTGTTATGTTGATTCTTCTTTGCTCTTTACTAATTGATTTGCCTTTTTCTGTTGCTTCTTTATTTGAAGTATGTTCGGGTGTCGACCACCTGACTGAGGGACATCAAGGACTAGGTGGCATCCATGTTGGATTATATAAAAAAGTCGGCTCCTTCATGCTTTGTGCCGCCTGCCACCTGAGATGAGGGTTTGGGTTTTTGGAGTGGTGGATCCACCGCTCGTCGCAGGGAAAAGCGCATCCGCCGTAGGGGTTGAGGGTTGGAAAGAGAGAGAGAGAGTTTAGGGTTCGGGAGAAGTCCCATTTTTCCCCTGTTTTTATTTTCTATTTACAAATGTAATCAAGTGAAGAAAAAATATATGAAGAAATATGCATTTTCATTTTTGGTACTTTTCTTGATTTAATGACTCATTCTATATTAACTTTTAATTTTTCGCTGAGACTGTTTATTTTATGCAAAGATAGAGATAAGTATGGAATTGATAATGAAAGGCAAAATGTTTATTAGAAAAAAGGAGTAAAAGTAATTTATTCAGGGAAAGGTTTTGTGAATTAAATAAGAGAAAATAACTCAGGATTAATTTTTCAAAATGAGGATTTTTTTGGAATTGATTTTGATAAAAGAGGAAAAATGGAATTTTCCAAAATAGGGGGGTTACCGATCAACATACACCTTGACTTAACTATCGTTATGGGGGTCAAGTCAAATCATCCCTAGGCCTTTATTGGACTTTCCTATACATCAGATTACTCTTGTTGGGCAGAAATTTAATCAGGTTTCTAGAGCTCTTGTCTTTTGACAAAGGTTTTAGTATAAATGTAGGGGTGTGGGATAGGTTTTCTCCATAAATACCCAAATTTCTCTTTCTGCCTCATATTTCTCATTCTCAAATGGCTCTTCCATGTATAAAGAATTCTCCTCTTACATTGATATTTTGGAGGCCACATGCTTATACAATGTCGATTACGATCCTTTCCACTTGGGCCTAGTTTCTCTATAGCATAACTGAGCCATAGACTGGAACCTATTAGCAGAAGCGGTACAATTCTCATACCCTGAGGACGATGTCTTCCTTTTTGGCCTAGTTGAGAACTGTCCCACCTATGAGGAGTTTTGGTCCATGTTGGTGGTCAGCCCTAGTGTGGCGACTACTATGCCTGATTTCTCCCATTCTCCCCGAGTATTCTTGTTGGAGTTTCTTCACAGCTCTCCCTTGGCAGCTGGACCGTTGGTTACCGAAGGGGCTATTTCTCTCCAGGAAATTATGTGTTTCGTGCGTTTGAGGGGTCTTGGGGATGCTATATATCTTTTCCAAAACTTTTTCCTTAGTTCCTACTACGAGACTTTTGCCGGTGATAGGTACTTCATAACGGATCCCCAAGTGGCTGTGATAAAGGCCTGGACATCTTACCATCGTAATCCTATAGTGGTGGTGATGGATGAGACCCTGAACGGTCTGGATGCTTGGTAGGAAGGTAATTTTGACTTTCCGAGGGGGAGCCCAGTAATTTTGTTTATGTGACTTCTAGAGAGGTTTCGTCTGTCGATTCCTCCTGAATATCCCTAGGAAGTTATGTCAAATTTTTTTAGCCAACCTTTCTTCAGCTTCGACCAATTGGTAAAGAGATGGGTTAACTGGTTTGTAGAGCATGGAGCTCGGTGTCTTTGCTAGATAGTGCCATGGTGGGGAGACTTACTTCCTATCTTGCAGCTTGAAGAGTATCATTATATGCGGTTATGGTACTTCGATAGACTTCCTTCTATTTCCCTTGGCGGCTTCTATGCCAAGTCGAGTGGGAATAAATTGTGCCCCCTTGGATAACAAACTTCTTCACGGTGGAGGATTTGACTAGATCACTGAGAATGATGCCAGGCTCTTTATGGCAGTGCTGTCGGTTGTCTATCCATCCATCACAGTCTGTGGAAGGGGCCTAACATGTATCTGGGGACTACTTAAAGTTGTTATTGAAGCGGGTAGTAGAGAAAATTATAGTGAAAGAGACCGGTCAAAGGTGGTTCATTGCCTTTGACACCATAGAAGATGGTGCTGTGATTCTGTACAAGCTTTTCAGGGCATATCATTCCATGGAGCGCATACGCAATGTCAACTAGGAGTGGGAAACTTGGTGACCTCCAGTGGCTGATAACGATGATGAAGTGGGGCCGTCGAGCAATGAAGGCAATATTTTGTAAAGCTTATGTGATTTTTTTGTAAAGTTATGGTGATTTCGGTGTTTGTGTTTTATGGTATGGGAATAATTTTTATTGTAGATTAGTTTAAATCTTGTTTAATAATGGTTTGGTCTGGGGAAGGGGGTGGTCTATTTATCTCCCTTAGCTGATACTTCATGTAACAACATTGTATTTTATATTAGAAATAAAAGTTTATTTTGATCATATATTATTACGCCTCTTGATGAGTTTTTTGTTTAAGTTATCTATACCAATTGCTATGGCATACATAATTCTTTTGTTCATATAAATGATAAAATGGACCACCGCTCTCGGGGGTTAGAAAATAATAGTATTTTATGAAAAAGAAAGGAACCGGACCTATGTATGGCATATGGGATGCCTACGTACCTCTGCGGTTTTTGCGAATTTCATGAGTCTCATTTTAAAAATAAAATGGTTTTCGGAGGCTCAGTTCTCACATAGTTCTGGGTAGGGGAAATGAAGAATATTGTTTTTAGAATAGAAGGGATATGAGAAAAGTCGTAGAATGCCGAGATTTCGAGATAAGGGTAAAATTCTTGACACAGTCCAGGTTGACTGGACGCACCATCTTTTCTCCATAAAGGTTTGCGAGCATAGCGGTGCCTCGTGAGATAATTTTCTTCACAATGTAGGGACCGCTCCAATTTGGTTTGAATTTCACTCTGGGGTCCCAGACGGGTTCTATAAGTTCTTTGAGGGAAAGGTCTCCTTCTTAAACACCGCAGTCCTTGACTTTCTAATTGAATGATCGTACTATTAGGTAATGGTACCTTGTCTATGATACATGTAACACCCCGCGTAAAACACGAGGCACTACTACGATAAAAAATAACTAAGTCCTTAACAATTAGTATAGAGCATCTATATTCCACATATAATGTTTCCAAAATTTACACTTCCAAAACAATTACAAATAAATTTCACTCGAAAATAATACTATGCTCTCCAAATAAATTAGACTACCAAGCTATACAAAAATAAAATTCTCCAAGCGCCGTGCTCTAAAATCCTCCAAAAATCCATAGCGTCCAAATCCATGCTAACCTGCCATTAAAGGAAAAATAAAGGGAAGTGCACAATATGAAAAGAATAGATGCTCTAGACAATAACGGTGAATAAGTGCAACAATACGAATCTAAATTCAAGTTCAATACGACATCCGAGCATTATGCCAATTTAATTTCTCAATAACATATCAATAGGTCACCAGGTCTCACCTCACCTCACCTAAGCTTCGTAAAGCCTCATCTTGGATATTAGACTTTTGGACTATTGGTTAATGACAATTATTCGTGTCATATAAAAATTTTATGACAGCATGCCCAACAACAAATACAACATCTCAATCGAATCAATATTTTAGATTCCAGTAAACGTCATGATATCAACAATATGAGTACAAAAAAATGAGGAACAAATGACTACTCTCGAGAGATTTAAGGATAATATTACGTAAATCCCATACCTTAAAATCATCACAAGAAACTCATAAGATCCTGTCTCAAAATTCTGATCACACCACTGCGTTCCTCTCGCGAAAATAATAAAAACTCGTTATATCCCAAACTCGAGAAAACACCAAATAAACCTTCAAATCATGGGTTGAATCTTAAATAAAACTGGGGCTAGGGTTTTGTAGATGGAAGAAGATGAAAATAGAGGAGGCCATTGATTTTTGAGACGGCTAAAATGTGTTTTAAAAATGCTAAACTCGTCACTTTATTTTTATATGCCAAAAAGAGTTTTGAGTCCTAATCAAACACAAACACTCGAAAATTTATTATGGATGATCACACCATTGGAATTGGCTTAAATTTTAATATGTTGTAACGAACAATGAGAAGGATTTTTTATAAAGTATTTAGCCCGATCGAACGGTGGGATTTTTAATTTTTTTACTCCTTAGGTCTGATCCACCCCCGATTTTTATACAAAAAGTTATAATTTCCAAAATTTAATCCCGATTTAAATTCAACTTAAAACTTTATTTTTATATATAGAAACCAACATTTTTACATACCAAAATTAAATAGATTAAAAAAAATTATTTTTCCAAAATTCGAGTTAATTTAATTAAAATCGGTTTAAAAATCACGGGTTGTTACAATATAGAGATTTCAACCTCTTTTCATCTAAGAATGATAATTTGTCAAAATAGCTCTGATGCCAGTCTTCCTCGCTGACCTTGCTTTCGATCATGACCTGCTGTGAGGGTATATCTAACTCAACTGGCAGAACTTTTTCCATGTCATACACTAGAGAATAAGGGGTAGCCCCAGTAGGCATTCTTATTGAAGTGCAGTAGCCCCATAGGGTGTATGGGATCCTGTCGGCCCAATTTTTACAAGTCTCAGTCATCTTGCTAATTACGTCTTTAAGGCTTTTATTGGCGGCTTCAACAACACCATTGGTTTGGGTTCGGTAGGGGGAAGATCAATGTCTTTGAATCCCATACTCTTCGACTAGTTTTGTGACCTCAACTTTGAAGTGGAGCCCATTATCTGATACCAACTCATGAGAAACTCCGTATCTTTATGGTAAACTTAGCCACTTTCTGAGCATTCAGCACTGTGTATGACTCAACTTTGACCCATTTAGTGAAGTAATCAATGGAGACCAGGATGAATTTGTAACCATTTGAACCTTGGGAGTAACCTTCCCTATGATGTTAATGCCCCGGTGGAGAAGGGCCAGGAAGAGGTCATGTTATATAGCTCTCGAGGAGGAAAGTGTTGGAGATTGGCAAATTATTAGCATTTGAGGCATCTTCGAATATAAGCAGTGCAATCTTGAACCATGGTGGTCTAATAATACTCTTGACGGATGGTATTTTTAGCAAGCATGTGACCGTTAATGTGGGGCCCGCATTCCTCACTATGGATCTTTTGCATCATTCTTTCAACATCATCCCCTGCTATGTAGTGCAAATGGGTTCCATCAAAGTTTTTCTTAAACAGTACTTTGTCACAGATGATGTACTGGGCAGCCAGTTTGCAAAGGGTCGCGCGATCTTTCTTATCTGTATCTTGGGATACCTACCATGTTTTAGGAGGCACCAAATCTCATAGTACCATAACCCGGCCATATCAAAATCTTCCTCGATAACGAGTTCAATGTGGTAGCAGTGGGTGGGCATAGTTTGTTTCTGAACTAGGAAAGGGGCCATTGTTATTCCCTTGGGCATATTGACTACGAAGGCCAGGATAGCAAGGGCATCAACTTGGTTGTTCTTTGCATGAGGCAAGTAGTGGAAGGTGACATCTTTGAACTTGGAGGCCAGCTCTTCTAGGTGGGCATGGAAGGCTAGGAGCTTCTCGTCTTTGAGTTTATACTTTTTGAGGATTTGGACGATGATGAGGGGCAGAGTCTCCATAGACGTCTAGGTGCTGAATTCATTTCTTAAGGGTGATCTTGAGGCCTACAGTGCATACCTCATACTCATTCGTATTGTTAATGCAAGGGTTGTCTAGTTTGATAGAAATTGGGGTGTGAGAGTCATTAGGAGAGATCAGGAGTATCCCAATGACTTCCTTTCTTATTGGTAGCTCCATCAATGAACATTTTCACCCTGAGGTCCTCCTAAGAAGTGCATAGAATATTTTCATCCGAGAATTCAAAGACCCAAACATCGACCCTTCCATGGGGTAGTCATCAAGGTAGTTAGAGATGGCTCTTCCTTTCATAGATTTTTATGTGACGTACACAATATCGAATTAGATTAGTAACATCAACCAATAGGCCATTAAGCTGGACACAATGGGATTTTTTAGAAAGTACTTTATGGGATCCATACGAGATACTAGTTTGATGGGGAAGGGAAGGCAAGCATGTAGTGTCCTAACTACTGTGTGACCCAAACCATAGTGACACATGCTTTCTCAAAAGCATTGTAGTTGACTTCGTACCCAACAAATTTCTAACTGCTGTAATAAATGGCTCTTTCCTTACGGGATTGTATAATGTATAGGGCTAGTAAAAAACTTGCTACAATATCTGTGATGACAAGTGTGGGTACGTCGATTTTCCATCACGGGCCCAGACGAGTAGCCCAATAGAAATGGCCCAAAGTCTGGGATCCTCGCATCTCAACTGAATTCGGTTATAACTTAGTCTACTCCTAAAATATCGTAAGGAGATATTCTAGGAGTATAAGGTGGACGTGGGGAAGTCCAACACCCCCACTCCCCGAGAACAAACATGTATATAACAAACCCTAAGCCCGGGGTAAAAGGCATGCATTGTATTCTCTGTAAAACAGTCCCCGGAGTATATAGAAATAATATCGAGAGTACCATTGTGGACGTAGGAATTCTTGCTGAGCTACGTACATACTGTGTTGTGTGATTGGAATTTTTTATTCTCTATTCTCTTTGGTGATTGCACTTTCTCATTAATTTGTGTTGAATATAATTGTCACCACAATTGGCACCGTCTGTGGGAAGCGTTTGTTTTCCTTTAAGAAAGCCCTGACCAACAAAGGATTTAGAATGTCTGGACACAGCAGCAACGCCCCTCAAGCAGGGGATATCCAAGAACAGCCTGCCCCTTGCAGGATCAGATCTGAAGTTAGACGTTTAGGTCAAAGGGGTCACCCAGAGCGGCAGGCCTCAGAAGAAAGTGAGGGACTAGCGAGGTCCACACAAATATCCAGGTTGATCGATGCCTATGAGGTAAGGATCTAAGAGCAAGGAGAGACCCTTCGCAAGTAAGAGGCTGAGAATGCTCGCCTCAAAAGGAAATTGGAGAGGATGGATAGGGAACCCCATCGCAGCACCAGGCGACGTCCATACCACACTCCTAGTCCTCAGGCGCGCAAGTCTCGTAGCCGAGGAAGGAGCCCAAGACTCGGATCCCAGAGATTTAAGGAGTACGAGTCGGATGATGACTTGCTCGAACAACAGCAACCAGCTCACAGTTACAGGAGCCTAGCTCGAGGTGATGAGGATATAAAAAATTTGGTCCGAAGAGAGATGGGCCATCACCCAGCTCATCGGGGTGCTAGATCAACCAGGGAGCTTGCTCGATGAGCTCTCAAGACCCAGATGAAATCCCCTTTCTCAAGGAAGATAGAAGAATAAAAAGCCCCCAAGAAGTTTGCTATTTTGAGATTTAAGATCTATGATGGAAAGACTGACCCTATCCACCACGTTAGGCAGTACAGGCAAGCCATGACTCTCTGAAACCACCGGGATGCACTAATGTGCCAGATTTTCCCCTCGAGCCTTCACGATGTGGCCCACAAGTGGTTTGAGAGGCTCCCTCATAGGTCCATCAGGAGCTTCGAGTCCCTAATTGAGCTCTTCACGGCTCTCTTCATTACCAGCAACTCCCATCCAAAGAGGATGGATGCTTTTCTAACAATGAAGAAGACACCCCAGGAGAGCCTCCGGGACTATATAAAAATGTACTGGGAGTTATTCAATGAGGTTGAGGACTGCTCGAAATAGGTAGCAGTGGCCTCTTTTAAGATCGGCCTACCCAGCTCTTTCCTTCTACACCAGTCCTTGACGAAGAAGGAGGCCATAACCATCGATGACCTGATGGCTCGCATCGAGAAGTACGCCAAGGTGGAAGATGTGACCGACCTCAGTGCAGGGGAAAATGGCCAAACCAAGCTCGCTGCTAAGGGCAATGACAAGGTTGAAAACCAGAAGAAAGGAGGCAAGAATGGGGGAAAAAATTTCTCCAAGAATGGAGGTAAGAACGATGCTTCGAAAGCATTTTAGGTAGTGAACATTGTCTTTAAAGAACCAATCTACAAGATCTTGGCGAAGATCAAAGACGAGCCATTTGTTAAGTGGCCCAGAAAAATGGGAGGTGATTCCTCAAAGAGAAACAATGCACTGAGATGTGTTTTTAATAAGGAGGGAGGAAATAAGACTGAGCATTGCAAGGCTCTTAAGTCTCACCTCGAAGAACTGGCCCAGACTGGGCACCTGAACGAGTTTGTGGAGAAAAAAGCAGAGAAAGTTGTTGCCAATGGAGAAATAAGACCCGATAATGTACTCAAAGATGATGCTGGACATGAATGTGAAGTTATTCATGGGGTATCTGATATGAAGCAGATTTAAAGAAATTCAGCTCGGCTGGAAGTGAAAAAGCTTACAGCAGTAATGCAAGCTTTTCAGATCGATCCAGCAAAAACACAGTCAGGAAAGCGTCAGTGAGTAGATGACGTCGACTATAGCAAACACATCATGTTTATAGATGAAGATCTGGTGGGGGTAAGAACCCCACATCATGACGCCTTGATCATTACGCTCGGGATAGCCAACTATGACGTCGACAAGTTTCTCGTCCACCAGGGAAGCTCTTCCGAGGTAATGTATTTCGACCTCTTTAGAAAGTTAAAGCTAAGCGTTGTCGACCTACAGGAAGACACTGTCCCTCTAATTGGCTTCGCTGGAAAAGTAACTATCCCATTGGGAAAAATTGTGCTGTCGGTAAGGGCAGGAAGTGTCTCCAAGATGATCGAGTTTCTGGTGGTAGACATCGATTCGCCATATCAAGATATCCTCGGCAGGGGGTGGCTACATGCAATGATGGCAGTCCCTTCGGCCTACCATCAGAAACTCAAGTACGTGACTAAGCGAGGAGTAATGGAGATTCACGAAGATCAAGCGATGGCAAGAAGGTGCTTTATCATCGCCATCTATTCGAAACAAGAGAAGAAGGTCGAGAAGGCCAAAGAGAAGATCGAGCAGCAAGAAGGTTTAATACCTTCAAAATAGCAACTAAAGTATGGGAGACCCATGGTGGAGGAGACTAGGCTCCTCCCCTCTGAGTGGGTCATTAAAAACCTGGAAGAGATTACAGTTGGTGGGAGCAAGAAAGACAGGATGTTCTTAATTGGAGCTTCTCTCACAGATTAAGAAAAGAAGGAATTGACAGTATTATTGAGAAGTAATCTAGACATTTTGCATGGGAACCGTACGAACTGCCTGGAATTGATCCCAGTATGGTTTGTCATCGGCTGCACGTCGACCCCATTTTCAGTCCTATCGCGCAGAAGGCACGACGAACTGCGCCCAAAAAGGCCAAAGCTATAGAAAAGGAAGTAGAGAAACTACTGGATGCAGTATCCATACGGGAAGTTAAATTCCCTAAATGGCTATCCAACCCAGTAGTAGTTCTAAAGAGAAATGGGAAATGGAGAGTCTGTATAGACTTCACTGACCTTAATAGAGCCTGCCCTAAGGACAGTTTCCATCTCCTGAAGATTGAACAATTGGTGGACGCCACAGCAGCTCATGAGAGAATGAGTTTTCTGGACGCATATTCGGGGTATCATCAGATCCTTCTGTATGCACCAGACTAAGATAAGACAGTGTTCATCACTACTATCGGATTATACTGCTATAAGGTTATATCATTTGGGCTCAAGAATGCGGGAGCAACCTACCAGTGGCTGGTCACCAAGATGTTCAAAGACCAAATGGGAGATACCATGGAAGTCTACATTGATGATATGCTCATCAAGAGCAAGGGAAAAGATGACCATCTCTCAGACCTATCAAATACCTTTGAGATTCTCAGGAAATACCTAATGAAACTCAACGCAAGCAAGTGTTCTTTCGGTGTCTAGTTTGGAAAATTCCTCAGATATTTGGTTAGCGAGAAAGTCATTGAGGCCAACTCGGATCAAATCGATGAGATCAACAGGGTAGAACCCCTCACACGATATGAGACGTGCATAAGCTCACAGGCATGCTCGCCGCTTTAAATCGTTTCATCTCAAAGTCCTCTGAGAAATACAAGCCGTTCTTCCAGCTCTTGAAAGGAAATAAGACAGTAGAATGGAATCAAAATTGCTCGCAAGCATTGGAAGAGATTAAGGCTTACCTTAGCTCACCGCCTCTGCTCGTTATACCTCAAGAATATGATCCCCTGTACTTATACCTTGTCGTATCCAGTCACGCCATCAGTTCTGCACTAGTGTACGAAAAAGCAAGAGTCCAACACCCAGTTTACTACGCGAGCAAGACCTTATTGGACGCCGAGCAGCGCTACCTACCACTAGAGAAGCTCACTTTTGCACTAGTGATAGCTTTGAGGAAGCTGAAGCACTACTTCAAAGCTCATACTATCGTCGTCCTCACATCACACCCCGTTAAAGCAGTCCTGCGGAAAGCGAATTTGCCTGGTAGACTGTCCAAATGGTCAGTCGATCTTGGACGACTTGACATCCAATTTCAACCTAGGAATGCAATCAAGGGGCAGGTCTTCATCGATTTCATCACAGAATTCACAGGCGAACAGCCTTGCGACTAGATTTAACCAATGAAGAAAATGGAAGATCACACATCAGTAGGAGTCTGGCGACTGTTTGTTGATGGAGCCTCCAACTCAAAGGGGGAAGGAGTAAGCATTGTGCTCGTTACTCCAGAAGACACAATCCTCGAGTAAGGAATCAGGCTTGGATTTAAAGCCTCCAACAACGAGGCAGAATACAAATCTTTGATAGCCGACTTGCATAAGGCACAAACATTAGGGGCAAAGAAGCTGTAGGTGTTCGGCGACCCACAATTGGTCTCCAAGGAGATAAGTGGGGACTTCAATGCAAGAGACGAAAGAATGGAAGCCTACCTCGCCTTAGCAAAGGAGCTAATATCCAGCTTTGAGGAAGTCAATGTCCAATAGTTTCCCAGAGGACAGAACAGCCATGCCGACGCCCTGGCAGCCCTAAGTTTAGCAATCAATTCTGACTTAAAGAGGACGATCCCAATCGACTTCCTCACCCATTTGAGCATCAACCAAATCGACGAGCTACTAAATAGAGGACATATGCTCCAGATTGAGTCAGCACCTAGTTGGATGGACCTTTTGAGGGACTATTTGAAAGATGGTGCACTTCCAAACGATAAGAAGGTCGCTCATCAGATAAGAGTCAAAGCTGCTTGCTTTCACTTATCTACTAAGGGAAAACTATACAAGAAATCATTCACTGGCCCTTACCTTCAATGTGTTCACCCGAAGGACGCCGATCAAATTCTACGCGAGCTCCATGAAAGAATCTATGGAAGCCATATTGGAGGGAGGTTACTAGCTTTTTGAGCAATAAAAGAAGGCTATTGGTGGCCATATATGCAAAGAGATTCTGCAGTATATGCTCGCAAATGCGAGAAATGTCAACTACACGCTCCTATGGTCCACCAACCTGCCAGCGACCTAAGATCGCTTACTATCCCATGGCCTTTGGCCCAGTGGGGGATGGACATCGTAGGCCTTCTTCCTACAACCACTAGCAACTGCAAGTATCTGTTGGTTGCAACAGCTTACTTCACCAAATAGATCGAGGCAGAGCCACTGGAAAACATCCGAGATGCAGATATGATGAGGTGCATATGGAAAAATATAATTACCCATTTTGGAATCCTCAGAACCATCATCACTGATAATGAAACACAGTTCGAGAGTCGCCCTTTCCAGAACTTCTGCAGAGAAAACGGGATCAAGAACTATTTTAGCTCGGTGGCCTACCCCTAGAGTAACGGTCAAGCTGAGATTTCCAACAAAACAGTGATTGATGGGCTAAAGAAACAACTAGAGCGAGCCAAGGGCGCATGGGTGAGTGAGATGCCACATATTTTGTGGGCATACCGCACTACCCCATGTCGAGCAACTGGGGAAACCCCATTCTCACTAACGTATGGAATGGAAGCATTCATCCCCTTGGAAGATGGTCTATCAACCATGAGAACCACCCTTGTCAACCGAGGCCAGAATGATGTAGCATTACTCGCTGAACTTGACCTAGCTGACGAATACAAAGAACTAGCCTTAGTAAGGCTGGAGAGCTATCAGCAACAGCTCGTGAAACACTATAACAAAAAGGTCAATCCAAGGGCGTTCCAGGTTGGGGACTACGTTCTAAGGAAAGTCCTTGGCAGTGCAGTAAAACCATCAGACGACAAGCTAGGGACGAACTAGGAGGGACCATTCAAGGTGACATGAGATGATCTACGAGGAGCCTATCACTTAGAAATGCTGGAGGGCAGAGAGATACCCCGAGCTTGGAATGCAACCAATCTGAAGAAATTCTACTTTTAGTTTTTTTATTCATTTTTTATCGCATTTTTGGAATTGGCAACTCAGTTTTTATTGCTTGTGATTAACAAAAGATTGTTTGGCAGTGACATTCTGAAGTGTTAATTTTGTATTATGAACTTTATAACTTGCACACCTTTTCCAAGTGACACGCATATTACTAAATATGAAAAAGAAGGGAATCACCCTCCTCAGGTCTTCGTTATGAAACATGAGCAACCTCTTAGCATTGCCCCTGGCAATATATGAAGCCCCACAAGGGGCCCTTAGGCAGTTCAGCTAAATCGAATTGGTCGCCAAATAATGTTTGGCTCAAAAAACCTGATCAGATAGAACATCCAACACCAGGTGTGTCCTTGCCATTGCCATACTTAGACCTAAGGGAGTGTGACGACATGACCTAAAAGGTAAAGTAGGGAAGAACGGTATCTCATAAAACATAATGGACTGGGAGGATACTCATACAACAAAATAACTTTACCCACATTAAATCTAGTCGACTACGAAAAGCCCAAGATAATCAAATGGGAAATAAGTTAAGTAAAAGATATACAACGCATGTTTAATCAGTGAAATCACTCGACACATAAATATTACATTACTTCGTTACATGTACAATGAGTTACATACGGTAAAATCTTAATGAGGTTGAGGCCTCTGAACAAGATAATCAGCTACTTGTGCTCTTCGGTCATCGTCCGGATGAGGAGCCAATTCCTCTTGGACCTCATTCACATCTGACTCTAACAACTTCCTAGGAATAGCATATATAGGTATCCACTGGTCGTCCCTCCTAAAAGGATTAGGCCTTAGAGTTGAAGGAAAGATCTCATGACGATACCAGAGTACTGAGTTTCGGGGGACCTGCAGCTCCCTGAGGGAACTCAACCATCCCCTAATAAAGGCGAGCTCTTCAAACTCTATCAGCCTCATCGGAGCATCTATCCAACCTTGGTCGTAACCATCATCCCACACTCACCGAGGTCCTTTCCTGAACAGATGCCTCAGCCGTGTGATATCCCTTTACAGCCCAACAGTAATCATGTATGCTCGATGGACGTCTTCTCGGAGCTCATTCGTCTCCATAGCTGGACAACCTGTATCTGGACCAGCTCGCGGAGCAGCTGATGAGGTGGAACCTTGCAAGACTGGAGGAGCACCGCTAGGCCCTGTGCCAGCTTACAGAACAGCCGATGAAGAGGAACCTCATAAAACATGAGGTACGATGCTCGGTGCATGCTCCCTGAGTTGTGACACCTCCCTCCTCAGAGTCTCATTCTCGTGCTGAAGAATTTCTTCGAATTGATTGATTTCAGAGGCATCTAGGAGCTTAGCTCTCAAAGTGTTCACTTCTTCTTGCACAGAGGCACCAACCTCTTCCATCTCCTGAAGTCTATCCTTCGATTTGGCGACGAGCTCAGATTGTTTTTTAAAGCTCTTATTCCTCGACTTGAGAGACTTGTAAATCCTAACGAAGGCTTGGAGAACTTGATCGCTCACATTAGGACCGAGAATCCTTCCCAGTTGAGAGGTGGCAGGTATATATTCATCTATATCAATCAACTACAAGCCATAAAGAGCAGTAAAGAACAAAAGAATCTATATGCTGAAGAGAAAATGTTTTCATTTCATTAATAAAGAACCAAATTACATCAATGAAGGAGAACAGTACAAATAAAGCAAAAATACAGAGAAGTCCTAAGAGCAGACTAACTAGCAACCTTGGTTTGTTCAGAGGAAGATGTCTACTTTCCCTTATCGGCAGTAGTAGAAGCATCTCCCTTAGAAGGAATAACTGTTATTCCCCGAGCAAGAGGGGCACCAACAGGAATAGTTTGGGAGGCAGGGGTAACACCTTCAACGGTCGGGGCAGGTGCTTCGTCTATAACAGGATTTGGGCCTAGATCATGCTCGTCGAATAAGGGTGAGTCAATATATACCCCAGCAGCCAGAAAAGCCTTATTACAGCCCTTCTTGAAGTTCAGATTGCTGATATAGCCTATATGAGCATCAACATCCTCATATGCGGCAGCCCACTCGAATTATACGAACTTTCCTTAATGGTGGTTTCCTTGGAATCCATCCTCTTCAGCTTCTCTTCCAGTACCTTATTCTCCTCGACCACGGCCAGCTTTCTCGTGCAGACCAGGTCGTAGGACTGCCTCATCTCATTCAGATCCTTTATTGTCGCCTTCTTCACTCTGTCAGCATCAACGAGGGAGAGATCGAAGGACTTCTGAGCCTCATTGGCAGCCTTCAAACTATCCTCCAGCTCGACGCCTTTCCCCTTCAGTTCAGCATTCTGCTTCTCCAAATCCGCACTCTTACTCACCAGCTCATCGCGAGTACGGTAAAGAACAGCAAATTCGATCACGAACTGCAAGTAAAAAGAGAGCATTATAAGAAAGCATTGAACAGAATATTACAAGAATTAAAGAATGAAAATGGACTTACCAAGGCTAGCCTCTGGCTCATTTGCATAGCTAACTGGTCAGTTGCCATTGCCTTTTGTCGATCAGCAGGCAAAATTGCTCGCTCGAGCAACGCAGGAGCCAACTGAGGAGAGATGGCGACAGAGGCCCCATCGGGCAATACAAAGACAGGCACCAAAGCTTGCCCTGCCTTCGTCCTCGCTTCCCCTCTCCTTCTCTCCTCATCCTTTTCCTTTTTCTCCCTCTCGACCCTCTTCTTCTCTTCTGCCTTCTTTCTCTCTTCAGCCTTTTCCCTCTCCTCCTCTCTTTTTCTCTCTCTCTCTTTCAACAGCTCTTCCTCCTTCCTCTTCTTCTCCTGCTCATGAGCAGCAGACTGAGAGTCGGTGGCAACATCCCCATCGCAAAAAAAAAATTTCTTCGACCACTGAGCAAGAAGCACGTCACCATCATCATCGTCATCATGGATCAGATTCCTCTTGGGGGGAACGATATCTTCCTCACTAGAACTACTGGATGTACTTGAAGACTTTTGATCCTCAGAAACCTCTTTTGAGCTAGAAGAACCTTCACCACTTGAGCTCGCCTCACTGGGACCACCTTCAGCACCTCCCCTAATATCACGTTCAGAACTGATCTCTTCCTCGTCTAACTGGATGGGGTGCGTAGAAACTTCTTCAATAATATCCAAGTCAGGAATATTATCTACAGGCCTCATAATGAAACTGGACCCGATGTTTTTGTACTCTAGAAGAAAAGTAGCTGACCGGGGATGTTCACCGTCAGCCAAAGATTCTCTGATATTCAAAGCTTTAATTAACTCAGTAGCTCGAACCTCACTAAGGGCAGGTTCCAAGTTCTTTGTCCTCGCTGAAAGGATAATAGAAAAATATCAGAAAAATCAAACATTAACAGAAAAACAAATGAGCAGAGAAAAGGCTAAGATTACCTATGTACTCCTCCCCATGAAAGGGGACTGTGAATCTATCAGACCTCGACCCCTTAGTATGGGGAGAAAACTGCCAATTTCTAGCAATAAAACCCTCTTGCCAGTAATACTTATGGGAATCAGGTAAGTTTACTACCAATACCCTATCAAGACTCCTGGCCTTGAGGTAAAGAATTCCAGAACTAGTTCGAGAGAAGGAATAATAAAAATAGATTTCAGCAAGCCCTAAATTGGTGCCATAGAGTTAGTTTATTCTATGAACCCCATTAACTATCTTCCAAACATTTGGCGAACACTGTGCAGGAACAATGTTGAAATAACCAAAGAAATGTAAAAAAAAATTGCTCGGAGGGAAAGTGAGCCCCCCTTGGGACAGCTAGAGGACATGAATCCAATGAGCGTCCTCTATCTCTCTAACATTTTTAGGGAGAGAGGCGCACTCAATATCTACCATATCTGGGATATAATAGAACTTCCTAAACTCAGACACATATCTATTACCTATATTTTCCATTTGTAAACCCTAATTACGAATTCGAAGAAAACTCAATAGAAAAAACACAGAGAGAGCAAAGGGAACTTACGGGATGAAGGTTTGGCTTGGATGATGCAAGATCACAAGCCCAGACGATTAAGAAGATTAAAAAAAAAGTAAACGAAGACCTGGAGAGGAGGGCGCAATAGCGAAAGCTTGAAGAAGATGGGAAAATATGAAGAATCTTAAAACGATGGTATGGAAATGCTGCTCCAAGTGACCTTTTAAACATTTCTAATCATATCGCACGAGACCCGAAGCAGGCTGTCGCCAAAATCAAGTAGAGAACTCCAATCTTGGGAAGAGTTACACAATTTACAAGAGAGCCATTATGACAAATCATTTAAATTTATTGAGCCCAAATTGTGGCCCAATAACTTTAGGGGTAATTGTGGGTACCTCGATTTGCCATCACGGGCCCAAACGAGTAGCCCTATAGAAAGGACCCAAAGTTTTGGCTCCTCTCATCTTAACTGAATTTGGTTATGACTTAGTCTACTCCTAAAATCTCGTAAGGAGATATTCTAGGAGTAGAAGGTGGACGCGGGGAAGTCCAACACCCTACTCCCCGAGAACAAACATGTATATAACAAAACCTAACCCTAGAGCAAAAGGCATGCATTGTATTCTCTCTAAAACAGTCCTCGGAGTATATAGAAATAATATCGAGAGTACCACCGTGGACGTAGGCATTCTTGCTGAACCACGTACATATTGTGTTGTGTGATTGATATTTTTTATTCTCTATTCTCTTTGGTGATTGCGCTTTCTCATTAATTTGTGTTGAATATAATTATCACCACAATAAGTATAGGAGTAGGGGAGACCTGATTGTGGAGGCATAAGCATCGGATGTCGGGTAAGGTACCGCTTGATTCGGTCAAAGGCTTCTTGGCACGCCTCATTATAGACTTTAGTTGAATCCTTCGAGAGAAGTTTGAAAATGTGTTCACAGATAAAAGTTAGATGGCTGATGAACCAACTGATGTACTGTAGGTTACCCAGGAATCCTCGGTCTTCCTTCTCTATCCGTGTTGGTGGCAACTCAAGTATGGATTTAAGCTTGGCAGGGTCTACTTTAGTTCCCTTATCACTGACTATGAATAGTTTTTCTTTTCCTGACGTTAAAAATGCACTTCTGTGGGTTTATCCACATCTGGTATTGCAGTAATCGCTCGAAAAACTTTCGAAGGGTGGGAATATGACATTCTTGAGTCTTAGATTTGATGATCATGTCATCTACATAGATTTCTACCTCCTTGTGAATAAGGTCGTGCATGATGGTTGTAGCATCCCTTTGGTAGGTAGCCTCGACATTCTTGAGTTTGAATGGCATGATAGTATAACAGAAGGTCCCCATGGGGTAATGAAGGCAATTTTCTCCTAATGGTTGAGGTGCATCTTGATCTAGTTATATCTGGTGAATCCATCGATAAATGAATTGAGGGTGTAGCTAGCTGTGTTTTCCATAATCATGTCAATATTAGGCAATGGGTAATCATCCTTTGGGGATGCTTTATTCAAATACCGGTAATCGACATACATGCAAACTTTTCCTCATGACTTCAGCACGGTAAGGATTATTACAATCTATGTAGGATATTAGACTATGCAAATGAAACTCACATTCAATTGCTTGACCATTTCCTTTTTGACTTTGAGCGACCAATCGGTGCGGAGTTTCCTTAGCTTTTATGTGGCTGGTTTGCATTCTGGGAATGTTTTGGGTCAATGTCAGGCATGTCATCATAGGACCATACGAAGACGTCCGTGAATTCTTTCAGTAATTCTTTGAATTGCGCATGCTCATGCTCGTTAAGGGTGGACCCTATCCTAATCTCGCACTAATTGGTACTAGAACCGAGATTAATAACAACAGCATCATCATTAATAATTTTGATGCGGTTATGTTGTTTTTTATTCTCCTTATCAATATTAGTTAAGAATTATTCATTTGTAAAATCATCATCATCGAAGGTTTGATTAGAATCAAGACAATTAATGTAAGGTACCATAAGATACTCAAAATATTCATTTATTTAATTTTTGGGAAAAACATCATTAAAAATCTCGTCAAGAGAGGTATCAATTACATTGATATCAGAAAAAGTAACAACAACCTTGGGTAAAGAGACTAGTATATGGTGAATAACATGGTTAGGTCAAATTTGAGAGGGTTGGACAGGCAGGTCAGGCCAGTTGAGGAGAGGCATATAAAAAGCTATGATTTGAGTAGACGGGTCTGATAGTGTGGCATCTGAGCGGATCATGCAAAGACTCAGCCCTAGTGTCTGTAAGTTGAACGAGTCCTTGAAATCACTTTCCTCAGAATCCTCGATAACTATCACGACTTTCTCAGGGAGAGGTTGCACTTCATGTTGACAGTCTTCAACCCAAGAGTTTCTGTCTTGAAAGAGGATTTCCAGTCCAGTCCCGGTTTCATCTTGAGTCATGGTCGCTAGAGTGCTTTGAGTTCTTCTGGTGAGGGATGGTAACCCATGCCACATGGAGGAAAGGCCTTGTTTAGGACTATAGGATCAAGGATCCTTTATTGGTGGAGCCCTAACCCCATTCTAGGAATGGAGTGCATGTTCTTGAACATTTGAATTACATTGATGTTGCCATGAGGGTTGTGTTATGGACAAACTCGATCTTTGAAATTTTCTTCGTTGGAAGAGGAAGTAAATCAACTCTGAATCCAGAGAGGATCATGTCATTCGTCCCATACTGGATTTCTAATACCAAGCTACTAGTGATGGCATTGTATGTACTATCATTATCCCCTAAGATGGTGATAATCGGGCCCTTGGTGACGAATTTTAGTTTTTAATGAAGAGAAAAAGATACCCCTCGGATGCTATAGAGCAATGGACGACCAAGGAATAGGATAAAACATACAGGTATGTCAATGAATTGGAACTCGGTGATAGGATTGATAGGGTCAACCCCTACTGTGATTTTTATGGACCCCATTACTTCTCGAAGGGTATTATCGTAAGCACGCACGACGACAGAAGTGGGAGTGAGATCACTGACTTTTAATCCTAAGAAATTAAAGGTTCTGAGAGGACAATCATTGAGGGTAGATCCATTATTAATAAGTGAGAGTGGGACTGTCTTTCCCAATACTTCAACGGAGATATTGAGGGCATAATTATAATCAAGGCCAATCTTTGGTATCTTTGCTTTGGAAAATGAGAGTAGTCTGGAAGAGGTCATGGACCCAACCATGTTTACGGCTTCTTTTAGATTAATGGAAGGAGGAACTGTAGGTCCGATGAGGAGTTTTATCAAAACATTTTGGTGCAGCTGGGAGGACATAAAAAGCCCCCATAGGGTGACATTGGCTTGGTTCTTATTAAGCTGGTCAAGGACTTTACTCTCTTCAATGATCATTTCTGGCATGGGAAGTTCTTTAATAACTACCTTTCCTTTATTTTTCTCGATCACATGAGGACGTGAATATTTGGAGCGTCTCCCTAACCTGGTTATGTGATTCATTAAGGTAGGGAAGAACAAGAACCTCATGTCTTCATCTACCTCTGGTTGAATGGCTACCTTATTGATTTCCCCCAACAGATCTTCAAAGGATATCATTTTATATAGACTGACTACTAAACTAGTTTCTTCCTGACTTAGTTCGCCATTTGAGGTGTCAAAGTCATCCCTCCATCCAGTGGAGACCATTTCCTCTTGCTAAGAAAAATGAATGCATTCAACAACGTTAACGACCTTATCATATAGATCTTTCCACTCAACGAGGACGTGCAGGAGTGAAGGAACTAACCATCCCTGAGGCTTCAAAGTGGTGAGTAGCTCATCAATGCTGCAAATTTCATATGTCTATTAAAGTGGATCAGCCATTATCTATTCCACATCATCTATACTGACTTCTTAACTTCTTCAATAGGTACCACCCATTAATTTGATTCCCGAGCTCATTTTTGAGTTTTTATGAACAAGCCACTGAATTTGCGATAATTGATATGCCCCAAGTGTATCCTCGGCCCAGAGACACCAACCTCGACCGAGATGATAGCCGAGACATTGATCGACCCCATGTAGGCCATGGGCCCACGATATCATCCCTCGGCCAGACCAACCTCAGCCCAGGCCGACACTACCATATACACTTCAATGGACACTACGCGCATCGCAGGCATCAACAGCATCCTCATGTACCTGGGTATAGCAACCTCGGCCAAGAGTAGGCCGAGGTGACAAGGAGCCTTGGTAACCTTCAACATGGAGCTAGTCTAACCTCGACTTGGGCCGAGGTGACAAGAAGCAGACATAGTAATCATCAGCATGTTGTATGTCCAACCTCGGCTCGGGCCGACCCCAGCATATGTCTCGGCTGAGATCAGGCCGAGGCTCCCTATGACACATCTCGGATTGAACGAACATCAAGTCTTTACAGCTCGGCCTCTCCCAGGCCGAGGTCATTCACCAATATGACCGTCGAGCATCTGTTGACACTTGGATAAGGACACCTGGGCACAAATCAGTTGTAACAAGATTATTTTCCACATGTGGGAGAATATTTCATCATCATTACTTACATGTGACAGTGACAGATGGCACTCCCACATTATTGAGGATACCACACACATGCTCATTGCATGCATGGGGGGTACATTACACCCCCTTGGTGCTATATATAGGGGTCATCCCCTACCTTGAAAAAGGATCCCCAGCTATTTAACCCTAGCTAAAACTCTGTCTAAATATACAGTAGAGGTAGAAAGCTTGAGAGAAATGTATCCATGGTCATTAGTGCCTTCATTCAGTGATATTACTCACACACTCACAGTGGACGTAGTCCAGATTGGCTGAACCACCTATATTCCGGTGTTGATTCCTCATATCCTCATCTCCTTCTCTTATCTCTTTATATAGCTGTGCTGCCATTGTTATTCATATATTGAGCTTGGAAACACCTTATCTGGTGGTGCTGGTTCTTAGCATCATCAATAATCAACAGTCATCTTGACAGGTAATTTTAGCCCAAACTGTAAGAGTTGGTTTAATACAACTGGTAACTCAATGTCTTTCCCTTCAGACTGAGTATAGATGACAATTTAGGCCCTTCTAAGGAGTGATAAAGCTTTATCGGTGAAGCATGTAAGGTGTATGAGAAAATATGGGAAAACCTTAAGTGGTTTAGGTGAGATTATAGGAATGATGGGTGTTTTGCTAGGCACAATTTGGGGAGATGGATCAAATTCTGGGTCACTCTCTAGAAAGATAGCATTTTTATGGTTTGGAAGTGGGTTTTGAGTGGTATTGGGTTTAAGATTGGCTGGTAGGGCGATGAAACCCCAGTCAATTAGGCCTTGGATCACATTCCTAAGGTGGAAGAATTGGTCGGTAGTATGGCCAACGAACTAATGGAAATCCCAACGGGCATCGTCTTTGAAGTTTTTGGGGAGCGAATTTGTTAATGGGCGAGGGTCCAAGGGTTTGATGAGGTTTTGGCTCAACAGGGCCAGGTAGACTTTGGACAGGGGAGCATGGATCTCAGTGTACTCTTTCTTGGTAGGATTGTGGTGATTTTTTAATTCCCAAGAGGTAGCAGGTTAGGAAATGTTATTGATGGTTGAGACTGTAGCATTGATGAGATTCTCATACTTATGGGGAGTGAACTGTTCGGTCACTTTCTTTGTCTCAGATTTAACTTTGGTAATTCCTTCCTTAATTTATACACCAACCTCTCGGAGGGCTCGAAAGTGTGGGTAATATTATCCTCCCATGGATGCTCGAATATGAAGCAAGAAGTTCTTCTTAACGATACTGACTTATTCCTCCTCGGAGGGTATGTTGGTTATGGTAGAAACTTTCTCTCTCTCCACCTTCTTATTAGGCTACAGACTATTTCCCTAGGGTTTGTCTTAAGAAGATATAGATCTCAGCGTGTAACCTCTAACTCCTTATTGTACTCGTATTGAGACATGAATTCTGAGGCGACATTCTCCCAATTGCGAATTCTGGATTCTTCGAGGGACAAAAACCAATGGAAGGCACTTTCATTCAAGGTCTGATGGAAGATTTGGGCTATTATCTTTTCATAGGAACCAAGGAGGGTCATGGCTAGGTGATAGATTCTAAGGTGAACGATTAGGGGTTCGCTTCCCCCAAACTTCTCGATGTCTAGAATTTTGAACTTCTCTTGCAGTCTGGCTTTGGGATAGGGAGACATATCGATGTAGTCCATGTTATTACCAGATATCTTGACTTGGTCGAACTTCTTGGACAACAGTTTGGATTCTTCTTTGACCTTGTTCACTTCATTCTCCTTAGGATCTGTGAGTGATGGAAGGTTAGTCCATGGTTGGGCAAGGTTTGAAATAGGAAGTTGAGCTAGGATAAGACGGTTATCAGATTGGGATGGACATTCGATGCTTGGCCAGTGTTCTCTATGAAAAGCTCGTGAAGTTAAATTCCAAACTTAGATGAGGTAGTATAAGAATCGACGGAGCTTAACCAATACGTAGCCAAGACAAAATCGGGTATGTGATCGACTTTAGAGGGAAAACGGTTCAAATTTATTTTTAAAAGAAGGAGGGAGAATTTTTTTAATATTTTAGAAGGATGAAAAATGTTTTTGGTATCTCTAAAAAGGGGGGGGGAAAGGAGAGGAATCTCAGCATTATTATTATTAATGTATTTATTAGGTTCTCACTTGTATTAGGTTTGCCAAAATGTAGAAAAATGGTCGAACATGACTCAAGCCTAGGAAAACAGGGTTTGAAAATATATAAAACATGGATGGATATGTTTCCAAGCTCATGGATGGGGTCCTGGTTTGGTAAAAGGGAGAAATCGTGCAAAAATTCGAGGGGCATGCCGACCCAAAATTTCGGTAGAGTTTTGCATGGTAACTGAAAAACTAAATATGAGTGTTTTAGGTTTGACACCTATACGAGGTTTATGCAATTATTGGGCTAGTGGAAGGGTCCCCCCCTTTGGTATGACTTCCACGATATACCTTTTGCCTATAAGGGAAATCATTCATCGGTACATGTGGATAAGCCATTTGATATACCTGAATGTATGTGAATTGTCTCAATATATACCTCGTGGGGACAATGCGTGTGAGAGTGAATTTGATATACTTGACGTACGTGAATGAGTTTCCTACTATATACCTCCTTTCGCAAGTTCAGTTAAGTGGTACGATGCGAGGGTAACCGTTCGATATACATCAAAGGTAAGGTATAAGGCTAGTGGAATGTGAGTGTCATATCTCTTAGGCTAACTGTGACCCGCGGGACCAGCGCCCATCACAAAGTGACCCCCCACTGGTAGGTGCATAAGCACACAGGCAGAAAGGAATAACACCCATGAAGAAATAAAGTCTAGTCCTCTTAAAGTCCCCAGGAAAGTCGCTACTGTGGCCATCCTGAGGGTTTTCTTAGGGGTCCAGGGGGTTTATCTCCCGAGGTGGATCCCTCATTCCTTCCCCTTTTTCGACATGCTCGCAGGATTGCGTCCTTTCTTCGAGGTACTGGCCCATCGTCAATGTGGGGTTATATGTAGAGATAGAGTCGCCAACTTATTTTACACACAGCAAGCAAAAGAAATGTTGCCGCCTTGAGAGAACGACATCAAGGACAATACTGATGCTTGCGAAAACAAGTAGTTCAAGGGTCCGGGGACTAAGTTACGGAATGGAAAGGTGTTAGGCACCCATCCTTCCCTTTTAGTCTCTCATGGGAATGTGGTAATCTTCTCATGTTGAACTTCGTGATGTGTGTGCTTATGTGCATAATATAAATGGAGAACGGAATCGCTCAGCACACATCATGGATATAGGTGGAGCGAGGTCATCCTTAGGAATGTTCCCAAAATAATAATTAAAAATATAATGTAAGTGTTTGGTGATACACAAGTCGTTATAGAAGAACGATTGCGTATATCGGACAAGACAAAAGCAAGCAAACATAATATATATATATATATATATATATATATATATACACACACACTAGGGTATGCCCGTGCCTAATGGCATGCTGATAATTTTGGAAAGCATAGAGTCGTACCTTAGTGCGATGACAAGTGCCCTCGCCAAAGCTACGGTTGGTCTTGGGTTCGAAACACGGGAGCAGACTCCTCATATATAGGGGGTAAGAAAGACAACATCCGCCTATTCAAGATCCTATAGTTAAGCGTATTGCCCTTTGACTGAAGGCATGAAGATTTTTTTTCAAAAGATCAAGTAATGTATAATTTAAGTTTATTGTTTATATATAAAATAAATAATCGTAAATAATTTAAATATTTTGGACAAAATTTCCTTTGTTTATAAGATTATTCGCCATGTATAAGAAATAAAAAATACACGAACAACAAAACTAATAGTTTATAATTCAAATATAATATCATTGTCTATTTAAATATGTATAACATATTGAGTACTTGTTTCTAGTTGCTTTCACATTTTGCAAGGACCAAACAACATTGTATAGAATGCATCCATCTAAAGAAATATTTTACAAAATAAATAAATAACTTCTTAATATTACCAACATACATCATCTTGATCTATGAAAACAATTTTGAAGAAAAAAGAGAAATGGCAAATGCTCGATCTACCGATTTCCTATCTCCCATCCCACTAAAGATCTCATTTTTATCGTCTTTTATATAATGACACCAATGTCCATACAACTGGAGATACTGCACAACGACACTTCTAGTCGATCAATTAGCTCCTCAAGCACGAACTACCTCTTTGGGCATAAGCTACTGCACGGGGGCTACTGCAGGTCTTCTGTACAAAATATATATGCCTCATTCTACAAAGGAAAGGGAAGGCACTAAGCACCACATTCTACAAGTTGATGTGCCACATTCTGCAGGCTGATATCTGTTTATCACAAAATGATAAATTTAAAATAAATTAAAAAAAAACTCTTAAATGTGTAGTGCAGTAATGACACGATGCAAAAATTGCATATAACATAACAAATAAGCAATTAATCTATTCATGTTCTCACACTTATTGACGGTTAAAAAGAACAAAATGGTTCTTGCAATTCAATTCAAACACATCAGCAGATTGTACATCTATTATGAAGGTGGCTGACCTGTAGAATGTCAAAGCCTTCACACTCGGGTTGGATGTCAAACATGCTGCTGTATTATTATAAGAAAACTAACAATCGAAGATCCTAAAATGCAAAATAGAATATATTAACAAAATATAATGAAAAGTTAGGATTTTTTGAAATATAACCTTTGAAGATATAAAAGTCCCTAAAATATGTTTGGTAGGTGTGCATGTGCGCAATTGATATAATGAATGACTAAACTTCAAACCAAATAAAAATTTCCAAATCAACTCACTTTATTGATCCAACATATAATAGCCAAATAAATACACGTGTCGAAATAACTAACAATGAAAATATTTAGGAGGAAAAAATAAGTAAACCAACAAAGTAATTGAAAGTTAAAAACAATGCAAATGTTTTCCATTTACACAATCCCATATATTTTGCATTTATAGAATTGATAATATAATAAAGCTCCCTGCAATCTGTCAATAAGAAAAACAAAATTTAATTAATTATGATAAATTTATAGTTTATTAGGTCAATACAAATCATTTATGAATAGTAATGCATATTCAATACAAATCATTCAGTTTTTACAAGTACTTCGTTGGAGAAGCAGGGTGTAATTTTTGAAAAAAAATAAACTTGCTTGGATAACATGTATGTGTCAACTCCCGACTGATTAATGTTGATGGTGCTTTTTAGAAGTATGGATATCTTTCTTCCATTAGTGGGGTTGTCAAGGATCATAGAGGGAAATTTCAACATGCTTTTAGGCGGAAAATCTAGGTCGAATCAGTCTTGGTGTGTGCAGTTTTGGCCGTTTTAGAGGGTTGCAGAATGGTCAGCTCCTTTGAGATTAGGGAGGACACTATTGAAAGTGACAACTCCCTGCTGATTGATTGCTTCTTGGGTGTTGCAGACCCTCCTAGTACCATTTCATACGTTATTTATGATATTCAACAACTGGTATCTACGTGGAAGATTAATCTGATTTGGACCAGACGAAATGCCAATAGTGTAGTGCACTGGCTTGCCTTAAGGCACAACTATCCAAAAAAAATGAGTTCAATGCTTTATGCCAACAATCTGATTTGGATCAGACGAAATGAGTTCAACGATTTATGTAGTTCTGAACTTCTGAGCTTTGTACGGGCTAAGGCCCTTTCAGTTGTCCAAAAAAAACATGTATGTGTCAAGGGGTAGGGTAGCCATCGACCATAAATGAGTAAGAGAAGTGGATTGTTAAAAACTTGGCTCAGTGCTCAGGTACTTAGTTTCTTCCAACTCATAGTTCTCAGTGCTCGGTACTCAGCGTTCAGTGCTCAATGCTCAGCTGGTCATCTCTCAATGCTCAGCTTCTTTTGCACCCTCACTTATGCAATTTCTTGTTATTCTACCATCTTACTCTCCTAACTTCCTCGATCAGCTTGGTCATATTAAAAAAATGAGTATACCTAATTAGAGAAGAAACTTTAAATTAAATAAATGCAAAAAAAATTATATAGGTTAGAATTACATTAAGATCCTATCACAGTCATAGCTTGGAATAAAAAATTATGAACCCCTCCCTTGCCTTGCCTTGTCCCAATAATGGTCACATAACAGTGTAGAATTACATCAGAATTTTTGGTTTTACAAACATCGTTAGCATTGAGAAACATAACTTGATGTAAAATAAAAAAACAAAACCAATAAACATATCTGAGACCATAGTTAGTGAAAGAGATTCTAGAGCCGAAGATGATAAAAAATGAGGTCTTAAAGATGGATAAGATGTTAAAAATCATTACAGTAACTTATGTCGCAATAATTTTTTATCTCTATATACCATGTTTCTATAAAATTATAGTACATAGGTAATATTGGCAATAAACTTTGGTTAGCATTAAAAAAATTTTGGCAAAGACAAAAAAAAATTGGCTAAACAACCGACACAGTATATAAACTGTACGCACAACAAAAGTACCTTATGCTTCATCTGGATCGATAAGAGGTGAAGAATCCCTCATTTCCCATAGAAGCATAAATAATTTTTATGGAGGGCTTCATATATAGTAAACTGAGACTTTCACCCTGTTTCAACAACCGAGAACTAATAAGCGTCTAAGATCCTAGCATATATAGTAGAAGTACATATACACACAAAGTAATTCAATTCAATTTATCCCTAAGACCAAGGCTGCTAAGAGGAATGAAAGAAAGAAATAGAAGAGGCTACATCAGCCTTGATAAGGGTAAGGACTCGGAGAAAAATGAAGTTTCATCCGCTGAAGATATAAATGAATCATTGGGGAATGTTGAGTCAGCCATGTCTCGGATAAATGAGCTCTATATCTCCGTAAATTCTTTCGTAGTTACCTCTCCATCAAATTCGATAGACTACTCAGCTTCGGGGGATCATGCTCCTGACATTGATAAAAGAAATCGAGCTCTAAAAAGGAAGATTCAGCTGATGGAAGCTCAATAGAAAAAAGTTAACTCTACATAAAAGAACATATCCAAAGGGAAATAGATTAAAAAAACGTAACAGACCCACACAAAACAATTAATGTTGAATTGAACATGAACTGCACCAAATAGAGCATATCCTCATATGGGAGTTTTAACCTATCAACTCCTAAATTTATTAGGATCATAACAATGTCTTCGACCATCACAATAGTCTAAATTACCTGTTGAAATTAAAAAACCAAAATAAATGAAAAACTTTGGCTTACATGAACAGTGTGCCATCCGATTTCCATAAATACGTAATAAATTTGTACAACATTACACATACCTTAGGGATTCATATGGTCACACCACTATTTCTCTATCTCACAGATACATATATGAAGTTGCTTTAAGCATAGGACACACCCTACTTGTGCTTGAATTACTCTCTTATGGCTCTCCATCTTACATACCTATCATTTTTTCAGTCACATCTTAGCAGTGAGCAATTTAAAAGTATTCAGCAGCTTTCCATTCTCCCAAACGTATATATTATTCTTCCTCCAGTCACGTCTTGACTTTTAGACATAATTCGAGCTCTATTTTAGCTTCTTGTCATTTCTCCTATTCATACACTTCTCAAGATCCTCTATTTCAACTACTTGTGCTTAATATTGACTTCCATTTATTTAGTGCTTGAAAACATTAAGAAGAAATAAATCCCCATTAAAGAAATCCAAGCCGCCAAAAATCAGATTTATACAACCTAAAACATATTCACAAAACCTAAAATTAGAATTATACAACTAAAAGTTCAACATTGTTCATTATATTGTTTCCATGATAAACCCAAGTGGCCAAAAATTCAAACCTCCATTGAATCATTTGGTCAAACAACTACCACACAATTATGAATATGCCAAATCTTAAAATTTAGGTACTTATGGATCAATTGTAAGAGCATATGGATATGAAAAAACTATTTAGTAAATTAGTGTCAATAAGTAAAGAACACTAAAAGGAAATGAAAATAAAAAAGCATGTGACAGATCCAATAAATTAAGTCACCTTACAAATGACCCATAGGTTGAATAACTGTACAACACAACAAAGACAAGAGTTCATTAAAATATATCAAATCCACTACCCACTCTATTAACTCAACATCAACTGATGAGTTTTAAATGACTTAAAACATTTAATATCAAAATGGATGTTAGAAAAAGACCGTATTGATTAAAAATTCATACTGCCCAAAATATTAGTCGTAAACCTGTGATGGTCAGCACAGGCACCTGAGTACTTAAGTGCTAAATACCCCATCACGATATAAACAACATGATGATCGAACCTCCAATCGGGATTAAACTCGACCTCAATAAAGGGACCTCTCTTCAAATATGGTCAACAACTATTCTGCCATTACTTGTGCTTCTCCTATGTCAGATTCTCAAAGCAATAAATAGCAAACGAAAAATGAAAAATGGATTAAACTAAGTACTTCAACCCATGCCTTGAATCAGTTTCATCCAACGCAGAGATGGCAATAAACAGCAAACGAAGAACGAAAAATGGATTACTTCTGATGCACATTCCGATATATGATAATATAGACCTTCAAAATAGAAAACATCATATTAGTTCGAAGAATCAAGTGCAAAAACTCACGGTCTAAGGGAATCACTAAGGGCCACCTCCGAACTGCTTGGAGTTATTGTATCTGAGGAAATCATTCTTCCCAAATGTTTTAGTGAAGCCAACCACCACCTTACCAGAGGTTTAAACCAAGCACCTGTATATACGTACCCAAGAAAAAATCAAAATGAAAGGTTTTAGTTGTGTAGTATTTTTAATACCCCTAAAAATATAATTTAAGGCAGCCATAATCACTTCAGCCCATGACAGGCTATGCATTTGTAAATTTTGAGATAAATAATTTCATTATCTTGCTTTGGGAATTTTGTTGGGGACTTTAAACAAACAGGTGATGTCCTCATGTCCATCAATCTTGAATCTAATCCATATGTTCTCTCTTCACAAAAATAATTGTAAAATGCAAATACATATTAAAAAATGTCATCTAAACATCATTATAAATTGAAAATTATATATTACAAATTTGTCAACCAAAAATCTTTAAGACAAAAGGAAGAAACCTATATGAGAAAGTGATAAAATACTTGGCGAACAATCTTGCAACAAAGAATATCAAACAAGCCCATATCCACAGATGCGAATCAAAGTAGTATATGTAAATCCAAAGCTATTACGGAAAAAAAAACTAAAATCAAAACCAATCAAAACCCTTGGAAACCAATCAAAACCATTTGAAACTTACCTAAAAAAGTGGCAGCATGGAGAGAGGAGCGACAGCATGGAGGCAGGTGCGGCAGTGGATGAATCAGTGGGGGAGAAGGGTTGATGTTGGAGGTAGGTTTTTTTGGGACTCTTGATGAGAGAATGGGAGAGAAGTAGAGACTGTGAGGAATGTTTTCTTTGTGTGAGAAGAGAGAGTGTGAGCAAGTTGATAAAATGGGTTTTACCAAATTACCCCCCAATTTTGAATTGAAGTGTAAATTTGGTAAGTAAAAAAGAGGGGGAAATCAAAAATTTGAGGGGAAAAAGAGGTAATGCAGGAAATATTCTAATAGATGACATCATCTTTTGATCTTATGACATACATAAGTTTTATACTTTCTTAAATATATATATATATATATATATATATATATATATATAATGAGTGTATGCTAAAAATAATGTAACAAATGTGTGTGGGAGGACTCGAGTCTCGGGATTTGCTCGAGAGGCCTATGTAGCACGGGTGCATCAAAGTCCACATAGTTTGAAGATAATACGAGGTGGGGTTTAACCCATAAATTCAACAGGGGACTTTATTTATATGTGTATGTGTATAAAAAGGTGTTTTAGTGTGAGAAAATGTGATAAAAAATCCCCGTTTGGAATTTACAAGTAAACCCTATTTTTCTTATTTTTGGGTTTTTCTATGAAAATAAAGTATATGGGAATACTAATAATAAAAAGTTTGAAATTAAGATATGTGATATAATGAAGTAACATACTAAAGTGAAAATGAAGTAACTAATGCAAAAATAAGAGAATTTAAAGACAAGGGGGAAGAATTAGACCTCCTTATGAAGACTTACAGTGGATCTTGATTGAAGATGCACCGATCTCACGATGAGATGATGGTTATATGAGGAATTGGGTGAGAATTTACTTAAAAGAGTAAGAAAATGATGGAAGGAATGTGGGAGATGGGATTTAAAGGGGGAACAACTCTGAATTCGAGAGAATTCTCTTTGAATTTCGGAAAGGGATGTTCAGGGTGACTTTCAAAGTGAGGTCGTGGCCTCTATTTATAGAGCCAAGGGGTGTGTCGATCGGCATGGTCCTAGGTTTGTCTATCGGCATAGAACCCCAGACACATTGCCGATAGGGAGGGTCTTGGGGGTGCTATTCGGTAGTCAGAGGCAAGTTTTTTGGGAAAATGGTTGTAAAACGTTCGTAAGTAAGAATTACCCATGGGGTGGACCGTGCGAAAGGGTTTTCAGAGAAATTAAAGAATACATAATCCACTCCTGAGTTTGGGAGCTGACTGAAGTCAAACGGGGCCCAAAAATGCCCGTTGGTATTGGATAGGAAATTTTGAAGGAAAACGGATTATTTGTCTGAACTGTAAGGCCGATTCGCACACTAGATGGACCATTGGAAAGCTTATAAAGTTTCCTTCAAGATTTCATTCAACTTCATTTGGTTCAGAGAGTTAACCTAGGTCAAACAGGCCTTGAAGTGATCCATGACCCTTCGGAGTAAAATAGGTCTCTCGTCCATACCGTAAGGTTGATTTGTGCATGAGGTGGACCATTGGAAATGGTATTCAGAGCCCTTTGAAGATTCATTCAGCTTCATTCAAGATGAAGAGTTGATCGGAGTCAAACGGGGCTCAGGAGCGTTTGGTGCCCTCAAGATCAGCTTTCGGGGTAAAATGGAACATTCATCCGAATCGTAAGGTTGATTCATGCATGGGGTGGACCATTGGAAAGGGTATTCAGAGCCCTTCGAATATTCATTGAACTTTCTCTTGGGCAAGAAAGATGAGCAGGGTGGGTCAAACGGGGCTTGGGAGCACTCGGTGACCTCCAAATCAATTTTTGATAGTAAAATAGATCGTTTGTCTGAACTATAAAGTTGATTTGCACGGGGTGGGTCATTATAAAGGGGATTCAGATCCCTTCAAAGATTCATTGAGCTTTCACTCATGCAAGAGAGTTGACCCGAGTCAAACGGGGTGTGGTAGCGCCCGATGGCCTCTAAATCGATACTCGAAGTATGACCAAGTGTTTGAGGTGAATGAGGAAGTTCTAGGGACCTAAGGAGGTTCTTAGGGGGTCCTATGATGGGGTATCTACAGTCGTATTTTTGGACATAGGTTCTCCGAGCCATGAGGAAGGTGGGAAAATAGGAAAAACTTAAAAGAATTCGTAATAGAGAAAGGAGATTTTTTTTTGGGGGAGGGGGGAGGGTGGAATGGTGTGGTATTCAGAGGTGTGTGAGCGTGTGAAAAGGTTTTGGTGGGGAATGTAGGGAGAATGGTAAAATGAAAGGTTTTTGGTTGGAGGGAGGTTTTTAGGTTGGAATACGGAGGGAAGGGTGGTGAATTGGATGGGAGGGGAGGTGAAAGGGTTTAACAAAAATGAAAAAATGGGTGAAAATTACTTATTAGCAGTGCAGGGGACCAAACTGGTTCGTCCATGGGCCAAACCGATTTGCTTCAATGTGTTGTCAACCCCTAATTTTCTTCCTTTTTTTCTTTCTCTCGAGCGCGGGGGTATGGGGACCTGCAAATTGCACCAAGCTGAACCTAAATTCACTAAAGATGACTGAGGACACTTAAAATTCACCTTGTTTTCAAATTCATCACCCTTGGGACGTCTTAGGACAAAACCAAATGCTTTCCTCTCTTGCTAAAAAGAACTCGTCTCACTCCTAAACGCGGTACACAACATGAAATCACCTCATACGCATCGGGGGTGCGACAACCTCTCCTCAAAATCGGTACTCATCCCCGTATACGCTGTTCGATAATAAAATTGCCTCCGATTCCTCAACGTATGCCTAGAGAAATGGGTTTAGGCGTTGTCCATTTACTTTAAACATGTTTACAAAATTAGGATCCTTAACATCTATCGCATCATGTGGGAACACCTCTTTCACAATGAACGGGCTGGTCCACTGCGGACATAACTTGTAGGGAAAAAAATGAAGACGCGAGTTGTAAAGGGGCACTTTTTGTCCAAATGAAAATATTTTTTATTTATATTTTTATCGTGCACAAGTTTCATCCGCCTTTTGGCAATGTGTGTGCTCTCATACGCATCGTTGCGTATTTCTTCCAACACACTCAATTGAAGTTTTCGCACTTCACCAGCTTTATCAAGGTTAAATTTCAACCTCTTAATGTACGAATATGCCTTATGCTCTAACTCAACGGGAAAAAGGCAAGGATTTCCATACACAAAGAAGTATGGGGACATTTCGAGGGGGTTATTATACACGATCCGATAAGCCCATAGTGCATCGAGTTATCTATTAGACCATTCCCTATGGTTGGAATCAATAGAATTTTTGAGAATATGCTTGATCTCTAGATTGGATAACTCAATTTTCTCGTTCATTTGTGGGTGGTAAGTCGTACCAACCTTGTGGATGACGCCATACTTTCTGATTAACTTCACAAATGGCCTATTGCAAAAATGCGTGCCATTGTCATTAATTACGACTTTTGAAGCGCCAAAATGAGAAAGTATGTGTTCAAGGATGAACTTAACCACCACTTTACAATCATTCGTCCTCAAAGTTATGGCTTTTAACCATTTAGACACATAGTCTACCACGATAAGAATGTATAGGAAATCAAAAGAGGGAGGGAAAGGTCCCATGAAGTTGATGCCCAAATAGTCGAATATCTTAATGGCGAGAATAAGGGTCAACGACATCATGTCATGTCGAGTAATGGCTCCCATATTTTGGAACCTATCGCATGATCTACAATACAAGTTCTTATCTCGAAACATAGTAGGCCTATAGAGACCGTATTGAAGAATCTTTGCAGCCATTTTTTTCGAAAAGTGGCCTCCATAGGATTTCGAATGACAAAAGCGAATTATACTAGGGATCTCTTCATCCGGCACACACTTTTGGATTATTTGGTCAGCGCAATACTTAAACTAATAGGGATCTTCGTAGAAAAATATGAGCGACCATGTAAAGAACTTCCTCTTCTCTTACGGTGTGCAATCGGAGGGGACGACCCCCATGAATAAATAGTTCACGATATCCATAAACTGAGGAAGAGAGGAAGTTGAAAATAATTGTTGATCCAAAAATACTCATCTATGGGTATGGGATCTTAAGGTACATCTGACGAGAGCCTACATAAGTGTTCGGAGACGACGTTCACTACTCTTTTCTTGTCTTTAATGGAAAGATCTAACTCTTGGAGTAGAAAAATCCACCTAAGGCGGAGAGACTTCGCATCATTCTTGGAAAGGAGATATTTGAGAGCCCCATGGTCAGTAAAACACGTTATGCGTAACCCGATAAGGTATGAACGGAATGTATTGAGGGATAACAATACTGCTAAAAACTCTTTCTCCATGGTGGAGTAGTTCAATTAAGGTTCGATTGTAGTCACTCGCATCACACATAATCTTGAATGGAAGGGTCCAATCCAAAGCTCGCATGATGGGTGCGAAGATGAGAATGCTTTTTAATTTTTCAAAAGCTTCTTGCCACGCTTCACTCCACTTAAAACGGGCATCCTTCATGAGTAGGTTACTTAAGGGACTAACTATGGATCTAAAATCCTTAATAAACCTATGATAAAACCCCGCATGGCCCAAGAATGACCACACATCTATTAGTGACTTGGGTGGGGGAGGTTCGACAATTATGTCAATTTTCTCCTTATCGACCTCTATCCCCTTGGATGACCCGATGTGGCCAAGAACTACTCCTCCGGTAACCATAAAATGACATTTCTCCCAATTTAGTACCGAGTTCTTTTCCACACACCGGGCAAGCAGCTTTTCAAGATTAGCTAGGAAATGGTCAAAAGAGGGGCCGAAGACACTAAAATCATCCATGAACACCTCAAGGCCTTTCTCTACTATTTCGCTAAATAGACTAAGCATGAACCTTTGAAACATCGCAGGTGCATTACACAATTCAAAAGGCATACATTTTCAGGCAAACATACCAAAGGGACATGTCAACGTAGTCTTCTCTTAGTCTAGCACACCCACCTTGATTTAATTATACTCGGAATAATCATCTAAAAAATAATAAAATGTATGGCTCGAGACTCTCTCAAGCATTTTATCCATGACCGATAAAGTGAAATGGTTTTTTCTAGTGCCGATATTGATCTTTTAGTAGTAAATGCAAACGTGACACCCGGTGGTGGTACATTTTAGAATAAGTTCCCCATTTGCATTATCAACTACAGTCATTCCCGACTTCTTCGGGATGACTTGAATAGGACTCACCCATTTACTATTCGAGATGGGATAAATGATGCTCGCATTCAATAACTTAATAGTCTCCATTCTAATGGTGTCTTTCATGATCAGGTTCAAACGTCTTTGTATATCCCTAGAGGGCTTCATGATACGACGCAAATATTGCGTATTTCACCCGTTAACCTACGCGTTATTAGCCCCCTCAGGTATCTTAATCCCTATATTTATGCTCGTTAACCAGAAAACCTCGGATTTCTATGTTAACATGTTTTGCAGGGGTTAATTGATCTTTTGTAGGTATTTGGATGCTTAGTATGAAGTTCGGACGCATTCCGGTGAAGTTCCGTACACAATCGCATGCGTAAGGGAATTTTAGTCTTTTCACAGCTTGGGTACCTGGACCGACATCTCACGGAAGTTGTAGCCCTCCTCGCTAGCTTCGCGTGGCCGCGAACGGTGCCCGATTCCGATTCATAACGAAGAGGTTACGGCAATTTCAACGAAGGAAAAACAAGAAAAGCAAAAGAGGAGAAGAGAAGAAGAAAAGAGGAATGCAGTAGGCTGCTGCATTCTGCCCTGTTTGATCGATCAATCGACCCATTTGGTCGATCGATCGACCATTCTCATTTGCCGAATTTTTGCCTAGGTCGATCGATCGACCAAAGGGGTCGATCGATCGATGCTCTGTTTTCTGCAGATATTTTGCCTTCTTTTCTTTCTTCTTTATTTTTATTCCAACTTACTATATAAGCCTATTTTGTTGTAATAAGACCATATATCAGTACATACTCGGTTTTAGGTTAGAATAGTTAGGGTTTTGAGGGTTTTGGATGGTTCTTCTTCATTTCTCTTTGGATTGACAATCTAATTGGTTTGTAAGTTGACTTTTCATTACCCTCTCCATTAATATAGCTTGTTTTCCATTAATTCTTGCTTTCTAGATAATTTTCATGCTTTGTTAATTAGTTTACTTGATTTATTTCTTGCTTAATTAGTTTATTTCTTTGTTAATTAGTTTAATTCATGTATTTCCCTTAGATAAATAGGGTCGGTATTTTGTTACGCCATTTATGGGTTTGGACCTCGAAAGTTAGGGTTTCGTGTAAAATTGCATTTAATTGAAACCGTGTGTATTAAAGTTGGATTGTTATGCGTTTAACTTTATTTGTCACTCAACTTTAGTGTTTATTGCGATTATTCGAATTTAATCCGCGTGTGACCATTTTCCGTTAAATGTTTAATCTCGCAACTTTGGCTTAAATTCCTTATTGCGTGATGTTTATGCTTAATTGAAAATGATCGATTAAATGTTTTCGAATCGAAATTCTAATTAGTAGTTGTTTAGCCCGTGAATGCGTGTATGCGATCCCGATCCTCGCTTTACTTTTGCGTAGCTTAACTTATTCTTTTTCTTTTGTCACCATAACCACCCATTACCTTTTCTTATTTCTTTTACACCATTTTTATTCTTGAAGTAATTAAATAATTAACATCTAAAATTCAATCACTCCCTGTGGATTTCTTACGATACCCGACTTACCGCTGTGCTTGCTTGTCAAGTGTAGTAGTAGCTTAGGTTCTTTTGTATCGCGATGGCGAAACACACAACGATTGTGTCCTCACACGAACACACTTTTTCCGCCCGGTCACAAAATGGCACCGTTGTCGGGGAGTGTGTTTTAGATAGTAATTGTTTTATTATTTTTTAGTATTTTCCTTTTGTATTTGTATTCTTTGTTTTAACCTTTTTTGCAGGATAGCATATTTGAGCGCTAAGAAACTTTGATTCGCGGTTGCTCACTTTCTTTCTCGGATTCTCCATCTGCAAACAACGAGGTAATCATGTCCTACTATTATAGTTATTACGGTTATTCTAATGATTCATACTTTTGGGATAGTTTTCAAGATTTTCTTGAAAATGAAAGAGTTGAAAACATTTATCGGAATGAAAATCGTTATTAGGAGCTTGAGTTGGATTCATTATTCGAATCCAATGACGATTCTCATTTCATTACTTTCGAAGACGAGTTTCAACCAAATGAGGAGTCCGAGGCTCTTGAGCCGAGGAAGCCTACTTTGGAAGAAACTTTGCTACTTTACTCCCAAGGTTTGGAAAGCCTAAATGATGCTGGAATGAGACTAGGTGCACTTTGTGATGAGATGAATTCTTACGCACAAAACAACGAGGAGGTGGAAACTTGTGTTTCACCTAAATTTTTCGAAGAATTTCTCATCGAGTGTGCATCTTTCTCCCCCGAAATTCAATCTCCTTCCGACGATGAGTCGATTGAGATTGAATTTGTTTCATCACCATATTCGTTTTCCGTGACCGAACCATTAGAATTACCGGTTGATTCCTGTGAGTCGGTAGAAACTTTTAAAACTTCTACACTTTTTGCCGATGAGGACTCTAACCGAACTTGTTTTCGATGGATGTTATCCCGATGTGTGCACCATCTCCCATTCCATTTGAAAAACCTTTGGGAGATGAGTCGATTTTTCTTGGACCTCAAGTGTTCCTTTCCCCCTTATTATCCAAATCCCCCATCGTCCGCCCAAAATTTCAAATTGGCGATGGTTCACTTTTTTCACCATCCACATGCCTTCCGTTGTTCAAACGGAATTCATATCTTTCGGGAGGCATGTTCGCTTTGGAGGGTCCACCGTTGATCTTTCAAAGTCAAATACCTTTTTGGGTGGACCCTCAACTATTTAGACTTCTAGTGTATAGTTAGTGTGTAGTCTAAATAGTAGGTTGTAAATAGTTAGCTTTTTAATTTTCTTTCTTTCCTTTTTTTTTCTTTCCTTTTAATTTAGTCTAGTGTAATCAGTTAACTTTTTGTTATTTGTTTTTGCTATGCTCGGTACTAACTTGTTTTGTAGATTCCTTTGGACTCGCACTTATGGAGATCGCTCCAATTTTGGGTAATATCGTTCTTTTCCTCTCTTTGTGTTGTGTTCTTAATGCGCATTGAGGACAATGCAACATTTAAGTTAGGGGATGTAGGATATTCTATCCATTTCATGTGTAGTCCATGGATTTGCTCACATTTAGTTACTAAGTATGCCTTTTGTGAAAAATTTAAAAATTTTCAAAAATATTTTCTTTCTTTTTTCTCCTTTGTTGGGCATTTTGCCTTGTTTTCAATGATAAATTTCAATAATTGCCCGATCCAATAGACAACTCAATGATGCATGTTCTCGATTTTAGAAGTTATTAGACTTTAGTCCTCAAATCATTGATATTGTGAATAACTTCATGAATTAAACTTTATCCCATGAGCATATGCACTTTCCTTGTTCTATTGATTTGGTTTAAGATTTTTATAACTCGGTAATCTTTTGTTGCATTGTATATACTTACACCGAGTAAGCTTTGTACCTTTCGTCGTTTGTGAGTGTTATACACTATTCTTTCCTCTTTGAAAACGTTGAATTCGTTGGTAATCTCTCTAATCTTTCATTTGACCGTTCATTAATTGAGTTCATACTTGAAATGTGTTACTTGATCATGATTTTCATATATTGTTTTTACTCGAGAATTGCATAAACTTTAGGAAATGATCATAGGCAATCTTTGTAATATCACCCATATTAGCCTTGACCTCACCCTTATATGTTTACCCTCGTTAACCCCTTTGAGCCTAAATATAGCCTTTCTTTTCATAACCCAAATTACCATAACTAACTCTAAATTGGAGTTTTAGCCCATACATACACTTTCCATACCTTTGTTTGGAATGTTACTTGGGATTGAATGATGTTGTTATGATGCCAGTTGCAATTTTAGGCATATGAGAGTTTGAAAAGTAAAGAAAAGTGATGTGAAAAAAAAAAGTGAAGAAAAAGAGAAAGCAAAAAGCAAAAGAAAACAAAAGAGAAAAATGAGAAAAAGAAGAAAATAAAAGAAAGAGAAAGTTGGAAATGTTGTATAGTGTTCAATAAGATTTGATTACTCTCCCCGGTGATATATCTAATGCTCGTTTGGAAGTTACTTTCCATTTTTGATATTGCCCGCATTTTCCCATTATCCTGAGTTTTCATCCCAAACACTTTGAATTTGTAAATATATTCCTTCGTTTCGTACCTTAGCCATACCTACATTACAACCCTATTAAGTCCTATGTGATCTTAGGGTGCATTTAATTTAAAAGTCATAATAGTTTTGATAATCTGTGAAAATGCATTTCGCCTCTTTCAGTGTGCGGTATCCTTTCATTGAGATTACAATTTTTCATTTTATATATAGCGTTCTTCTTCTGTGACATATGTGCGGCCTAGTTTCCATTTACATTTACTCTTTATGCCCGCATGTCCCGTGTGTTACCTCCCTGTTTTGAGTGAATTCTCTTGATGAGCGTAATGCCCGTGAGGATTGAATGTATGCATGCCTTTATGTTTATTCGGTTTATTTAAGTTTTTACCAAATCATATTGTGCTTTTGCTCTCCCCCCTCCCACTTTTAAAGTTTCAATTCTATGAGGTGCATTCAACCTGTTAATAACAACGGACTTTAGCTTGAATTCATTCAATATGCTAATAACGTGTTTGAAATCTTTTTCATTGTTGTTGAGTTTGTCGCATGTTCGGTTGGGTATATTTTGAGGAAACCATTTGATGTTTATGGGTATCATCCCTGAAAACCCTCACGAGATGACACTCGTCCACTAGGGTAACCTAGGGGTTTAACGGCTTATTGCATACGCTAAATGCAATCGAATCGCCCGCGAAAGTGGCCTTATCTTTTTATTACTTTTTCATCCCATTTTGTACTTTCTCCTGCTTTTGGTTTGCTTGTAGTTCTTGTTGTTTCCTATTTCATTGCTAGGAACTAGCAATGTGTAAGTTAGGGGGTGTGATACGACGCAAATATTGCGTATTTCACCCGTTAACCTACACGTTATTAGCCCCCTCGGGTATCTTAATCCCTATATTTATTCTCGTTAACTAGACAACCTCGGATTTCTATGTTAACATGTTTTGCAGGGGTTAATTGAGATTTTGTAGGTATTTGGATGCTTAGTATGAAGTTCGGACGCATTCCGGTGAAGTTCCGTACACAATCGCACGCGTAAGGGCATTTTAGTCTTTTCACAGCTTGGGTACCTGGCCCGACATCTCACGGAAGTTGTATCCCTCCTCGCTAGCTTTACGTGGCCATGAACGGTGCGCGATTCCGATTCATAACGAAGAGGTTACGGCGATTTCAGCGGAGGAAAAACAAGGAAAGCAAAAGAGGAGAAGAGAAGAAGAAAAGAGGAATGCAGTAGGCTGCTGCATTCTGCCCTGTTTGATCGATCAATTGACCTATTTGGTCGATCGATCGACCATTCTCATTTGTCGAATTTTTACCTAGGTCGATCGATCGACCAAAGGGGTCAATCGATCGATGCTCTGTTTTCTGCAGATATTTTGCCTTCTTTTCTTTCTTCTTTATTTTTATTCCAACTTACTATATAAGCCAGTTTTGTTGTAATAAGACCATATATCAGTACATACTCAATTTTAGGTTAGAATAGTTAGGGTTTTGAGGGTTTTGGATGGTTCTTCTTCATTTCTCTTTGGATTGACAATCTAATTGGTTTGTAAGTTGACTTTTCATTACCCTCTCCATTAATATAGCTTGTTTTCCATTAATTCTTGCTTTTTAGATAATTTTCATGCTTTGTTAATTAGTTTACTTGATTTATTTCTTGCTTAATTAGTTTATTGCTTTGTTAATTAGTTTAATTCATGTATTTCCCTTAGATAAATAGGGTCAGGATTTCGTTACGCCATTTACGGGTTTGGACCTCGAAAGTTAGGGTTTCGTGTAAAATTGCATTTAATTGAAACCGCGTGTATTAATGTTGGATTGTTATGTGTTTAACTTTATTTGTCACGCAACTTTAGTGTTTATTGCGATTATCCGAATTTAATCCGTGTGTGACCATTTTCCGTTAAATGTTTAATCTCGCAACTTTGGCTTAAATTCCTTATTGCGTGATGTTTATGCTTAATTGAAAATGATCCATTAAAGATTTTCGAATCGAAATTCTAATTAGTAGTTGTTTAGCCCGTGAATGCGTGTATGCGATCCCGATCCTCGCTTTACTTTTGCGTAGCGTAACTTATTCTTTTTCTTTTGTCACCATAACCACCCATCACCTTTTCTTATTTCTTTTACACCATTTTTATTCTTGAAGTAATTAAACAATTAACATCTAAAATTCAATCACTCCCTGTGGATTTCTTACGATACCCGACTTACCGTTGTGCTTGCTTGTCAAGTGTAGTAGTAGCTTAGGTTCTTTTGTATCGCGGTGACGAAACACACAACGATTGTGTCCTCACACGAACACACTTTTTCCGCCCGATCACTTAACATCCTCCTCTAGGTTGATTCTGTGGGTACAAATCAAGGGACTTATACCCTTTAAATCCGCGATGAACAAATCAAAAACACCTTTGTGCTTCCTCAAAATGTTTATAAACTTCCCTTCTTGCTCTTCATTTAGGCTATAGGAGACAACAACGGGATATGTCTCAGCCTCTCCCAAATAGTATATTTGACATTAGAAGGAAGCTTCTTCAATTTGAGTTTGGAAAATTTAACGTCGGAGGGAACTGTGTAGGATTCCCTCAGTGGTAATTCCTCGAATCGGGAGACCTAACTAACATATCTAATATCCTCCTCAATCTCACCCTTATCCAAAAACTCTCTCATCTCCCTCACCTCTCGGTCAAAATTGTTGTACCCACTCTCTCTCTTCCTCACCATCACTAGTCATGCCTCAAGTGGATCCCTAATGTGATTATCCTCAAAGTGTTCATATACTACCTCCTTAATAAGACTTGACTCGTGTAACTCATCCTCCTCACCCGTTTTCTTGGTGATGTTGAAGATATTCAATTCAAGTGTCATATTCCCGAATGTGAGTTTTATTTTCCCATTATGCATGTTAATCAATGCATTAGGCGTGGCTAGGAACGGGAGACCAAGAATAATAGGAAAATGATAACTCGAGGGGGAGGAGGGCTCCGTGTCCCAAATGACAAAATCTATCGAGAAGTAGAAAGTTTCTAATTGGACGATGACGTCCTCAACTATCCTATAGGGTATCTTCACGGAATGATGCGCAAGATGGAGAGTAATTTTGGCAGGCTTAAGATATCCCATATCAAGCTTCCTATAAATGGAGTAAGGGAGAATGTTGACACTCATACCTAAATCAAGTAAAGCTCTCTTGATTTTATTCTCCTCAATAATGCACGAAATGGTGGGGGCACCCGGATCTTTATACTTGGGTGGGACGTCGCTTAATAGTAATGAGCTCGCATTTTGTGATAAGAACAACTTCTTCTTTACCTTTAATATACATTTTACCGTGATCCAGTCCTTTATGAACTTAGCGTACACAAGAATTTGCTTGATAGACTCAAGAAAAGGTAAGTTAAGCTTCACTTGCTTTAGCACTTTTAAAATGTCATCACTGGAGGCCCCTTTAGGAGGAGGGATCAACTGTTGAGGGTAAGGTATGGTTATATGCGGTTGCACTACCAGTTAGGGCCTAACTGTTTTGTATTTTTCATTCTCTTCCAAGGGGGAATCTTCGGCCTCTTGTGTTCCAGGAAAAACCTCCATGTCTTTTTGCACATTGTGTGGGGGAGATGACAAGTCAATAACTCTCCCACTACGTAGAATGGTTATTGCTTGACATTTATCTTTATTTTCATCGGGAGTAGAGCTCACACAGTTTTGACCTGGGGGAGGTCGTTGACCTTGGGCCAGAAACTTTCTCTTCTCCTGGACACTTAAGGAAGATTGTAAATTAGAAAGCGATGCCTTTAAGTAAGCAAAATTTTGAGCATTTTGGGCATTTATCACCGATTGAGTTTGCATGAATTGAGCTAGAGTGTCCTAGAGACTCTTCTGTTGGGGGATTATATAAGGCGTGGGAGGAGGCGCTTACATGGGTGGCACATATTGATAAGATGGGAGTGGTGGTGGTTGTTTGTCAACATGTTGATTTGGGTTGATCGACGCAATCAATTGCCCATAGCTAAAATTGGGATGATTTTTCCATGAGAGATAGAAACAATTCTCGTTAGGGGCATTAAAATTACCCTTAAAATCTCCCACCGACTCAACTTGCTCTTAAAGAATAATTTTGTTGGCGGGTATCATCGGACATTCCTTCGTTAAATGTCCTACCTCAAAAATCGCGCAAATCTCCTATAGTAAAGATCAAGATAGGCTGAATATAGATATCCTCCTAGCGTCCACGATGTCCTCCAGCCTCTTAACTAATTGGTTAATATGGAGCTTCAACTCGGCTTCCCTGTGCAAGTGGTAGAGTCCGAATGCGGAAGGAGCTATGGAAGTAATTATAGCTTTAGGTTGGGTGTTTGAATCCGATGTGTCCCAAGCCTAAGTAGTCCCGATGATATACTTAAAGTGGGCCTCTGCGTCATCCACATCTAACCCGAAGAACTCTCCCGGGCACATAGTTTCAACGAGTTATTTTGAGCTTAGGCTAAGCCCATGATGGAAGTAGGAGATGAGTTTCCACATTTTAAAACCATGATGTGGGCACATGTTAACTAACTCATTGAACCTCTCCCAATACTTATCAAAGGGCTTATTATCATTTTGCTTAAAAGTCTAGATTTGAGCCCGAATAGAGTTGGTCCTATGAACGGGAAAGAACTTTTGGAGAAGTTTATCATGTACATCTCTCCATATATCTATCAAGTTTGGAGCTAATGAACAAAGACAAGTCTTTTCCTTGTCCTTAAGTGAAAAAGGAAAAATCTTGAGGCGTACTACGTCTTTAGCGCAAGCTTGATTGTTAAATATCTCGTATGCCTCCTCGTACTCTCTAGTGCGGAGATAAAGCTTCTCCGACTTTGTATTATGAAATTAAGGGAGAATCTGAATCATCCCATTCCTAAAGTGGAATTACCTCGCATTATAGGGGAATATAATGCATCCCTAAGTGGTGGTTCGCTCCGAGTATGAAAGGTCTCTTATGCGGAGGTACAACATCGCTCCATATCCTGCTCCAAAACTAGCATGATCTGACATCACACTCACACTTATAGAATCGCTTTCATTATCGGAGTTCCTAGACGTACGACTCCTGGTGTGACTACTCAGTGTACGAGGTGGTACGTAAAAATTTGGAGTGTTTGGAATGTTATTGATAGAGGGAGGGAGTTACACTATAGGCTCATGATTTGGATTGGATTGAGTATTTAGCAAATAAGGCTTTGAGATAATATTTTTTATTTTTATTTTCTGATTTACTTTGGATATTTTGATTTTTAAAATTTTTTGGGATTTATGATTTTTTGGCTTTTTAGGATTTAGAGTCAAATTCTTAGATTAATTCGACCTAACCTACAATGTCTACCTACTGTTTGGCAACGATGCCAGAAATTGACACTACGCAGATTTTGCCATCCCGATCAAGATCACGCCCCGGGCCTTCTCTCACTCTCTCTCTTATGACCGCTCAGAGGGGGGAGAGATGGTAGAGAAGTAAGGGGCGTCGAAAGGTCTCACGCCCTTACTTAGGAATGCTTCGTCCGTCGTCGGTGTGGGGTAAATGTAAAGAGATGGAGTCGCCAGTATATTTTGCAAAAAATAGGCAAAAGAACATGTTTTTGCCTCGAGAGAGCGGCATCAGAGACAAACTGATGCATACGAAACCAATAGTGTTATTATTTTCCTTTATTTCTCCGTGAAGTGTGTGTGCGTGTATATATATAATGGAGATCGGAATTATTTAAACCATACCATGGAAGACATATAGTAAGGTCATCCATAGGAATGTTCCCTGAATAACATATAGAAAATATGATTTATGTGTTTGTCGCGATATTGATCATTAAGATGAAGCGATAATATGTGTTGGATGAAACACTAATAAAGATAATATGTATATTAATGCAAGAATATGAAAATGTGGAATTTAGGAAAATAGGAGGATTCAGAGAAATGAAGAAATTAGAAAATTAAAAAAATTAGAAAATTGAAAAATTAGAAAATTGAAAAAATTAGAAAATTGGAAAATTGGACTCGAGTCTCAGATTTTAATCCAAGATGCCTACGTATCCTATAGAGGCATCAAAGTCCACGTAGTTCGAATGCCACATAGGGGTGGGGTTTATCCCATAGATTCGAACGGAATTTTATTATATATGGGTGTGTAGAAAAAGTGTTTTAGTTTTGAAAAGAGGTGTTGAATAATACCGTTCAGAATTTATGGGTGTAACCCTCTTTTTGTTTGTTTTGTTTATTTTTTTTTTAATAAAATATAATGTATATGAACTAAAGTAAGAACTAGATTATGAATTTAATGTAGTTTATGCTCAAACAAGGAATTTAAAGAGAGGGAATGATTTGGACCTTCTTTGAAGCTTGATCTTTGATCTTGGATGAGCTCCCTTGAGTGTGAAATGAAGGTTGGATGAGAGAGAATGAGATTTTTCCAAATTGGGTCTGAAAAAGATGGGAATATAACCTTGAACGGAACTTCACATGGAGGAACTTCACTGATTTCGAGAGAATGTTACTGAGATCACTGATTCTGATGGATCTAAGGTCTGTCCTGGGAGTGAGATCATGCCCTATATTTATAGGGTGATGGGTGGTGTCGATCGGCATTTCCCTAGTCCTGCCCATCGACAGGTGACCTAGACACACTGCCGATAGGCAGGGGACTGGACATGTCAATTGGCAGTCTCGTGTAGATTTTTCTGGAAAAAAGGTCATTGGACATAATTCGTTGATCCAAATTATGCAGGGGCATACCGTTAGAAAGGAACTTTAGATACCTTCAAGATTCCTTTGGACCTCTCCCGAGTTCGGGAGTGGACTTTGGATCAAATATGGCTCGAAAGCGCACACTGATCTTTTAGATAGGAGATCATTGGATGGAAATGGATCATTCGTATGCATGGTAAGTTAGAATCGTGCACGGGGCTGACCGTTGGAAAGGTTATGATATGTAATTTGACATTATAAAGAGTTTCACTCGATTAGAATGGTTAACCTTGGTCAACCAGGGCCCAGAAGCACCCGGTGACCTCTCAGAGTAAAATGGATCGTTAGTCCGCACTGTAAGTCAGAATTGCGCACAGGGGGGACCGTTGGAAAGGGTATTTAGTGACCTATGGAGATTAATTCACTATCATTCAAGGTGAAGAGCTTAATTTGGCCAAACGGAGCCTAGGACCACCTGATGGCCTCCAAATCAATTTTTGGGGGAAAATTGACTATTCGTCCGAACAGTTATGCCGTTTCGTGCCCGGGATGGACCGTTGGAAAGGGGTTTCAGTTTCCTTAGAAGATTCAAAGAGCTTTCACTCTCAAAATGAAGTTGTTTGGGGCCAAATTGGGGCTCGGGAGCTCCCGGTGGCCTCCGAATCAATTTTCGATAGTTAAATAGTTCGTTTGTCCGAACCGTTATGCTGATTCGTACATGGGATGGACCATTGGAAAGGGGTTTTAGATACATTTGAGGATTCAAAGAGATTTCAATCTGACGATGGAGTTGACCAGAGTCAAATAGTTCCCGAGAGCGCCCGATGGCTTTTAGATCGGTAGTCGGAGTGAGACCTAAGGTTTGTAGTGAAATGGGGGAGGTGTTAGGAACCTAAGGAGAAACTTAGAGAGGTTCTAGAATGTGGTGTCTATAGCATAATATGTGTGACACGTGTGTACCTACGAATGAAGTGCAAGCCGATCTCTCAAGTAATACCCGATAATTCGGGGTCGAATCCACAGGGAATAGGACGCAGAACATTTTAATGATGACAAGGTAGGCTTCTAAAATCTAGGTATGAACTCTCGAAAGAAAAGAAACGGTGATTTGATTTTTGGAAAATTTCTAATTAACTATAAAAACTTAACTAGCAAGTGTAATTTGATTTAAAAGAAAGCAAGAAACCATAATTATGATGTTTGAAAAATATTTTAAAAAGTGGAGTCGGGATCCAATCCCCAAATAATAGGTATTTTCGTTAAATATAAAATTCTTGATAATTATATAATTAATTAAAATAAGAACATTAATTGAATCGAAGCACTAAATATGTGAGAATATTACTCCGCACAATATTTAGTCAACAACTAAATTAATGTGAATGATAAGATTATTGATACACATATCGTATCCCCAAACACTCCGGCTCCCTGCAACAAATGGATTTAAGAGAACTAAAATATTAGTCTCAACAAAAATATCAAACCCTAATAATTACGTATATGATTACGTCGAATTTTATGTCTAACAACTAACACCTAGGTTGTGTTCATGTTCCACAACTCTATAAGAATCTTGTTGGACATGATGTTAATCGCTACGCATGAAGTGATTAATTTGCATGTACACATGATGAAGAAATAATAGGAAATATGCTGGGAATTAAAGTTACCAATGATGAAGAATGTAAAACATGCAATAAGAATCAAGCTTGAAGAAATTATGAAAAAACTATGATCTTTTCTTAAATTAATGGTGCACAAGTTATAAATTATGGCTCCAAGAAGTTCTTGATCATATGTTTCCTTATAATGAATGATAATAATGATAAAAAACTCATAATAGGTTTTTACAAGTGATAGAAATCCTATAACGATGTCTAAATAAACTCAAACTCTTCTAGCTAGAATCTAGGGAAAATATTTTTTTTGTCTTGGACCGAACCCATGAAGTGAACAAAACCCATTAGCTAACCCAGGGGGTGATCTGATTTGTTTCTCCGAACCGGTTTGGTTAGGATCTCGGGTTACCTTTGCCTTATTTGCGTGATTTTCTCCTATTTACATTTATTCCACTTATTTTCTTCTCAACTTCAAATGTGCATAACTTTCTAACCGTAGCTCAGATCGGGGTGCTATTTCTTCCAGTGTTCTCGTGATTTTAAGATCTTCAACTTTTTAGCTGTATCCTCCTTTGGAGTTTTGATGAAAAATTACGAAATTTCTCTTGACTTCCCTTTCCCACGATTCTTTCACCGTTTCAGCTTTTTTCTTCCATCTAATTGCACGATTTACCTATAAAATATGAGAGAAATACACAAAACACGAAATACTTGCCAAAAAGGTTTAGTAGCATAAATATGAGATAAATTCGAGCTAAATGCATTGTATGAAATCGTAAAACAAAAATCAAGGGGATAAATATGGAATATATATGCCTAATTAGTTACCCTTCAGTTCGAGAAAATCATTCAACGTGTCCTCCAATCCACCTAGCAAAGATTACATGCAAACACTCAATTGATTTCCACACTTGAGGTTTAAGTGATCCAGTTAGCCAACGATTTGAGTGAGAGAAATAAGAGAATATCTCAAAGTCAAACCAAGACTAATAAAAAAGGTAACATGCTTAGGGGTCAATATGTTGTTCAAGATAACATGAGCACGTCACACCCCGAAGAGCATGTGAAAGTCATCATCACACTTAGGTCCGATAAAGAAGTTGAGAATAACGTCCCACCACCCAACGAGAGTGAATTTGAGAAATATAAGGAGAAGGATTATCCACTTGTGGATTTAACTTACTCACTACCCGCATCTTCTGAGACATCTGTGGAGGCCTATGTACTAAAAGCTCCGTTTCCCCAACGTTTGGTGCCATATAAGAAGAAGACACAAGTTGATAAGATTTTGGAAGTATTCATGCATGTGATAATCAATATCCCATTTCTTGATGCTATATAAAAAGTTCCATTCCACGCTAAATTTCTGAAGGACCTTTGTACCTTAAAAAAAACACCAATGTTCCCAAGAAAGCATTTTTTTTGCTGAGCAAGATAGCTTGATTATCTCGTATAAGACTCCCATCCATTATAAGGATATCGAAACACCGATGATATCTATCAAGATAGGGTATCACACTATATAGAAAGCACTCTAAGATTTAGAGGCGAGCGTGGACCTTCTATCGTACACTGTGTACAAGAAACTTGGTTTGGGGGAGTTGATGCCCACTAAGATGACCCTGTCTTTGGCCAATCAATATGTTAATGCACCTAGAGGTGTTGTAGATGATGTTTTAATTAAAGTAGGGGAGTTTGTATTTCCTGTGGTCTTAGACACTCTTTCATTAAACCCATCCTCCCAAATCCCGATAATCCTCAATCGACCATTTTTGGATATTTTTTACGCTTTCATTCGATATCGAAATGTCTAAATGAACCTCTCGTTTAGGAACATGACCATGGGTTTGAATGTTTTCAATTTAGATAAGCCATTAACTGATGATGGAAAAAATGAAGACCAATATGTTCAGGAAGTGAACGATGTCACTATCTCACTTGTTATTAACTGCGTAGATTTGAATGCTTGGCCGCCTAAGTTATCTTTAGATTTGAGTCTTATGGAGTTTGAAGAATAATTTGTGTCAGTTGATGAGGGTCTCACTGTTGAATTCCACTAGGTATTGAACTCATTTTGTCACTTATAGGAAAGCAATTGGGACGATATGATAGATTTATTCCTTTTATGTGAACATAACCCTAACCTTTTGAGAGTATGATGACACTTAAGACTTTATCTGTCAATGATAAGATGGTTGTGGAAATCATTCCAGAATTTACATCTAGTGATGCGTTTTTATCACATCGTATTTTTCTTTTCCACCACGTCCACCGTCTTGGTCATTCGAGTGTTTTGGTGAGACCATAGACATAATTAGAGTATGGTCCGACTTAGAGCCCGATTGATTCATTCTCAATTTTGAGGGATACATAGGTGTAAAGCATCATTCATGGTCCGACTTAGGGCCCGATTGATTCATTCTCAATTTTGAGGGATACATAGGTGTAAAGCATCATTCAAGATTCCACCATGAGAGTATGTTCGGGTCTGATCATTTGAGCAATAATGTGATGGTGAATTACCATATTCACACTCATTGCATTCATTATTTACCTTTATGTATGCTTATTGTCTATTGGGTTAGCTCCTAATTGTTTCGAATTTTGTTTTTTATTGAAATGCATGTAAGATCGTTTGGAAGATGGTAACACAAGTGGATTTCTCAGATATTATCATCCTTTAACTTCTTTACGTTATTTGCTTTCTCCATACATCTATTTGAACATACATTGAGGACAATGTAAAATTTAGGTTTGGGGGTAAAGATGGAATTTTAAAAAATAGAATTTTTTTCTCAAAAATCTTAAATGATTTCCAACATAAATGAGTTTTGAAATGATTTCTTAATATAAAATTAATTCATAAATCTCTCAACTTATAATTTTTTTTACACTTAGCCATATCATATGATCGAAAATGGATATTGAGGCAAAAGTTAATATGCTTAACAAATAAATGCTGAGCTTTTTAACCCGGTGAGAAAGTGTGCCACTTATCGATTTTGAGAGATTTTAATCAATCCGAGTTAAGATAACTCAAACATTCCTTCAGCGACTAATTTGTCGGTGATCTCAAATTATTTGTTTTGTTCAATTACTGAAAAGAAAAGGTAAAAATGTGAATCTTATGTACTAGATGTCTTAGTAAGTTGACTTGAGACACAAATTAACTAGAGAAACTTAACAAATGAGATTAGGCCATTGTTTTGAAAGCCCAAAAATAAAGCCTAAAATTCAGCCATTTTTACATTATTTCCTTGTAAGCCCATTTGTGTCGAAAAGAAATAAAATGACCCTTTTGTTGAAAAGCTTAAAACCCATACCCATTTTTTCAGTATATCAGGGTGAAATTACGATAAGAAAATGACCAAAAGAAGATTGTTTGCAAGAATAATACGTGAAAAGAAATAAGAAAATGGAAGAAAGAAAGAATGAGAAAATGAAATGATGAGAATATGCGAGTTTGGCTAAGAAGAAGAAAAAGAAAACAAAATGGAGGTTAGTAAAAGTGAGTAAAAAGTTAAAATACTGAGAAACCTCTATATTCTCAGAAAATTTTAAAACTCCAAAATTAGTTCTTTCTAGCCAAAACCCGAGACTATAATACAATCGAAAGGAAGTCTTAATTGATCTCAAGAGAAGTTAGTTATAGTATGGAAAGAAGATGAATATGATACATGATGTGATTCAAAGTTTTCAAAAAGTAATCGATTTTCTATTCATGAGATTATAATCATCTATTATAGAATGGTCATGTTTCATGATATATATGTGAAATTTAATCATTAAATTTATTCTTTTATTCACATATACCGAGAGAAATTACCCAATTTAGAGTGTTCTATTGTGATTGTATCCCATGAGGATTTGAGTTAAAACTCGGATAAGAAACTTAATGATCAAATCTTTTGAATTGGACGGTTATGTTGGCTATACACACACACACACACTAAGTTGAGATTGAAAAGTGAGTTTATAATATATTTATGAAATTTTGCATTTAATACTTGGTTATATTATCTATGTGTCTTTTGTAAATTGAGTCAAGTTTTTGAATTTATTGGTATATTCACTTCAAACCCTTACGAGATAAAACTCGTCCACTAAGGCAACCTAAGGGTTTAACGGCTTGTTGCACATGCTAAGTGCAATCATGATTACGATGGAAGCGAGGTAGATTTTAAAATTTAATTTTGCTCCAGAACTAGAAAGGTTTAGGTATGGGGATATTTGATGCGTACATTATTTTGTATTATTTATACCCAAATCTAGGACTTGTTCACCCCATTACATCATAAATAAAGATCATTTAGAGTCGTTTTTGCTATTCAGAAGAAGAATACAAATTAAATATAATTTGAGTTAATAATGTAATTTTGAAACCCCATGATCGCTATATACTCGTGAACTTAAATATTCATCGTGAATCACTTGTGTGAGGTTTATTTTGAGTATTTATAGGGTTTACGATGCAAACGGAAAAATCAGGATGCAATTTGGGCAAGATATTATCACTTACGCACCTTCAAGAGAAAAATGGTAAATCCAGATGACTAATTTTGAACTTGGACTATTCACGGAAGTTATAGGCCCCAATAAGGAATGTTTGGATTCAAACCGTATGTCAATTTGAGCTCAAACGAAGAAATTATGACCGTACAAGGTTCGACTCGGGTCAAACCCAAAATTAAACCCCCTGACTCAAACATTATTGAAATATTATTAGGCCCAAAATGTGGGTCACATCAGTTCTTGCGATGCATTAATCTGAGGTCGTATGTGATAATTATGGAGTTTGGGGTTTAAAATGCAAATATTAAAAAGTGGTCTGAACTTGGGGTTAAATATTTTTATTTGCATTATAATTCTTGAAGGGTTGTCTGGTAGAGTGGAAAGGGGGAATTTTCGATTTATGGGAGGTCGGGGGTTCTAACCCTCTCCCCCTTTTTTCTCTCCCTTTTCCAGCACGTGTCAGCTACATGCACCAAGGCACATAACTCCCTTCCCACTCGCTTCTCCCCACTATAGGTCCCTTCCCCCATACCTATTTGATTCTGCTAAGGTTTTCTTTTAGCCTAAGTCCTTTCTTTTTATTTTTTATTTATTATTTTCCTCCAAAAAATTTGTTTGTGCTGAGATTTCTATTAGTATTACTTCACATTTTTTTAATTATTTTATTTTTTTTCTTATTCTTTCCCCTTCCCATTTTTATCTTTTCTTTATTTCCTCCCTCTTGTTTATTCCATCCGAGATTCCCCATATTTCTGTTTTGTCCCATTTTCTTTTTTGATTCCCTCCTTTTGTTTTTGTCTTTTGTTTTTGTTTTCTTTTATTTATTCTCCCATTTTTCTCTTTGTTCCATCTGAGATGCTAAGACCCTAAAACTCCTTTTTGTTTTTTTGATCCCTTACTACTTTTTTATCTTCGACACACTAAATCGAGTTTTGTGGGGGTATAAAAGACGAGTTCGTTTTTGGATTTGGGTGATGTGTGACAGACATAAAATAGAGACAGGGTTTTATAGAGTGGAAAATTTTAGATAGATATAAGTTTATAGCACCAAAAATATTATACCTTGAATGCTCTTTTTTAGTATTTGTGAGACTATTTCTGTGAAAATTTGGGAGGAACATTGTGTATTGGTACTCAAGTCTTGGACTCAATTTTGTAATTTGAATTTCATTAATGAAAATTATTATTTCATCTTGCAATATTTATGTTTCAATTATGACGCTGGAGTAATTTTATTTCTAGGACTAGGTGAATTTTATCATGATTAATTAAATTTGTGAGTTAATTTAATTCAGTATTAATTCCTTACGTGTGTTAATTAAAAATAAAAATTCGATATTCACTTTAAACTACATGAGAGTGTATTTTTAACCTTTGAAAGTATTCGGTAAATTAGATTTTAAGAATTTAAATGTGTAATTTTTGATGGGTTATACTTACATTAAATTGTTTGATAACTGATGCTTAAATGCAATGTTAAAACTTAAAATTTGATATCTTTAAGGGAATAGGTATTTAAGGCATCTAATTTAAGAGACGTTAAAATATTTCGTGAACCTTTATCGTTAAACTTTTCTAAATGTATGCAAAGAGAGTGGGTGCATTTTGAGTTATAAATTTGGGAATACTAAATTGAATTAATGTATGATTTTAATTAGAAGTGATACACGAATCTAACGTCCTAGTTTTCTCCCATATTTGATAATCTAATTTGTAGTCATTTTATTCATTCACTCTTGTGTTAATTTAGAATTCAATCATGTCAATACACTAGTTTTGTTTAGTTAGATGGTCAACAATTTATACGAATTGATCAAATCTTTGTTGGTTCAATCCGTACTTACACTTGCTATACTCCAATATCCCGTATATTTGTGATAGTTTTTTCATTTAAAATTTGTCAACAATTCCATAGTAACATGCATTGATTATAATGCGTGATATGATGGACTAGATTAGTACTCCCATCGTATGTTTTGATATTTTCCAAATATAACTTCTTTTGAGGTTATGATATTTCTCTGTCAACTGTGAAAGGGGAGGTGGAACTATGACCCTACACCTTCTTGCAAGATCCTTTGTGTTAGTTCTGGGTTGGGTTTCAAGATCCCCTTCAACTCTTTCTTAAGAAACTCACACACATTGTTGTGATCAACGTTATTCTTGGGAGATCGGGATTTGGCTTAACTATTGTTCTAGCTGTGTTTAACTATTCGAGCTGATCTTCCTCCATCACTAACTAATTAATGAGTAGAAGAACTCCTCGAGGGCCGATTAAGGCGTGCTATGTTCAAATTTTTAAACTTATATGCCCTGCTATTATGATTCGCAGGAAGAGTTTTAGGAGATTGGGTTCTCCCTCTTCTTCATCGTTAAAGGTTTTAGGAATTAGACCTATGTCCTTAGATTTCACAATAAATTATTTAGTCAATATGACAATTTCCACATCATAATCGTTCAAATGCTCCTCATACAAACGAGTCGTAACTGCATTCCTGGAAAGAGGCTTCATGATTGGAGTGTTATGGCGACGAGTAAGACCAGATGTACTCGTATTTAAAATCATACGTGGTTACGTACATGGGAATGATCAGACTGATATTCACTCATTATCGTAGAAGATAGTATTTACAAGCAATGGGATTAACAGTTTCCTATAAACGGTGCTAAATTTAATGGGATATTAATCCTATCATAATTCTAAATACCAATATAGCCCACAAATATGAGTACAATAGTAATAGAGAACTCAAAGATATACGTGGTTTGGCAGGTAGCTCTTCCTACTTCCACGGGGAATGGAGGAAGAGGATTGTATTAGATTAAGTAGTAGCATACGCCTATAGTGCTAGAGAAAGATAGGTGAGAATTGAAGTCGTGGGTATAATTATAATACCTCACATTTTTGTGGATTAATTAAATCGCGAAATTGATTATAATTGCATGTGTGACATGATATGTCACTTATTAGATTTAATGTGTTGTATTTGTGTTTTATATTTTATTGAAGAAAATAGAATTAATTCACGGTAACTCATTAATTTAATAATTGGAAGTGACTGTGTATTATGGGTGACTGTGGAATTTCTAAAGACTATGGAATTTCTAAGGATAATATTCTGATGGAGTCAATTTGTATGTATTTTGGGCTTCTTCCTTTTTTGGACAAAACCTTTGAGTCGTAGGTTAGGACGTGAGTGTGTTTACTTTCAATCCTATGATGTGTTTATTTGAAGACATAGCAGCGAAGTTTCAAAAATTGTATTCATCGAGTCATGTTTCATTCCATGTTTCGTCTTCAGCGTTTTGAGGATCTTTCAGGTATGAATGCATATATTTAAAGAACCTTGTAAACTTACAAACGGGTGTTGGTTTTATAATGTTGCTTTAAAAAGTTTTTTATCTAATTTTAAAATGTTTTTAGAAAAATTGATAGGTCGTTATAACGACATTGACTGTATCGCTCGAACGAGCCTCTAAAATTCATTAGAATAGTATCCAATGAATTTCAAACAACCCAGTTTTTAAACAACACTAAATTTTCGTTTGAAATGTCATTAGAAGCTGGGTCGAACGAGATGTGTGGATTTGTTCGAATGAGATTGACCTCATTCGAATGAGATGATGCATTTTTCTACTTTTTGGGATTTCCTTCAAAGTTTTTCATACTTATCTCGATTTTGGAAAACCTCTTTTAAATAGGAGTGCGGACCAACAGTTTTAATTGAGATTGTTTTCATGATTTTTGAGTTCCCAAACTCCTCCAAAAAGATCTCTGTGTTTATATGATCAATTTTTTAAAACCCAAACCCTATTTACACCCAATTGGTTAAAGATTCAAGTTTCATCATATTACATGCTTTGATATTTAGTTTTGTGGGCACTATGGTTTACTCTTCATCTTGTTAAGTTTCTATTTCATGCAGTGGATTACGTGCCTGATTTGTTTACATACGATGGACTTCATGTATGACAGTTGTTGAGCCTGTATCGGTGGATACCGAGGCGTGTATGGACTTACACATTGTGGCACTATGCAGATGTACTCTTACGTGTCACTGTAGAGGAGAGGTTGAAGGATAGAAGATGTGTCAAGTCCTGTAAGGGAGTTGAGTAATTATGTAAGTCATTTGTTTAACTTGTGTAATTCCTCATCATAGTGAATTGTATTGGTTGGGAAGTATGAGGTTTTTTCTCTTTGGGTTTTCCTTGTACATCAAGTTTTGTGGTTTGACTTACTTATTTAATCCTTCACTCACCTAGATGCATGTTTTAGGCTAAGATAAAATGGCTAATATGTTTATCACAACAATAGATTAAAATTGGTGCTTAGTTTATTGGGTTAGTTAACTTATTTAATTTAATAATTTATTTTTAATTTAAAAAAAAATAATATTTGGGGTATTTGTTTTTGGAGCATCCATATTAGATTCTGACATATAGGACTATCAGCTAGTATCAGTGAAGGCATCTATAATTTGTTTAGGCATGAATTCGGGCAGTTTTTATACGGAGGGTCATTTGCTTTCTAGGCCACCGATGTTTGATGGGTCTAATTACATATACTGAAAAGCACATATGATATCAACTCTTAAGTATATAAATTAGCAGATATGGTTAGTTGTTATTAAGGTATAGACACCGCCTACGACTTTAGTAGGTGAACTTCGTGTCCCTAGACCCATAGAAAGTTGGAGTGAGGATGAACACAAATTATCTAATTATAGTTCATGTGATTTAAATGCTTTGTTTTATGCAGTAACACAGGACGAGTTTTGTCGTATTATGATATGTGAAACATCCAAAGAAGCTTTGGATATACTCCAACTAACCCATGTGGGAATCAATGCTTTTAAGGCTTCCAAATTCCAAAATCTCACCATTCAATTTGAAACCATTAGGATGGAGAAGAGTGAATCCTCTTACGAGTTCCATGTTAGACTATCTGATATTGCTAACTCATCATTTAACTTGGAAAAATGAATACCCAAAACCAGACTTGTAAAGAAAATCTTAAGTTCCCTGCCTGAAAGATTTAATTAAAAAATGACTGTTTTGAACTCTTTGGGTACTTTGGACTCTATAAAACTCGAAGAGTTTGTAGGTGATCTTCAAACTTATGAGCTTGACATGTTTACCTCCAAGAAGATGAAGAAAGATAACGGCATTGATTTAAAATCTCGAAAAGAGGAAACACTTGTATCACATGATGATCCTGCCATTGATTATGACGATATGGCCGTGTTTGCAAAGAAATTTAAAAAAATGGCAATTTTAAAAAATAATCGAAAGATGAAAAGAAGTTAAACAAAATAAGTTTAATAAGGCCGTAAAATTCTCTAAAAATTGTAATGATAATTTTAATAGGAATGAGTTGGATAGATACTTTAGGTGTGATGTTTATGGGCAATGGCAACTAAGTGTCTCACTAAGCTAAGGAACGAGGACAAGAATCCAAAGATATATAATGCTACCCATAGTGATAGTGAACAAGAAGAGGAACCCGATTCTCCCATTGAGCACAACTACACTGCGTTTATGGCTAGTCATGCGAGCCTTAATAAAAATTCGTCCGATGAAGATAATTCTGTGCATGACGAGTCCAAGACCATATGTGAATACCAATTGAGTGGTGATGAAGACGAAGAAGAAGATACGGACAATGAATTTCAAGTTTCCTTTCGAGAATTGTATGCGGAGATGATAAAATTAAAAAAGGCAAAGTTAAAGTTGGAAGCTAAGTGAAAAGAATGTTCCATAGGAAATAATGAGTGTAAATTAATTGATGATCTTTAGGCATGTGACAAGACTCTTCAAGAAAAACTAGAGTATATTGAGGGGGAGAAGAGATCACCTGTGTGGTTTGATGGAAATTTTGAAGAAAGACTCCCTTTCATTTGAAGAGTCTCATCGTTTTCTCGAGTCTAGGATGGTGGAGTTACATGATATATTGAAAGACTCGAGTCGTGTCAAATTTGATTTGAAATATAGGTAAAAAAAAGTTGGATAAAATGTTAGGCACCGTACGAATCAAATATGACCATTATGGTATTGACTTCAATGATCCAAATGCTTCCTCTACTAAATCAAAGATGATTTTGATAGAGTCAACCATTGCTAGGGACGTTAAAAAAGGTCAACCTGTAGGTGACACTCCTCCTCATGTCTACATATGAGCACTTTGCAATAGGTAAGGTCACCTTAGGAGTTTTTATTTTGATCTTTAAAAAGGTCCAAAGAAGAATAAGTCTAGTATCACTAAAGTTCCCCTAATCCAAGAGCATCACGTAACACCTATTTAGGTTAGGAAATCCAATTTGGAGGCATTAAATGTTAGACTTGTTTATTCTCGCATGCTATCACGTGATTGTTCCCATGCTACGTCTTATGAGTGATTATGGTTGCATGTTTTCATATACTAGTTTTTGTGCTTCAATTTTTATGTTATTGCTAGTTGTTTGATATTTATCTTTTGTATTTTGATTTTTATTGTAGTGGGTCTTATTGAAAAATATATAAATATTTTGTTTATCTTTTGAATGTGTTTTTTATTTGATGTCATAAAATGTTTAAAAACTCAAAACGATTTTCGGTGTATGTGTAGTTTGGTATTACACATTTTATGTGGCATATCGGTGTGTTTGAATTAACTTGATACCATGTTTCCACATAGCTAGGACCATCAGAATGGTCAGGGACTAGGTATCGATGCTTTCCATGTGGGGATTATTCAGTTAGTATTCGGCCCCATCGATCATGAAGTAGTTTCTTATAATGTCGTGTTGCGATTAATAAATAATTAATCAATTAATTGATATTTGGCCAATTTGGTCTCGTACCAGAAATTAGTTTGGTTCATATCTTATTTTTTATTGTCTTTTGGGACATTTAGAACGTTTGTTCATGACCAAAAAAAGCGGGTTTTGAGTTTATCGAGTTTGTATATGGCTTGGATATTATTTTGGGCCATTTGGGGATGTATTTGGGCTCATTCGGTTAAGGCTTATGTTGGTCCTAAGCCTAATTTCACAGGAAGACAAGTTACGTGGTCATCATATTTTGAGAAACCCAAGAGAGATTGAGGGAGGTACCAAGGGTTGGAAGAGAATTGGGAGGTTTTGAGGATTGATTCCTCAATGAATCCATAGGAAAGTTTATACAGTCTAAGAATTTTTTTGGGATTGTGTTGTGGTAGTAGTCCAATGGATTCAAAATTATATGTTTAAAAATCTCATTTTAAACATCTTTAAATTAATTTTTGAAATTTGTTTAATGGTGATATTAAGCCTTAATCCTTTGTTAATGAACTAAGTTAATTTGTTGAGAAAACCTACTCTTTGAGTTTGTAATCTTATATATATTGTTATCCTTTGAATCATGTTAATGAACTTTATAAAAGCCCTTTTAATTTAAATCTTATATGAGTAAAATTGGTTAAATTGATGAACATAGGGTTCTTAAACCCATAAAATGATTTTGATTCATAAATCTTGGATTAATCATCTAAAACTAGTGCATTTAGGTTAGTATTGTTGTTGTAGACCTTAAATCTGAAGGAGGATGGGTATAGGATCGACTAGAGGCTTTGAAATTTTGTTTTAATATTGCTAATGGCAGATTTGAGTTTGGAGAAGAAGTGGATCAATGCCAATATCTTTCGTATGAGATGGGTTTCTCGTTTGAACGAGTTGTGACATCTCGTTATAACGACCTTGTTGGTCATTATAAAAATCTGGGTAGTTTCGTTTAAACGACTTAAGAATGTCATTCGCACGACTTATGCATTTTCGGTAGAATGAGGCATTTATCTCGTTCGAGCTACTTTTGGACAAATTTAGAGCTTTATCCTTATTTTTTATTATAGATTTTTAATTCATGTTCTGAGATATAATGGTAGTAGTCTGAGAGTATAATGGATTTCAATAACATTTATTATAGGCTTATAATATCGATATAATGAATATGATTATTTTATAGAGTCTTGTCAAATGTCCGATGTAGACAAAAAAGTATCCGGGGGGGATCCTTGTTTGGATTTCATTTATAAGACCACGCATGGAGTCTAGGGAAGGTCGGGAGATTTAGTATTGTGTATGTCAGTCGTTAGTTAGAATGCATTTGCAACCCTTTTAGTAGGTTAGTTATATTATTAAGTTAATCCTTATATAAGTTAGGCGTGAGATGATTCCTAGATTTTGGAGAGCCTTAGATATTTGGCTAGCATTATATATAACAAATATTAGTTAAAGTGAATTTTAACTAATAATAATAAGAGATTTTGTGTAACCCGGTCGAGCAAGGTTTGTGTGACGAAAAATTTCCAGTCGAATCAATTTGTATGTATTTTGGTTTTATTCTTTTTGGACAAAACTTATTTGAGTCATAGGTTAGGATTTTAGTTAGTTTGTCCTTCAAAGCCTATAATATGTGTTTGAAGATCATAGTGGCCAAGAAAAGCAGCGTATACATCTCTTCGAGTTTCATGTTGAGTTTTGTCTGTGACGTCCATGGGATCTCAAGAGGTATGAATGTGTATTATTGTTTGATCACTGGATACATTTTTTGGGTGTTAGGTTTCAAAATGTTTTGAGTCCATTTTTTCATAAAAATATTTTTAAAGAAAAATATTTTCAGTTTTTAAGTCGTTCGAACAAGATTTATATTCTCGTTCAAATGAGTTTTTAAAAGTCATTAGAACGACTTCTATGTTGGTTCAAATGAGGTTATGTTTACTGTTAAACGAGATTCTAATGAGAAGTTTATGTTTCATAATATATTCTCGTTCAAATGTCATTCGAAGGCTGTTCAAATAAGTTTAGCAGTTTCGTTCGAATGAGTTTCATCCAAATGAGAATGCACTGAATGCTCAACTCATTCGAATGACCTTGTTATTTTCGTTCGAACGAGTTTGCCTCAAAGTGCGTGCCAATTTAAAATTGCAAAATATTTATTTCTAATGTTTACACAATAATTTTTTTTTAAAAGATTTCAAAGTTAATTTTCCAGAAGAAATACAAAGCCTCGAAAACCCTAGTTTACGCCCAAAACTTCGATATCCAAGTTTCATCCAAATATGCTTATTTGAGACCTCCTGTTTGAGCACCAAAATTTGATTACTCTTCATTTTTGTTGAGTATTGTCTGATATGGTGGATTCCTTATTGCGATGACAATTTTCTAGCGAAGATAGGTGGATATCGAGACATGTGAGGAGAACGTGTTGCGGCATTCGTGGGTAAATTCCAACATGTTATTGTGAATAAGGTTCAAGTAGTGAAGATAGCATCAAGTCTTGAAGGAGTCGAGTCGATTGAGTAAGTCATCTATCGTCCTTATATAATTCCTATATCATAGTGAATTTGAGTGGCTTAGTCGTTCGAGGTTTTTTCCCTTGTGGATTTTCCTTGTACATTACCGTGTGTGATTGCTTTATTTTATGCTTGTTTATATCTTCTAGATGCATGTTTTAGGGCAAGATAAAATTGGCTAAGATTACACAACAATTTGGTTTTAATTGGTGCTAAGTAAAAATTTATTTAATTTGGTTAGTGAAAAAATTAAAATTGGTTGAGCGTGGTAATCCTAATAACCCTCAGCATACTAGCGATTTACAAACTGGTATCATAGAGGGTGTCTAACAATTATTTAGGCATGAATTATGGAGTGTTAATAAATATCTAAGTCACACTGGTTTAACGAGTCAAATTACGCGTGCTGGAAATAGTGTATGATATTTGCATTTAACTCCCTCGATGAGAGGGTATGGACAGTCGTAGAAAGGGGGTGGATTCTAGCCATAATACTAGTAGGTGATCTTAGAGTCCCTAAACCCGTTGTGAGTTAGAGTGAGGATGAATATAAGTTATGTAACTATAATTCCATTGGTCTAAATGCTTTATTCTATGTGGTTACACTGGAGGATTTCTGCTGAATTATGACGCGTGAAACGTCCAAAGAGGCTTCGAACATACTTCAACTCACCCATGAGGGAACTAATGCAGTTAAATCTTCCAAACTTCAAAATCTCACTACAAAGTTTGAAACAACTAGGATGGATGAAGGATAAACCTTCGATGATTCTAATATTGTAAACACGTCTTTCAACTTGGGAGAGAAAATTCCCTAAACCAAAGTTGTGAAGAAATATTAAGGTCCTTATTCGAAAGATATAATCCCAAAGTCAGTGTCTTGAATTTGTTAGGAATTGTTGGCTCTATGAAACTCAAATTGCTTATGGGTGATCTTCAAACCTATGAGCCCTGCATGTTTCCTATCAATAAGATTAAGCAAGATAAATGAATTACTTTGAAAGCTCGAAAGGAGGAAACACCCAATTCTGATGAAGAGCCTGACATTGATTCTGATGATATGTCCTTGTTTGGTAGAAAATTCAAGAAATTTCTCAACTTTAACAAATAGAACTCTAAATTTGATGAAAAGAAATTTGAGAACAAATTTAATAAAGTTGAAAAATTACCCATCGATTATGATTTTAAAGGGAATCGAAATGAAATTTTTAAAAGGGATGAATAAAACAAATGCTTTGGATGTGAGGGTTATAGCCATAGGGCAGTCGAGTGCCCCACTAAGCTTAAGAGATAGGTCAATATAGTTGCTTACAATGCCACTATTAATAATAGTGAGTTAGAAGAGGAGTGTAATTCTCCAAGGGAGCGTAACTTTCACGCTTTCATGGCTAGTCATGTGAGTTCAAATGAAAAGTCTTCCGTCATTAAAGATAATTGTATGCGTGATAGGTCTGAGTCCCGATGTTATGATTCCAAGTGGATGGGGAAATGAAGAAGAAGAAGAAGAAGAAGAAGAAGAAGAAGAAGAAGAAGAAGAAGAAGAAGAAGAAGAAGAAGAAGAAGAAGAAGAAGAAGAAGAAGAAGAAGAAGAAGAAGAAGAGGAGGAGGAGAGAAAACTTGAAGTTACCTTCCATGAGTTGTACACCGAGTCATTGAAATTAAAAAAGGCAAACTTGAGGTTAGAAGCTAAGTTGAAGGAACATGCAATATGTAAAGATGATGCTAAATTGATTAAGGATTTGAGGGCACACGAGAAGACTCTTAGGGAGAAACTCGAGTATATTTAGGGAAATAGAGGTAATCTTCGTGGATTGTTTAAAAATTTCAAGAAAGAGTCCCTAAAATTTGACGAGTCACGTATTTTTATTGAGTCTAGGATTCATGAGTTAGAAGAGAATTTGAGAAACTCAAGTCACGTCAAGTTTGATTTGGAATCTAGGTCAGGGAAGTTAAAAAAGATTTTAGACATCGTCCAAATAAAAAAATGAGAAGGTTGGAATTGACTTCGATAATCACAACGCTTCCTCTCCTATAACCAATATTTACATTTTGAGAAATTCGAACATAGCCAAGGATGATAGAAAATATTAAACCAAGGGTAACATTTCTCGTTATGTCTACATATGCACACATTATGGTAGGAAATATCACATTAGGAAGTTTTTTTATGATATTAGAAAAGGTCCTAGTAAGTCTAAATCTAGAGTTTCCAACATTTCCAAAACATAAGCTCATCATATTGCACTATGTGAGTTAGGAAATCCGATTTGGAGGCATTAAATGTTAGACTTGTTGATTCTCACATGCTTGTACGTGATCTTTCACATGTTATGTCTTATAGTTGATTGTGTTCACTTTCTTTTCATACACTAGCTTTTTTGCTTCATATTGTGAGTGCAAGAAATTACAATAAAGTATTTCCAGAAAGTAAGGAATAAAAAAAACTAATAAATGCTCACAACACAAGAATTTACGCGATTCGACAACTGCTTACGTCCACGTAGAGGATTCTTAGTTCTTATTAATTTCTCAGAAGGTTCAAAATTAAATCCCCCTTTACCTTGGGGTGAGGGTTGTATTTATATCAATGTAAAGTAGTGGAGTTATACAAAGAACTCTCCTAGATCTTTATTGGCTCAAGTGGTGACTCCTGTTTGTCTCGTCTGAGATTATAGGTAACCAATTAAGCCTGTCAATATCCATATGATAAGCACTTGTATTTATCCACATGGTAAGCATTTGTATTTATTCACGTGACGATAAACTTGATTGGGGCAGCGTGTTGGACCTACTCGAGTCGCCAAGAATTTTGTCTTTATGATTTGGGTCCCACAATTGCCCCAAAATTCTTGGCCAAATATGGGGAATTTTTTTTTAATTCCTTTGTAGGCCGAAAATTTGAACCAAATAATGTTAGAATTATTTGGTCGAAAACACTTGTGATTAATCAAAATCGATAGGGACACACTTGTGATCAATCTTGAGCTTTGATCCATATGATTGCATACACATAGTTCGAACGTAAATTATCTCCAAACTCTATTACCATTGTAATGTCTCTCATTCTTGCTCAAAATTACTTTCGAAGCTCTTGCTTTCATGTACTTTGTAAGTTCTTCTTGTTTCCTCTTGCTTTAAGGGTTTTTCCATCTTCATAGCTCTCCTCTGTTGCATACTTTTTCTATTCTTCCGCCTCAGTTATAATGTTGCACATTCTTCATTAAAAGAACATAAATGACTTTAGGAAGACATATTATATTCCTTGTTGGGTCACTATTGAATGTGCCCCTCTGCCCAGAGACCCTGTAACGGTTGATGGGGATCACTGGATCCACACACTTTTTGTGGTTTGGGGGGATTAACATTACCTCCGATCCATCTTTTCTTAGAGTTCTGTGAGTATTTTAATGTAGATCCTACCCAATGTGTCCCAAATACCTGGCGCATTATCAATGGTGTACATTTGATCAACGAAGTGTATGGGGCCCATTTAGGGATACCAGAAATTAGATATATCTACTCCTAGTCTCACACTGCCAATGGTGTTGAATACCTAAGGTCAAGGAAGATCGACAGGGTTCTAGTGGTGAACCTACCTTATTCTACTAAGGGATATTTGGATTAGGGGTTCATTACTCGTAATTGGCAACATCCATCTGTCCCCATGGGCTAACAGTACACTGGATTCCTATGCCCAGCATAGGAGATTGATATAGGCTGACACTTATTTCTTATATGAATTCTTGTTAGTTCCATTTATGAATTGTGTTAACTAGTGAACTTCCTCTTTTTTATTTAAACGACTCGCTCAAAGAAGAAGGAGCCCGTCGTTGAACACATCAATAGGGCCAAGCTATTAAAAGTTTGGAAGTTGAGGGATCTCCTAGAAGGTGGTGACCATCCTCGTTCGGCCTCCTTTCTTCATGAATATAAAAACTCTACTGGCAGTTTCACTGCTCGCCCAGTAGACAACATTCCTGACCTCTCTTTACCAGATGAGTAATCTTTATAATACCCCCTAATTTTATTGATATTTATTTAAGGGATTAATTAAAATTAAATGAGAATTAATTGAGAATTAATCCAGATATAAATACTAGCGAGATGTGAGTTGGTATTTGATTATGATGTGTATGTATGGTAATATATGAATATTGAAAATATTAAAATTGCCGCGAGACTGAAATACGACAATTTGGGAAATTTAGTTGGGACGCGTGTGTCAGTCGCGTCAGGAATGTAATTATTTGAATTAAAAAGTGAATTTTATTTTTATCAACAAGATGGTCATTTTGAGTGTGCCAGCGTGTTCGTAAGGGTCGAAATAGTCAGAAAACACTAGGCGGGGGTTTAGTTTGGGTCCCGGGGCACTTTTAGGCCAAACCGACAACCTAGAAGGGTATTTTGGTAATTTTAAAAATAAAGGAATTAAAACCCACTAATTTTGGAGGTTAATTTTATATTAGAAATAAACCCACTAAGTCCAATATCATCATTTAACAAGTAGTGGGCTACGGGAGTTATAGGGAGAGTCTTAAGAGGTTCCAAAAGAAACTCCTAGCCACCATCACCATCTTTGGGAGAAATCTGTAGAGAGAAAGAGGAGAATCAACCTTCATTCATCAACATCAATTCAGAAGAACGAATCTAAGGCAAGTGTTTTGATGTTGTTATTTGCATTGAATATTTCCTCCATGTGTAGTGTAGAAAACTGTTTATATCTTAAAATTTTGATGAAGAACACCTAATGGAATTATTGTGAAACTTGTGGTTTTGGGTAGGAATTTGCATGTAGAATGATGATAGACGAATTCAATATACAAACAGAACTTTTGATGATCTGAAAATGGATTAATAAAGAGTCTTTTTATGAAATTTAATTTTGGGTTCAAGTTCATAGGGTTTGGGGACAAGAATTTGGGATTTATGATTTTGGCATGTTAATTCGTAAGTTCAGGCTCATGCATTCCCGTCTTCTTGGGAACGCGTTCGTGATGCTTTTCAGAAAGCACACCCTCCAGAGTTTGCAGGTAGCTCCGACGTTGTCATGTCCAGTCAGTGGAGGAAGGACATTCAAAGGCACTTAAGGATGTACGAGTGCACGGATGTTCAGAAGCAGATACTGGCTACTTTCAAGCTAGTAGGATTAGCGTTGCAGTGGTGGGAGTCCATTGCCACCATGGAGGAGAGAGATGCAATTTCTATTCAGGAGTTCTGGGTGCGGTTCGACCGCAAATATTTTTCATCAGCTGTTCACACTGAAATGAGGAGGAAGTTAATGAACCTCAAGCAGGAGGGGAAGACCGTGGCCGAGTATGAGGCCGAATTCACTAATCTCTTGAACATTGTTCCCTGTGAGATTTTAACTGAGGAGAAGAAGATTCAGAAGTTCATGGATGGATTGACTTGGAGGATCCGGCAGCACTTGTTGGGTAATCTCTCGTTGGCCACTTACTCTGATGTGGTTAACGCAGCACGACTTCACTGTCAGGATCACCGCTTTCACATGTCTGAGAGTAAGAGATCAGTAGAGTCCAGCCATCAGGGCGGGACAGGGGGAAATGGTGCTAGCGGGGCACAATCTTCTCAGGGTCAGCACAGGCAGGGTGAACAGGGTTCCCAACAAGGGGATCCTAAGAGATTCAGATCTGGGGATTTTAGGAATGATCAGGGAGGTTTTAAACATGGCCATCAGGGTCAGAACAGCCATCAGGGCCAGAATGGTCAGCAGCAGCAGTTTCAGCAGGGCCAGCATGGTCAAGGTAGGAATGGTAACGGCCATCAGGGCCGTGGGCAGCAGAGACAGCGAGGAGGAAACTTTCCGGGAAAGTGCTTCGTTTGTGGCAAGATTAGTCACAAATGCCAGGATTGTCCTGATAGGGGCAGGGCCCCACAGCAGCAACAGCAGGGTGCTCGACATGAGCTACAGAGACCTATGTTTCCCGCCGCCCTCCCAGCACCACTACAGATGGCGGCATTACCACCCATTCCAGCGGTCCCAGTCCAGCAGGGACAACTTCAGTATGGGAGAGTGTATCAGCTCCAGCATGCCGCAGTCCCACAGGATCCACCTGCTATTGAGGGTATGTTCTCTATTCAGGGGACTATGGGGGGTATTTTATTTGATACGGGAGCCACACATTGTTTCATTGCCACGAGATTTGCACACACTATTGGGTTGTTAGACACTGCAGAGAGCACGATTACTTGTGTATATTCACCGTTGAGTAAGGGTTCCATGATTTCCCTTATTTCTAGAGGTGTGGGTATAGAAATCGGGAGATTTACTTTACCCGCCGATATGTTAGTGTTGGAAATGACTAAGTATGATGCGATTGTCGGTATGGATTGGCTAGTTGCGTACCGATCCATGATTGACTATTTCAGCAGGAGTATTATCTTTTCCATTCCCGGGAAAAAGATATTTTTAGTGGCGATGCCTCGCCATGAGGGAGGATCGTCCACTCACTTGTATTACATAGAGGAGGAGACCTCTAAGGAAGTGGTTATACCACTCGATTCGATTCCAGTTGTTAGGGAGTTTGCTGATGTATTTCAGGATATACCTGGACTACCTCCGTGCAGAGAGATAGATTTTGTGATCGATTTGATGTCGGGCACTCGGACAATTGCTCGTGCACCTTACCGTATGGCTCCAGCGGAGACGAGAGAGCTAAGGGATTAAATAGAGCAGTTGTTGGGTCAGGGGTTTATCCGGAGGAGTACTTCGCCATGGGGTGCCCCTGTGTTGTTTGTAAAGAAGAGGGATGGATCGTTGAGATTGTGTGTAGATTACCGGGAGTTGAATAAAGTCAAGATACAGAATAAGTATCCATTGCCCCGAATTGATGACTTATTTGACCAGCTGAGAGGAGCTTGCTTCTTCTCAAAGATTGACTTGCGATCGGGATACCATCAGTTCCGTATCAAGGAACAGGATATCTCGAAGACTGCTTTCTTGACGAGGTATGGTTCCTATGAGTTTCGGGTTATGACTTTTGGCTTGACCAATGCTCCGGCCGTGTTTATGGACTTGATGAATAGGGTGTTCAGAGAGTTACTAGACCAAATTGTCATCGTCTTTATTGATGACATCCTGGTATACTCCCAGACAGAAGAGGAGCACGCCGAGCATTAGAGGCAGGTTTTGCAGACGCTACATCAGAAAGAGCTTTATGCAAAGTATGAGAAATGTGGATTTTGGCTGAGGAGGTTTAGTTTTTTGGGCATATCATTTCAGACCGGGTGATATCTGTTGATCCGGGGAAGGTATCCGCGGTGAGGGAGTGGGGACAGCCCACGACACCGATTGAGATCCGTAGTTTCTTGGGCCTAGTAGGATACTACGGGAGTTTTATTCGAGGTTTCTCAAAGATAGCGGGTCCTTTGACACATCTGACTCGCAAAGGTGTGCCATTCATCTGGAGCGATGCCTGCCAGTTAGCATTCGATGATTTGAAGGACAAGTTAACCTCAGTACCTGTGTTAGCATCTCCCAGACCGGGAGTTTAGTATTTAGTTTACAACGATGCGTCCTTGCAAGGACTTGGAGGTGTATTACAACAGGAGAGTCAGGCCATAGCTTATGCTTCCCGTAAGCTTAAGCCTCACGAGAGGAATTACCCCACCCACGACTTGGAGTTAGCGGTAGTCGTATTCTCTCTTCGGATTTGGAGACATTATCTCTTGGGGAAGAAATTTCGATCACAGACCACAAGTATCTATAATACCTCTTCACACAGAAGGAGTTGGATATGCGTCAACGACGGTGACTTGAGTTTGTGAAGGATTATCAGTTCGATATCCAGTATCACCCGGGGAAGGCTAACGTGGTAGCAGACGCGTTGAGCCGTAGGCCAGTAGATGAGGTGGTTGAGGTGTGGAAAGCTAAGTGGAAGTAGTTGGGACACCAAGATACAGTGGCCCGATCATTCATGTCTGTGATGACTGTTACACCTCAGATTGTTACGAGAGTGATAAAAGCCCAGGAAAATGACTCGTTCTATCAGGAGCAGATAGTTCGATTGCTAACAGAGGGAGCTGAGTCCTATACCGTTAGTTCAGATGGGGGATTACGCTTCAACGGGAGACTGTTGTTCCAGAAGGGGAAGACTTGCGACACGAGGTGGTGGGAGAGTCGCACGGCTCACGGTTTGCGGTACACCCTGGTGGGGATAAGATGTACCAAGACATGAGACGACAGTATTAATGGAGCGGGATGAAGAGAGATATCACCGTGTTCGTTTCTAAATGTACCACTTGTCAGTTAGTAAAGGTGGACCATCAGAAATCGGCAAGACTTCTACAGTCGTTAGAGGTTCCGACGTGGATATGGGAAAGCATATCCATGGACTTTATCACGGGGTTACCTACGTCACAGAGGGGTCACGACTCCATATGGTTAATTGTGGACAGGTTGACCAAAGTTGCTCATTTTCTACCCGTAAAGACCGAATACACTACGGGACAGTATGCCCAGATTTTCATTACAAAAATAGTGAGACTTCACGGTGTGCCTCTAAATATCGTGTCTGACAGAGACAAGATATTTGTTTCACGATTTTGGGAGAGTTTCCAGGAGGCCATGGGTACGGAGTTGCGGTTGAGTACGGCTTATCACCCGCAGACTGATGGTCAAACCGAGCAGACAAATCAGATCTTGGAGGACATGTTGCGTATGTGCATCCTAGACTTTGGGGGTGGATGGAAGCAGTACCTTCCACTGGTGGAGTTCGCTTATAATAACTCCTATCAGTTCACAATTGGCATGGCTCCATTTGAGGCATTGTATGGTAGACCTTGTCATTCCCAAGCATGTTGGTTAGAAGTGGGGGATAACAAACTCCTTGGGCCGGGAGTGATTCAGGACACTTCGGCGAGGATACAGTTGATACGGAGTCGTATTCGGGTAGCTCAGTACCAGCAGAAGAGCTATGCTGATGCCAAGAGGTTCTTCAGAGAATTCAAAGTGGGGGACCAGGTGTTACTCAGAGTATCTCCTATGAAGGGGATTATGCGTTTTGGGAAGAAGGGAAAATTAGCATCGAGATATGTGGGGCCATTTCCTATCATCGAGCGGATTGGGCCAGTTGCGTATAGACTTGGGTTACCAGAGCACTTGCATAGGATTCATGATGTGTTCCATATTTCCTCACTAAGGAAATATCTTACAGACGATTTGGCCCATACTCACATTGCTTTGGAAGATATCAATTTTCAACCCGATAGTTCCTACGAGGAGGGGCCAATTGCTATTTTGGACCGAAGTGAGCGGAAACTACGGTCGAAGATAGTATCGTTGGTACGTGTTCAGTGGAGGCATCATAATGCCGATGAGTCCACATGGGAGCGCGAGGATGAGATGCGCGAGCGTTATCCAGAGTTGTTTTTACAAGGTACTCTTTAGTTCTGAATTTCGGGATGAAATTATGTTATTAGGGGGGAGTATGTAATGCCCCGTAATTTTATTGATATTTATTTAAGGGATTAATTAAAATTAAATGAGAATTAATTGAGAATTAATTCGGATATAAATACTAGAGAGATTTGAGTTGGTATTTGATTATGATGTGTATCTATGGTAATATATGTATATTGAAAATATTAAAATTATCGCGAGACTAAAATACGACAATTTGGGAAATTTAGTTGGGACGCGCGTGTCAATCGCGTCAGGAATGTAATTATTTGAATTAAAAAGTGAATTTTATTTTTATCAATAAAATGGTCATTTTGAGTGCGCCAACGTGTCCGGAAGGGTCGAAATAGTCAGAAAACACTAGTCGGGGGTTTAGTTTGGGTCCCGGGGAACTTTTAGGCCAAACCGACAACCTAGAAGGGTATTTTGGTAATTTTAAAAATAAAGGAATTAAAACCTACGAATTTTGGAGGTTAATTTTATATTAGAAATAAACCCACTAAGTCCAATATCAGCATTTAACAAGTAATGGGCTACGGGAGTTATAGGGAGAGTCTTAAGAGGTTCCAAAAGAAACCCCTAGCCACCATCACCATCTTTGGGAGTAATCTGTAGAGAGAAGGAGGAGAATCAACCTTCATTCATCAACATCAATTCAGAAGAACGAATCTAAGGTAGGTGTTTTTATGTCGTTATTTGCATTGAATATTTCCTCCATGTGTAGTGTAGAAAACTATTTATATCTTGAAATTTTGATGAAAAACACCCAATTGAATTATTGTGAAACTTGTGGTTTTGGGTAGGAATTTGCATGTAGAATGATGATGGATGAATTCAATATACGAACAGAACTTTTGATGATCTGAAAACGGATTAATAAAGAGTCTTTTTATGAAATTTAATTTTGGGTTCAAGTTCATAGGGTTTGGGGATAAGAATTTGGGATTTATGATTTTGCCATGTTAATTCGTAAGATTTGACCCCTAAAATATGTTAAGGGATGATCAAGGGTGATTAAAAATAGTCTATAAACGTTAAAACACTATTTGGATGACCTTAAGGTGGATTTAGAAAAGAGGAAAAGGAAGAAAAACGGATTTTGGAATTTCTGGGCGCAAACTGCCATCTCGTTAGAAGACCTGCCCAGGTCGTTCGAACGACCTCGTTAGAACGAGCTTCTAACGAGATGACAGTACCCCCTTCTAACGAGTTGGTAGTTCGTTCGAAGCCTTTCGTTCGAACGACACTCGTTCGAACGACCTCGTTCGAACGAGACTTCTAACGAGTTGACAGAATGGCCTTTTAGGCCTGATTTTATTTCAAATGTCCCGTAGACTTATTTAATGGAGTAATAACCTTCCCTTATTGACTAGTAGGTATATTTGGGAGATTGGAGTAGGTGGAGGAGTAAAACTTAGAATCTTGTAGTAAATTGAATGAACTTTATGAATCAGGAAATGAGTACCTAATTACGACGTGAGCAGCGTTGACGACTTTAATGCATATAAATTGGGGACTTATAAATGTATAACATTAAATGATGATATAAGAACGAGAAGTATACCTCTATTAAAATATTGTGATATCTAAGATGTGCGAATGTTTACTATATGTAGTTATCTGTGTATAACATACCTACCGTACTTGCTATCATGGGAGGTCGGCGTTCGATCAGGGCCATCTAATCTTTGTGTGCCTACGGGGGGATTTAGATTGGTACCTCGAGGACATAGGTCAGAGAAGGACTTATTGAGAAGTTAATAAGTCTGCTGATCATGGGAGCATAGGTATGTGCGTGACCCATGTGATGTGAACTATGTTCGCCTCCATTACTTGTGATTGTTGTTATTTGAGAACGATTCCCGAGAGATTCGAAATACATGGTCCTTATGTACGTGATGTACCAGGATTGGATAGCAGAGTATGTGTGCACCGCAGCTTAGTCTCGGGGTGCTAGTATCTTATATTTGTGATGAGAATAATATACTGTTAATTAAAATGAACTGTCATGCATAAATGTGAGTTTAAATAATAGCAACGTTTTGTAAAGATAAAATTGAAGATCTCTAGTGATTAGTAGTACTAATGTGGGAAACTGTGTAGAAAAGTGAAACACTCTGTTTAAAATAAGATCTCGTGAAATGAATTGGGAATCGTATAGTAATGTTAGATTTTGTATTGGACTAGTTAGATATGGGAATAACTAGAATGGGTACGGGTACGATAGGAGTGCACAACTAGTTGAGAGGTGAGGAACTCATGTGAGTGCACACACTATCATGTACTTTATATTCACTATTTAATGACATTAAACACTTGCAATTTTTAAACTGTTTTCACAATCGGGCTCTTACCCGTTTTCTTTCAAATCTATTTTTGTAAAACCTTTTAGGTGCCCAACCACAAGGACGCCAAGTATAGGAGTTCCATTCAGGTGACGTGTTGTAGCTGTTGTGGAAGTTACAGGACATTGACAATGGACGCCTCCCTTTTCGATCTTGACTCCATTATCAGATTATCTCATTTATTGGGCATGTCGCCCCATTCCTTTTAGAGACATCTTACTTATTCAGTTATTTCAGATTTTGGGGTTGTAATTAATTTAGTGATGCAGACTTGGTATTTGTTTATTCCAATATTCGGATTGTTGTGAGGAGTATTCCTCCAGACTCATTATTATTTTATGGTTCTTCTATTATGACTATGTTGTGGAGTTTATGTTAGCATTTCATAATTTAATTATTGCATGTTAATCGGATATAATTAAAATTGACAACTCACTTTTTAAAAATTAGGTGGCTAGTAATTGTTAAAAGATTTTTGACAGTGATGCTACGAACTAAACCAACTTTACATTTTGAATTAATTTCAATAAAGGAGTAGCTACCCGGTATTTAATTAGTCGGGGTGTCACAGGTGGTATCAGAGCATCAGGTTCTAGTGTCCTTAGGATCTGTACGGCTTGTTAAGTTTCCGCTGAGCTTTCTTTGATGTAGAGCCCTATATTTTAGGACTGTTGTATTCTTTTGTGTATGCTTCGCTCTTCAGCTATTTTGAGATAATAACTACGAACTTATAAGACTTTACTCTCATTTCAGAGTCCTCCACGACGTGCGTAGAAAGTTCCTAGGGATGCTCAGCCTGAGCCACAGCCTGCACCAGTTCAGGGCACCATAAATGCCGCAGAGGATACAGCTATTGTAGCCCAAGCGGTAAATGCCGCCCTAGTCGTTGTACAGCAGGCGCCGGTAGTCGCGCTAGTTCAGGCTCATGCATTCCCGTCTGCTTGGGAACGCGTTCGTGATGCTTTTCAAAAAGCACACCCTCCGGAGTTTGCAGGTAGCTCCGACGTTGTCGTGTCCAGTCAGTGGAGGAAGGACATTCAAAGGCACTTAAGGATGTACGAGTGCACGGATGTTCAAAAGCAGATACTGGCTACTTTCAAGCCAGTAGGATCAGCGTTGCAGTGGTGGGAGTCCATTACCACCGCGAAGGAGAGAGATGCCCTCTCTATTCAGGAGTTCTGGGTGGGGTTCGACCACAAATATTTTCCATCAGCTGTTCACACTGAAATGAGGAGGAAGTTAATGAACCTCAAGAAGGAGGGGAAGATCGTGGCCGAGTATGAGGCCGAATTCACTAATCTCTTGAACATTATTCCCAATGAGGTTCCGACTGAGGATAAGAAGATTCAGAAGTTCATGGATGGATTGACTTGGAGGATCCATCAGCACTTGTTGGGTAATCTCTCGTTGGCCACTTACTCTGATGTGGTTAACGCAACATGGCTTCACTATCAGGATCACCGCTTTCACATGTCTAAGAGTAAGAGATCGGTAGAGTCCATCCATCAGGGCAGGACAGGGGAAAATGGTGCCAGCGGGGCACAATCTGCTCAGGGTCAGCACAGGCAGGGTGAACAGGGTTCCCAATAGGGGGATCCTAAGAGATTCAGAACTGTGGATTTTAGGATTGGTCAGGGATGTTTCAGACATGGCCATCAGGGTCAGAACGTCCATCAGGGTCAGAACGGCCATCAGGGCCAGAATGGTCAGCAGCAGCAGTTTTAGCAGGGCAAGCATGGTCAATGTAGGAATGGTAACGGCCATTAGGGACGTGGGAAGCACGGACAGCGAGGGGGAAACTTTCTTGGGAAGTGCTTCGTGTATGGCAATATTGGTCACAAATGCCAGGATTGTCCTGATAGGGGCAGGGCCCCACAGCAGCAACAGCAGGGTGCTCGACACGAGCCACAGAGACCTATGTTTCTCGCCGCCCTCCCAGCACCACCACAGATGGTAGCATTACCACCCATTCCAGTGGTCCCAGTCCAGAAGGGACAACTTCAGTATGGAAGAGTGTGTCAGCTCCAGCATGCCGCAGTCCTACAGGATCCACCTGGTATTGAGCGTATTTTCTCTGTTCAGGGGACTATGGGGGGTATTTTATTTCAGACGGGGACCACACATTATTTCATTGTCACGATATTTGCACGCACTATTGGGTTGTTAGACACTGCAGAGAGCACGATTACTTGTGTAGATTCACCGTTGAGTAAGGGTTCCGTGATTTCCCTTATTTGTAGAGGTGTGGGTATAGAAATTGGGAGATTTACTTTACCCGTTGATATGTTAGTGTTAGAAATAACTGAGTATGATGTGATTGTCGGTATGGATTGGCTAGTTGCGTACCGAGACATGATTGACTATTTCAGCAGGAGTATTATCTTTGTCATTCCCGGGCAGGAGATATTTTTAGTGTCGATGCCTCGCCATGAGGGAGGATCATCCACTCACTTGTATTACATAGAGGAGGAGACCTCTAAGGAAGTGGTTATACCACTCGATTTGATTCCAGTTGTTAAGGAGTTTGCTGATGTATTTCAGGATATACCTGGACTACCTCCAAGTAGAGAGATAGATTTTGTGATCGATTTGACGACGGGAACTCGGCCAATTTCTCGCGCACCTTACCGTATGGCTCCAGTGGAGATGAGAGAGCTAAGGGATTAGATAGAGCAGTTGTTGGGTCAGGGTTTTATCCGGAGGAGTACTTCGCCATGGGGTGCCCCTGTGTTGTTTGTAAATAAGAGGGATGGATCGTTGAGATTGTGTGTAGATTACCAGGAGTTGAATAAAGTCACGATACGGAATAAGTATCCGTTGCCCCGAATCGATAACTTATTTGACCAGCTGAGAGGAGCTTTCTTCTTCTCAAAGATTGACTTACGATCGGGATACCATCAGTTCCGTATCAGGGATCATGATATCTCGAAGACTGCTTTCTTGATGAGGTATGGTTCCTACGAGTTTCGGGTTATGCCTTTTGGATTGACCAACGCTCCGGCCGTGTTTATGGACTTGATGAATAGGGTGTTCAGAGAGTTCCTAGACCAATTTGTCATCGACTTTATTGATGACATCCTGGTATACTCCCAGACAGAAGAGGAGCACGCCGAGCATTTGAGGAAGGTTTTCCAGACGCTACATCAGAACGAGCTTTATGCAAAGTATGAGAAATGTGGATTTTGGCTGAGGAGGTTCAGTTTTTGGGGCATATCATTTCAGACCAGGGGATATCTGTTGATCCGGGGAAGGTATCCGCGGTGAGGGAGTGGGGACAGCCCACGACACTGATTGAGATCCATAGTTTCTTAGGCTTAGCAGGATACTACAGGAGGTTTATTCGGGGTTTCTCAAAGATAGAGGGTCCTTTGACACATCTGACTCACAAAGGTGTGCCATTCATCTGGAGTGATGTCTGTCAGTTAGCATTTGATGAGTTGAAGGACAAGTTGACCTCAGCACCTATGTTAGCATCGCCCAGACCGGGAGTTGAGTATTTAGTTTACACCGATGCGTCCTTGCAAGGACTTTGAGGTGTATTACAACAGGAGAGTCAGGCCATAGCTTATGCTTCTCGTAAGCTTAAGCCTCGCGAGAGGAATTACCCCACCCACGACTTGGAGTTAGCGGCAGTCGTATTCGCTCTTCGGATTTGGAGACATTATCTCCTGGGGGAGAAATTTCGGTTATTCACAGACCACAAGTCTCTACAATACCTCTTCACGCAGAAGGAATTGAATACGACGGTGGCTTGAGTTTGTGAAGGATTATAAGTTCAATATCCAGTATCACCCGGGGAAGGCTAACGTGGTAGCAGGCGCGTTGAGCCGTAGACTAGTAGATGAGGTGGTCGAGGTGTGGAAAGCTAAGTGAAAGGAGTTGGGACACCAGGATACAGTGGCCCAATCGTTCATGTCTGTGATGACTGTTACACCTCAGATTGTTACGAGAGTGATAAAGGCCTAACAAATGACTCGTTCTGTCAGGAGCAGATAGTTCGATTATTAGTAGAGGGAGCTGAGTCCTATACCGTTAGTTCAGACAGGGGATTACTCTTCAACGGGATATTGGTTTTTTTGGAAGGGGAAGACTTGCGACATGAGGTGATGGCAAAGTCGCACGGCTCACGGTTCGTGGTACACCCTGGTGGGGATCAGATATACCAAGACATGAGACGACAGTATTGTTGGAGCGGGATGAAGAAAGATATCGCCATGTTCATTTCTAAATGTGCCACTTGTCAGCTAGTAAAGGTGGACCATCAGAAACCGGCAAGACTTCTACAGCCGTTAGAGGTTCCGACGTGGATATGGGAAAGCATATCCATGAACTTTATCATGGGGTTACCTACGTTACAGAGGGGTCACGACTCCATATGGGTAATTGTGGACAGGTTGACCAAAGTTGCTCATTTTCTACCCGTAAAGACCGACTACACTACGGGACAGTATGCCCAGATTTTCATTACGGAAATAGTGAGACTTCACGGTGTGCCTCTAAATATCGTGTCTGACCGAGACAAGATATTTGTTTCATAATTTTTGGAGAGTTTCCAGGAGGCCATGGGTACGGATTTGCGGTTGAGTACGGCTTATCACCCGCAGACTGATGGGAAAACGGAGCAGACAAATCAGATGTTGGAGGACATGTTGCGTATGTGCATCCTAGACTTTGGGGGTGGATGGAAGTAGTATCTTCCACTGGTGGAGTTCGCTTATAATAACTCCTACCAGTTCACAATTGGCATGGCTCCATTTGAGGCGTTGTATGGTAGACCTTGTCGTTCCCTAGCATGTTGGTTAGAAGTAGGGGATAACAAACTCTTTGGGCCGGGAGTGATTCAGGACACTTCGGCGAGGATAGAGTTGATACGGAGTCGTATTCGGGTAGTTCAGGACCAGCAGAAGAGCTATGATGATGCCAAGAGGTTCTTCAGAGAATTCAAAGTGGGGGACCAGGTGTTACTCAGAGTATCTCCTATGAAGGGGATTATACGTTTTGGGAAGAAGGAAAAATTGGCACCGAGATATGTGGGGCCATTTCCTATCATCGAACGAATTGGGCCAGTTGCGTACAGACTTTGGTTACCGGAGCACTTGCATAGGATTCATGATGTGTTCCATATTTCCTCACTAAGGAAATATCTTAGAGACGATTTGACCCATACTCACATTGCTTTGGAAGATATCGATCTTTAACCCGATAGTTCTAATGAGGTGGGTCCAATTGCTATTTTGGATCGAAACTAGCGGAAACTACGGTCGAAGATAGTACTGTTGGTACGTGTTCAGTGGCGGCATCATAATGCCGAGGAGTCCACATGGGAGCGCGAGGATGAGATGCGTGAGCGTTATCCAGAGTTGTTTTTACCAGGTACTCTTTAGTTCTGAATTTCGGGACAAAATTCTGTTATTAGGGGGGAAGTATGTAATACCCCGTAATTTTATTGATATTTATTTATGGGATTAATTAAAATTAAATGAGAATTAATCCGGATATAAATACTAGCGAGATGTGAGTTGGTATTTGATTATGATGTGTATGTATGGTAATATATGAATATATGAATATTAAAAATATTAAAATTATCGCGAGACTGAAATACGACAATTTAGGAAATTTAGTTGGGGCGCGCGTGTCAGTCGCATCAGGAATGTAATTATTTGAATTAATAAGTGAATTTTATTTTAATCAACAAGATGGTCATTTTGAGTGCGCCAACGTGTCCAGAAGGGTAGAAATAATCAGAAAACACTAGCCAGGGTTTAGTTTGGGTCCCGGGGCACTTTTAGGCCAAACCGACAACCTAGAAGGGTATTTTGGTAATTTTAAAAATAAAGGAATTAAAACCCACGAATTTTGGAGGTTAATTTTATATTATAAATAAACCCACTAAGTCCAATATCAGCATTTAACAAGTAGTGGGCTACGGGAGTTATAGGGAGAGTCTTAAGAGGTTCCAAAAGAAACCCCTAGCCACCATCACCATCTTTGGGAGAAATCTGTAGAGAGAAAGAGGAGAATCAACCTTCATTCATCAACATCAATTCAGAAGAACGAATCTAAGGCAAGTGTTTTGATGTCGTTATTTGCATTGAATATTTCCTCCAAGTGTAGTGTAGAAAACTGTTTATATCTTGAAATTTTGATGAAGAACACCCAATGGAATTATTGTGAAACTCGTGGTTTTGGGAAGGAATTTGCATGTAGAATGATGATGGACGAATTCAATATACAAACAGAACTTTTGATGAACTGAAAAAGGATTAATAAAGAGTTTTTTTATGAAATTTAATTTTGGGTTCAAGTTCATAGGGTTTGGGGACAAGAATTTGGGATTTATGATTTTGGCATGTTAATTCGTAAGATTTGACCCCTAAAATATGTTAAGGGATGATCTAGGGTGATTATAAATAGTCTATAAATGTTAAAACACTATTTGGATGACCTTAAGGTGGATTTAGAAAAGAGGAAAAGGAAGAAAAATGGATTTTGGGATTTCTGGGCGCAAACTGCCATCTCGTTAGAAGACCTGCCCAGGTCGTTCGAACGACCTCGTTAGAACGAGCTTCTAACGAGATGACAGTACCCCCTTCTAACGAGTTGGTAGTTCATTCGAAGCCTTTCGTTGGAACGACACTCGTTCGAACGAGGTCGTTCGAACGAGACTTCTAACGAGTTGACAGAATGCCCTTTTAGTTCTGATTTTATTTCAAATGTCCCGTAGACTTATTTAATGGAATAATAACCTTCCCTTATTGACTAGTAGGTATATTTGGGGGATTGGAGTACGTGGAGGAGTAAAACTTAGAATCTTGTAGTAAATTGAATGAACTTTATGAATTAGGAAATGAGTACCTAATTACGATGTGAGCTGCGTGACGACTTTAATGCATATAAATTGGGGACTTATAAATGTATAACATTAAATGATGGTATAAGAACGAGAAGTGTACCTCTATTAAAATATTGTGATATCTAAGATGTGCGAATGCTTACTATATGTAGTTATCTGTGTATAACATACCTACCGTACTTGCTATCATGGGAGGTCGGCGTTCGATCAGGTCCATCTAATCTTTGTGTGCCTACGGGGGGATTTAGATTGGTACCTCGAGGACATAGGTCAGAGAAGGAATTATTGAGAAGTTAATAAGTTTGCTGATCATGGGAGCATAGGTATGTGCGTGACCCATGTGATGTGAACTATGTTCGCCTCTATTACTTGTGATTGTTGTTATTTGAGAATGATTCCCGGGAGATTCGAAATACGTGGTCCTTATGTACGTGATGTACCGGGATTGGATAGCAGAGTATGTGTGCACCGCAGCTTAGTCTCGGTGTGCTAGTATCTTATATTTGTGATGAGAATAATATATTGTTAATTGAAATGAACTGTCATGCATAAATGTGAGTTTAAATAATAGCAACGTTTTGTAAAGATAAAATGAAAGATCTCTAGTGATTAGTAGTACTAATGTGGGAAACTGTGTAGAAAAGTGAAACACTCTGTTTAAAATAAGATGTCGGGAAATGAATTGGGAATCGTATAGTAATTGTTAACGCAAAAATTCTCCATCTACGAGGACCAATCAGAAAAGGACACATGTCATCCTACGTGGCAATATTCAACACCCGAGGAGAGTTAGTCGACACCCGAGGAGAGTTGGTCGGCGCCCGAGGAGTGTTAGTCGGCACCGGAGGAGAGTTGGTCGGCACCCGAGGAGTGATAGTCGGCACCCGAGGAGAGTTGGTCGGCATATCAACCAGGAAGATCAAAGGATAACTACGCATTTAATGATCATTAATGTACATTTATATTGTAGATGACAACACATAGCAGACCAAGCAATTAGATTCGTTGAATGTAGACATAATGTATAAATGTCTACATACAATGAATCTATTTATCTCCCATTACTATAAATACATGTATTCCCTTAGCCAAAAGGGACAACTATGGAGAGAGATCCGAGATATCCGAGAAAACCAAAAAACACCATATTGTGCCATTGTAAACCCCTGGGAATAAAATAATAGTGGACGTAGGCTTTATTCATAGCCGAACCACTTTAAAAATCTGTCTCTTATGTGCTTGATTGGATTGCTTTCATCAATTTATCTGTGATCATAAAAATGGGATTCGGTCCAGTTTTTTGCATCAACAGATTGGCGCCGTCTGTGGAAACGTGTTACAACCATTGTTCTCCATCAAAAGCTAAGTTTTTATTTTCTCTACGTATAGTCAATTATACATACATCTTTTGATTCAATCATGATTTTTATGTTTATATACATAAATTAATTGTCCAATTTTTATCTGCAAAATGTTGCATATCATGATTTTTAAATCATAACTGTTAGATTCATCCTTATTTAGAAATCTGAAAAATAGTGGATTTCATAAATCATAAATTTTTGCTTGATTCTCAAGTTTCAATTTTATATCATGGAATAAATATTTTAAATGATTACATATACCAATATATACGACGATGATAAGATTTGATAATTTTCATTATAAATTTTGTAAGATCTTTGATGTCTATTCAAATTCCCATCATATTTTTAATCAGAGAATGGGAAAAGGTTAAAGACAATAAAAAGTCTTCTCATGGAAATCATGACCCAGATCTATTTTCTCTCTCTTCAAGTTTGAGTCTCTTTGCATTCACTTTTATGAACTATATACTTAATTTGGTTCATCTTCCATCTATGTCAATAAAGTCAAATTGATTGATTTTTTTATATAAATTTGATAATAATTTCGATCATTCACCATATTTTTATCTCTCCAAATTGGGAATAGGAAGGGATCAATATAAAAAATAATTCTCTCTCACCTGAAAAATCATTACCCACCTCTTGTAAAAGAGGATCAGTAAATAATCATGACCATATCAAGACTCTGGGCACAAATTTGATATGTTGGCCCCTCGTTCATCACATCACAAGGTTTCTTTGTCGAAATCACACGATCTAGTGGGTTATATATTTATTCATTTAATTAACATTCTTAAGGCTTAAATTTTACATTGAATGTTATTTTTTTATCTAAAGATTCGAGATATTCTGGTCATCCAACCATATATTCTATAATTTGGGATATCCTTAAATGTTGGTCGGCAACATCCATGTTGTTTGTCGGCAGCAGTAGAATCTTGGGGTATTAAAAAATGCTAAGCACCCCCGATATTTCTTTAAACACGAGTTCGGCTTGGGGACAAGCAGGGGGTTTAAGTCTTTTTAACTTATGATCATCCAAAAAATATTTTTAAAACCAAGTGATAAATAATTTTCAAACAGCAACTTATACCTGATTAGTTGTTGGAGATTAAATAAATTTACAAAAAACTTTACGTCTTATTTATGATGCATATTTGATAATAATTTGTCCATCTCACACACATTTGGCATATTATTAATATTTTTATTTCTCAAGCATATACATATCATATATTGATTGGATGAGTAAATTATTCTCATGACTAATCAATTCATCCTACACAAATGGTAGAGCAAGATATTAATTTTTACAGGTACAAGATTCAACTCCGACGAATGCTCGGAAATAATCTTACTCTTCTGAAAAATATTAGCATAGCTCGGCAGTATGAAATTTCACCTCAGCGAGGAACTATTGATTTTATTATTGCTATGATATCTGCTCCAGCACAAATGATTCTATATATCCATTGGGATTCATATTCTATATTCATCTCAACATGGAGCACGACGAGATACTTATTATCATATTCAGCTCCGAGGAGAACTATAACATTTATTATATTTCACCCCCAACGGATAGTTGGTCGGGGTAATTCTTATTTATATGCAGGCCCAGCAAAGTTCTCGGCCATATTCTTATGTTCTGGAAAATATTATTCTTATTCGGCATTCTGCAATTATGCCTCGACAAGATACTTATTCAGCTTTAAGGAGAATTACAACATTCGTTCGGATAATTCTTATTTATATTCAGGCCTGACAACGTTCTCGACCATATTCTTATGTTCTGAAAGATCTTATTCTTGTTCGGCATTATATGATTCTACCTCGACTGATCGGTGAGGCACTTTATTATTTTTAATTATTCTTTATATCTATTTGGATGCATATTCTATTCTTATTTCAGCAAGGAGGTCTCCAACATATATATTATCTTATTCCCAACAATCTGTTGGTCAGCTCCAAGGATGTCTCCAGCATTTATTATATCTTATTCCCAACAATCTGTTGGTCAGCTCCAAGGATGTCTCCAGTTTATATTATCTTATTCCCAACAATCTGTTGGTCAGCTCCAAGGATGTCTCCAGCATATATTATCTTATTCCCAACAATCTGTTGGTCATCTCCAAGGATGTATCTAGCATTTATATTATCTTATTCCCAAAAAATCTGTTGGTCAGCACCGAGGAGGTCTCCAGCATTTATATTATCTTATTCCCAACAATCCGTTGGTCAGCTCCGGGGAAGTCTTCATCATTTATTATCAATTACCACCAACTCCGATTGGTAGATAAAATCCAACTCCGGTGGGTAGACAAAATCCAACTCCGGTTGGTAGATAAAATCCAACTCCGGTTGGTATTGGTCGATAAATCTCATTCAAAGTTCACATTCCACGGTTGGGGGCTTCTATTACAGATATATTTGTTCATTTGGTGGCACATTCTTATAACATCATGCAGTCGAGCATCAAATTCAACTCCACAAACTCACACGGTCGGGGCCCCGACTAATCATCATTCAGGAGTCGTTTTTCTTGCTCAGGAATTACTTTTATTATTGAAGTTCAGGAGGTATATTGAAGTTCAGGAGGAATATTGAAGTTCAGGAGGTATATTGAAATTCAAGAGGTGTATTCAGAAGTATCAGGACATGATGAAAGAAAGCGACAAGTATTCCACCGAGGAACTCTGTCAGACCAGAAATTAGAAGACAAGTTGCCTATATGGAGGCTATATGTAGAGGGCTCATCTTGCACTACAGGCTGTGGGGCAGGGATCGTTTTGAACAGCCCAGACGAGGTCAACATGGAATACGCCCTACGTTTCTAATTCAAAGCTTCTAATAATGAGGTTAAGTATGAGGCCATGATTGCAGGTCTTAATTTGTCAAATACTATGGAGGCACAGCAGGTTATTGTCTTCAGTGATTCTCAATTGATCGTAAACCAAATGTTGGGAATATATGCAGCCAAAGGAGAATTGATGATCAAGTATCAAGCAAAGGTGATGGAGTTAGTATCAGAGTTTGTTGCTGTTCAACTGGTAAGAATATCAAGAATGGAGAATGTGAGAGCATACGCCTTGGCCCGATTAGCATCAGCTACTCGTACCGAGCTGCGAAGAACGATACCAATTGAAGTATTAGAAAGTCGGAGCATAGATGAAGACCTGACGATGAATATTATTACCCTTGATTTAGGAACATCTTGGATGGATCCCATCAGAGCATATATTGAGGAGGAACAATTACTGGAGGATAAGCTCGCTGCCAAGAAATGGAAGTTTAAAGCTGCTCGGTATGTACTAATTAATGGTATTTTGTATAGACGAGGAATTATGGCAGGTTTGCAAAGATGTGTACATCCCTCCGAGGTGAAAGAATTGATTAAAGAGATACATTAAGGGTCCTGTGGAGCCCATGTAGCAGGTCGAACACTTTTGCAAAAGGTGATGATGCAGAGATACTACTGGCCGACGATGAGAAGTGATTGTATAGCTTATGCCAAGAAATGTGACAAGTGCCAACGCTTTTCCTCCATCCGAAGAACTCCACAAACATTGTTGACACCCATCACTTCTCCTTGGCCATTTGCCATATGGGGAATTGATTTGGTTGGACCATTGTCGACGACTCGAGGAAGATTCAAATACCTCGTCATCGCAATAAATTATTTTACTAAGTGGATAGAAGCTGAGCCACTTATTGACATGACATACGAGAAGGAAGGTGTACCAGTTTGTTTGGAAGAACATCATCTGCCGATATGGTCTCCCTCATGCCTTCATCACAGACCATGGAACACAATTTGATAACGAGGAGTTTGCTGCCTATTATCATCAGTCAAACATTTTGAAGGTTCATCCAGCGCCAGGATATCCTCAGAGCTAATGGACCAGATAGTTCGAAAGAACCAAAAAATATTCTCCTTTGGTTAGGAGGTGACACTAGTGTGACCAACTACGGTTGGTAAGATATCTAGTGGACAGTTCGAAAGAACCAAAAAATATACTCCTTTGGTTAGGAGGTGACACTAGTGTGACCAACTACGGTTGGTAAGATATCTAGTGGACAGTTCGAAAGAACCAAAAAATATACTCCTTTGGTTAGGAGGTGACACTAGTGTGACCAACTACGGTTGGTAAGATATCTAGTGGACAGTTCGAAAGAACCAAAAAAATACTCCTTTGGTTAGGAGGTGACACTAGTGTGACCAACTATGGTTGGTAAGATATCTAGTGGACAGTTCGAAAGAACCAAAAAATATACTCCTTTGGTTAGGAGGTGACACTAGTGTGACCAACTACGGTTGGTAAGATATCTAGTGGACAGTTCGAAAGAACCAAAAAATATACTCCTTTGGTTAGGAGGTGACACTAGTGTGACCAACTACGGTTGGTAAGATATCTAGTGGACAGTTCGAAAGAACCAAAAAAATACTCCTTTGGTTAGGAGGTGACACTAGTGTGACCAACTATGGTTGGTAAGATATCTAGTGGACAGTTCGAAAGAACCAAAAAAATACTCCTTTGGTTAGGAGGCATACACTAGTGTGACCAACTACGGTTGGTAAGATATCTAGTGGACATATAGTTCGAAAGAACCACTACTACTCCTTTGGTTAAGAGGTGTACACCAGCATGATCAATTACGGTTGGTAAGATAAAAATATACTCTCACATTACAACTTATGTTGGTCGGGAGGTAAGATTATTACAAAAGTTCCTCGAAGAACAAAATATTCCAAACTGAACCAAGTATGGTTGGTCGGGGATAAAAACCCACTAATTGTAGTTGGTCGACGAGGAGAATTTATTGACCTTGGTTGGTCGAATACATTTTATAAAGACAAAAATTTACCAAGTATGGTTAGTCGGGGATAAACTCTCACTAACTATAATTGGTCGACGAGCACAATTTAACAACCTTGGTTGGTTGGCAAAATTTTAAACATTTTTATACTCATTACTTTATTATTAAGTGATCGAGCAACATTTTTAATACTTGTAATTCTTTTTATTACTAAGTTGGTCGATGAACAACACAATATTGTTATCTTTTTAACAGATACATATGCATAAATGTAAAGTGTTTGATATTTACAAAACAATAGCAATTAAGATTGCGAACAAAAATGAAAGTCTTTCATTAAATCCAAAAAACAAAATACATTGAGAATGAAAATGTATACTAACTATTACATTGAGATTCCTATTCTATTGGTTTCTTTTCCCTCTTCTTTTAAAACAGGTTCCTCACCAGCAGGAGGATCATCCAAAGTATAAGGGGAGTTTATGAAGTTAAGATCTTTCAACATTCTTATATTCATCACAGATGATCTGTCCGAGAAGCACTAGCTCATTCCCGAGAAGCTCTTGCTCGTCCCTGAGAATCACTTGCTCGTCCCCGAGAACCTCTTGCTCGTCCCCGAGCAGAGGTAGAAGTCAAAATCAGCATCTACAGCACTGAGATATTTTCTACTACTGTCTCGACCAATAATGAAGAAGAAATTGTGTGAAAATGTTTCGAAGTCCACCACTAGCTTGGTACTAATCAGATTGAAGAGTTGGGTTCAAAAGCTAGTATGTTACTCGAAAAAGTATTCAGAGGATCATAAATCAGAAGAATCAAGCACGTGAAGTTAGCATTCAGTTGCTCGACACAGGAAGCATTTGGTCGGCTGGCGAACCAATCAACATACTTGAAGATTATGACAAGCTACAAGTTGCATACTATGGCATGGCTGCATCCAAATTCCCAGGGGTGATACATAGCACACAGAGTTCCTCAAAAGAAAGATTAGCAACCATTGATCAGCCTGCATTATATGTCATCCAGGAGATAATGCACTTTGTGTTGAACAAATCAAGAAGGTAGATCAAGAATTTCACGAGCACCGAGCAACACTGCAGAATAAATACTCCATCCTTTCAAGTAAACCATCAAGCATGGAGCATTGGGGGCTTCTGTTAACGCAAAAATTCTCCATCTACGAGGACCAATCAGAAAAGGACACATGTCATCCTATGTGGCAATATTCAACACCCGAGGAGAGTTAGTCGACACCCGAGGAGAGTTGGTCGGCACCCGAGGAGTGTTAGTCGGCACCGGAGGAGAGTTGGTCGGGACCCGAGGAGTGATAGTCGGCACCCGAGGAGAGTTGGTCGGCATATCAACCAGGAAGATCAAAGGATAACTACGCATTTAATGATCATTAATGTACATTTATATTGTATATGACAACACATAGCAGACCAAGCAATTAGATTCGTTGAATGTAGACATAATGTATAAATGTCTACATACAATGAATCTATTTATCTCCCATTACTATAAATACATGTATTCCCTTAGCCAAAAGGGACAACTATGGAGAGAGATTCGAGATATCCGAGAAAACCAAAAAACACCATATTGTGCCATTGTAAACCCTTGGGAATAAAATAATAGTGGACGTAGGCTTTATTCATAGCCGAACCACTTTAAAAATCTTTGTCTCTTATGTGGTTGATTGGATTGCTTTCATCTATTTATCTGTGATCATAAAAATGGGATTCGGTCCAGTTTTTTGCATCAACAGTAATGTTAGATTTTGTATTGGACTAGTTAGATATGGGAATAACTAGAATGGGTACGGATAGGATAGGAGTGCACAACTAGTTGAGAGGTGAAGAACTCATGTGAGTGCACACACTATCATGTACTTTATATTCACTGTTTAATGACATTAAACACTTTCAATTTTTAAACTGTTTTCACAATCGGGCTCTGACGCGTTTGCTTTCAAATCTATTTTTGTAAAACCTTTCAGGTGCCCAGCCACAAGGACACCAAGTATAGGAGTTCCATTCAGGTGACGTGTTGTAGCTGCTGTGGAAGTTACAGGACCTTGACAATAGACGCCTCCATTTTCGATCTTGACTCCATTATCAGATTATCTCATTTGTTGGGCATGTCGCCCAATTCCTTTTAGAGACATCTTATTTATTCAGTTATTTCAGATTTTGGGGTTGTAATTAATTTAGTGATGCAGACTTGGTATTTGTTTATTCCGGTATTCGGATTGTTGTGAGGAGTATTCCGCTGGACTTATTATTATTTTATGGTTCTTCTATTATGACTATGTTGTGGAGTTTATGTTAGCATTTCATAATTTAATTATTTCATGTTAATCGGATATAATTAAAATTGACAACTCACTTTTTAAATATTAGGTGGCCAGTAATTGTTAATATGTTTTCGACAGTGATGCTACGAACTAAACCAACTTGACATTTGAATTAATTTGAATAAAGGAGTAGCTACCCAGTATTTAATTAGTCGGGGTGTCACAATCTTCTGTATCATTTTTATTTGAATCTATTGACATTAGGTCCATCCTTGTTGATGAAGAGGAATCAATGGCCACTAGGAAGAGGATTCTGCTAATTGAGAATGATGACATTGAGGTTGGTGCTTTTTCTCAAAAGAGCAAGTCCTTAAAGAGGACAGAGCAAGAGGGCCCTAAGGCCACAGACTCGGACTTGGCCGTCTAAGAGAAAAATAAGAAATACAAGGCCCTAGGACACGTCAACCTTACAAAAAGGGTGATCTCCCTCCGCCTATGAGGTCTTCACAGGTCAAATGGCTCACTCACGTGCAGCTAACATCCCATGCTCCCCAATCACTACCAATGGTAAGACAAGAACTTTTTCTCCTCAATCTTGTTTATTTTTTCTTTTCCTTGAGATGGATGTCACTAACGTCTTCCTTATTTGTTTTCTTACAGTTTGTGGAACATTTTGTTTAAATTTTTTACGGTCGCCTGCACCAGAACAATTAATGATGATCTTAGTGAAGCTCTTAAAAAATTAAAGGAGGTATTGGCCAATGCCAAGAAGGCCTATAAGGAAAAGAAGAAATCCACTAGTGACACCATGGGCACACTGAAGATAAAAAATGATCGACTGAAGGTTTAAAATGATCAACAAAAGGTCAAGTAGGCTCGGTTAATAAAGGATAATGAGAGTTTTCCCTTGGCCAAGGAGGCGTGATACGAGAAAGGCTATGTTAAAGCCTTTGAAGACGCCAAGAAATAATTGGCGTACATCTAGAAATCATTCTTCAAAAAGGCTGGGATGTAGCCCTGGTGAGGACAAATGTCCCAGTTAAATCCGAGATCTTTGACGAGCACAAACCAAGATCTCCACCAAGAGTCAAAGAGGAAGCTATCACCAGGGCCCTAGCCAACCAAAGTGGGGATATGGCGTCCAAGGGAAAGGTCCCAAAAGTTGAGGAGAAGGTGAAGAACAATAGTGGTTAGTATAGGACTATTTTTCTTGTACATTTTCCATCTTTTTGTTGGTAAGGGCTTTACCTATTATGAAATTAGAATTGAAAAAAAAATTCCCTCTATTACAATTGTGGCCATCCTGAGTTGAATTCCTCCGGCGCGCGTGGATCGGGCCCACTAGATTGTCGAGATGGTGGGGAGAAATAAGGAAGGAAAGTAGGTTCCCTACCTCTTTCTCTCTCTTTTCCCTTTTTTGTGGTCAAGAATCGGATGTAAAATTAGTCGTCGTCAAATGGGGGTAACATGAAGAGATAGAGTCGCCAACCTTTTTTGCTCAAAACATGCAAAAGAATGTTTGTGCCTCAAAATAACGACATCAATGTCAAATTGATGGATTCAAAACCAAATAGTTCAAAGGTTCAGGGACTAAGTTATGGAATAGGAAGGTGTTAGATACCCAGTCCTCCCTTTTGGTCTCTCATGAGATAATTTTAATCTTTTTTTCTGTTTTAAACTCTGTGATGTGTGTGTACATGTGTATAATACAAGTGACTGGAGAATGGAATCCTTTAACTCACATCATGGAAGGGTCGAATCAGACTCTTCTCTAGGATTATACCAAAAAATAATGATAAAAATATGACGTAAGTGTTCCCCGAATCATAGATCACTATGAAAGAGCGAATGTGTACATTGGACGAGACACAAGTATATAGGAGTCCATAACTCACAAAATAGATATAGTAAGATATAAAAGATATATAAAAAGAAAAAGAGAGGTCTTGAATCTCGAGATTAGCTCAATATGCCTATGTAGCCCAAGGGGCATCAATGTCCACATAGTTCGAAAATAATATAGGAGTGGGGTTCAACCCGTAAATCCAAATGTGGAACTCCACTTATGTGTATGTGAAGAAAATGTGTTTTAAGAGTGAAGACGTAAAATTGGAAGTCCCGATTTTGGAGTTTATAGATACACCCTCTTTTTGTCTTTTGGGGGGATTTTATGAAAATAGGTTATGTGTAATACTACTAATAAAGAGTAGAGATTAGTGGATGTGATATAATGAAATAAAATCATAAAATAAAATTAAGATTAATAACACTAAAATGGATAAACTAGATAAATTGGTTAAGAAATTGACCTCCTTATAGATGGTTGTTGCTGACTTTGGAATACAGGTGTGTTGATTTTGAAGTAGTATGGAAGGGATGTAGAGAGGTGGGATGAATTACAAAGTGGAGTAAGGAGGTGAGGTAGAGAATGTGGGTAAATGGACCTTTTGGAAAAGGGAAAGGATCTCATTATGAGGAGAATGTTCCCTAATTTTTTAAGAGGGATCTAAAAGGTGTTGTGGGAGGGTGAGTTCATAGCCATTGTTATAGGGCCCAAGGGGGTGGCGATCAGCATAGTGATTGCCCTACCTATCGGCATAAGGCCTCCCTTGCTGGCAAGGAAAAGTACACTATGCCGATAGGCAAGGTGTCTATAGGCAGTCCAAAACGGACTTTTAAAAAAAGTGGGCATAAAATGCAAACCATAAGTTCCAATTACACATGGGGTGGAACAATAGAAAAGTTAATTTAGAGCTCTTTAAGAATCCATGGGGCCACTCCCGGGTGGTTCAGGGGTTGACTAAAGTCAATTGGGGCTCGAAAGCGCTCGATGGTCTCTGGACCAAAGGTATTCAGAGGAAAATGGATTGTTCGTCCGAATCATAAGGCTGATTCGCACACGGGATGGACCATTGGAAAGGTAATTCAATGAACTTAGAGACTTAATTGAGATTATCTCGGTTTGCTGAGTTGACTAAGGTCAAATAGGTCCCAAAAGCGCCCGATGACCCTTCGGAGTAAAATGAATTGTTCATTCGAACTATAAGGTCGATTCGTGTAAGGGATAGACCATTGGAAAGGGTATTTAGATAGCTTCAAAGATTCATTGACCTTATCTTAAGATGGAGAGTTGACTGGAGTCAAATGAGGCTCGGGAGCGCACGGTGGAATCCAGATCAATACTCAAAGTAAATGGATCATTCGTCCAAACCGTGAGGCCGATTTGCGCATGGGACGAACAATTGGAAAGGAGATTCAGAGTCCTTCAAAGATTCATTGAGCTCCCCTCAAGTTGGAGAGTTAATTGGAGTTAAATGGGGCTCGGGAGTTCCTAGTGGCCTCCAGATTAGTATTCAGAGTATGGACTAGGATTTGGGTTGAACGGATAAATTTTAGGGTCCTAAGGAGGTGCTTAGGGAGGTCCTATGATGGGGTATCTACAGAGACCTTTGATGGGCAAGCTTAGAAAAAAATGAAGGTTGTCAAAACATAGACACCATATCGATGCTAAAAAAAGGTATTGAGGTTAATTCTGCAAACTCTAAAGTATGAGGGTGATTGATTCAGAGGGTCGAGTTCAAACCTGAGGGCCTAAAGACGGATGACCAATTCATAAGGTCAAGGTTAATTCTGCGGATCTTGAGTTACGATAATTGATTCAACGTATCGAGGTCAATTATATTAATTTAAGGAGTTTAACAACCGATTCAGTAGGTCGAGGTTAATTCTGCAGACCTAAGGAGTATTAAGGTCAATTCTGTGGACATAATGGGTGTAGCGACCGATTCAGCGAGTTGAGGTTAATTTTGTGGACCTAAGGAGTGTAACTACCATTTTAATGAGTCGAGATTAATTTTGAGGTCCTTAAAGACGTATGACCAATTCTGCGGGTCGAGGTCAGTTTTGATGACCTGAAGTTGGGATGATCAATTCTGCGGGTCGAGGTCAATTATGAGGGCATGACATTGGGATGACCAATCCTGCGGACCTTAAGAGGGACAACCAATTATGCAAATCAAGGTCAATTCTGTGGACCTTAGGAGGGATGACCAATTTTGCGGTTCGAGTTCAATTCTGAGGACCTTAACCAGGGATGACCAATTCTGCAGGTCGAAGTTGATATTGGGAACCTTGAGTTATAGCGACCGATTTTGTGGGTCGAGGTTAATTCTATTGACCTTAAGTTATGATTTATTGGGAGTAGTTTTATTGGGGGAAGGTATTGACTTGCGATTTCGCTAGGCATCGTGTAGTAGGTTTGGGCGCGGGTGCACTTTTAGCTTCGATGGGGAGGAATTTGATGATAAGAGTGTGTGGTTGATCCGGCTGGGTTTTTTAGTGTATGTAAAAGTCTTAATACTCCAAAAGGGATTTCCTGGGAAAAATAATGTTATCTATTTTTTAAGGGACTTTTTGGGAAAATTTTAGGCAATTTTCGGATTGTTCTGGCATTTTTGGTACGACATGTGGAGGGGATTAACAATAGGCAGGTCTGGGGAGGTGCCTATCGGCATATGGCACGGACTTCTAGGCTTCTCGGGGAAGGGAAAAGGTCACTGCTAATTTTTGTCCTTTTCGTGGCTTCAGACTCTACTTATGGGTAGCAATACAATTTTTTTGCTAGGGATATAGGTGAGCTTCTACCCTTGGAGTCTTCCTTCAAAGGCCACAGGGGCTACGGTATGCATTCACATATGAAGAGGCTACTGGTGTATAGGCTAGGGTACTGTAAGGACATATTTTTAATAAGTTCGTCACAATTTATTATGTCGTATACCGCTACAAGTCGTCGAAGAATTGAGAAGATTGCATCTACAAAAAGACGAATCCGAATTACAAGTTGTCTTCAACATTCAAGCCCAACAATATGAACTTTGGTAAGATAATGTTTTCAAGTTTCATATACATTTCATATTAAGAGTGTTGGGATATTTTAAAAAGTAGTTTTAAAAAGATTTTATATAAAAATATTTTTATAAATGTTTATTTTTAAAAAAAAGGTATTAACTGTTTTAGAAAAAGAATAGTTTTGAGAAAATTTCAATGGCAGTAAACGCACCTCGGATTCGACGCCAATCTCGTTCGAATGACATGTGGATGTCGCGCGTAGTCGTTTGAACGACACCGATCTCGTTCGAGCGAGATGGGGTTTTCGTTCGAACGAGCTGTCTTTTTGGTTGACACGAGCTTTAATGCTGATCTCTTTGACAACCTCAAACTTCCTTATATAAAGAATGTCAGCCCTTGTTTTGAAAAACGTGGAGAACAGTTTCAACTTTTAAGAGTCTTATTCTTTTGAAACTTTTGTTTATCTGCCCAAATTTAATTTAATAGGCAGAAAGTTTTTCTCCAACAATTTTAAGGTTCATATATTTTTGTTTTAATTCACAAAATCCCAATTACTTTTATGTGAATTGTTTTGTGGAACCCAAGAACATATTTTGCTTTGGTTTAATCTTTGTGGGGAGATCTTTACAACCGAGTACTGCGTGTTATTACTGAGGGAGTCTCTACGAAGTTTTATGGCTGCGTGCCATTGAGGAGTGTTGCGATTCTTCCATTGCTGATTGGATTGCGGTCCATATGGATTTGCTGCATGTGAATTCACTGCTGACGACACCGATCGACGCCTGCGGATATTCGTGTGTCACTTTATTTCATTGTAATCCGTGTAAGTTGTGATTTACTTATTATAAAGAAATAAAAGGTTTTGCCCTGCGGGGATTTTTTTCCTGAAATCTGTGTCTCAGCATATTTATTGTGTCGCATGCTTTATTTATTTATGGGTTGACACACGCACTTTAGATGCATGTTTAGGGGTTGGATTAATTTGGTTTATATTGACTCTAATTATATAAGTGTGCCAAATTAGAAAGTTGCGAATTAATCAATTATCACACAGTCACGTTTTTACAAATTGGTATCAGAGCTTATTTAAGCGATCACCACTTTTACAAATTGGTATCAAAGCAGGTTGCGCTAATTTATTGTGTATTCCTATTTTCCGCAAAATTGTGTGATATTTAGTTTTTTTTTTTAAATCGGTTTTGTGAAAAATCGCAATTTTTCAATGGAATGCCCATTTAATGAGGAGCCTATTTTTGAAAAAATTCACGACCGTGCTGAAAAATTAAAAAGTTTGAATTTGAAATTTTGCAAAGGAATTAAAGTTTTGGAAAAAGAAAATTCTCTCTTTAAAAGTAAGATTGAATATTTGCAAGAGTTTCAAACTCAAAGTGATATTTGTCGTGAGCACTTTGGTAATTTGTGATTCTTTAAAAATTGCCAAAAAGAAGAGTAATGAGAGAGTCCTAGTTTTAGAGAAGGAATTGAAGGACTTAAAAAATTCTAGGGTTCTCATTTGTGCCGTCGAGGATAAAAAAATTAATCGATGATTTTACGGCACGTGAAAAGACTTTTAGGGATAAGTTTGTTTTAATTTAGGGAGAGCGAGATAAACTATAAAGTTTAATTGAAAATTTGAAAAAGAAATCCCTGTCTTTGGAAGAGTCTAATTCTTTGCTTGAGTAAAAAATTTTGAAGTTAAAAAATGATTTGACAGACTCAAGAAGGTATGATAGTGATGGTAATGGCTCATCATGTTCTCAAGTTTCTAATGCTAAAGCCAAAATCATTATTTGTTTTAGAGGGTTAACTAATTCCAATGATGTTAGAAAAGGTCAACCCATAGGTGTCGGTCCACCCGTTTACACATGTTCATATTGTGGTAGGAAAGGTCACCTTAGGAGATTTTGTTTTGATCTTGGAAGAGGTCATAGGAATTAGAGGTCTAGTGTTTTGTTGGTTCCCAAAACCTTGTGTCGACGTGTTACATCTATTTGGGTTAGGAAATCACTTTTAGAGGCACTAGATTTTAGACAAGTTGATTCCCGTTTGCTTGCACATGATTCTTCTCTCACCATATCATATAGATGAGTGTGTTCGCATGTTCATACGCTAGTTTTGATTCATGATATGTATGTTTGCCAGCGTTGTGACATGTACTTTTTTTATTAAATTTTTGTTTTTTGAAAAATTTGAAAAATACAAAAAGATTTTATTTTGATAAATTTTGAAAAAAAATCCAAAAAGATTTTTGTATTTTGTTTGCACCTTTTATTGATGGACACTTAGGATGACCGAGTCACAACATCACTCCATTTTTTTCATGTGACTATTTGATAGTGTTTTGAGACAATATATCATGTCATCTTTGTGCTTTATAATGTGTGGAGTCATTAAGATGTAATTAAGTGTTACTTCCTATATGTTTGACTCATGTTTCCTTTATTGCACACATGCACGGATTTGTTTGATTATTGTGCTTGTCTTATCACATGTTGGTTGGGTGTTTTCACTTCAATCTTGTCCTTAAAACGAACCAAGCGCGATAAAACTTGATAAGAAAGTTGTGCATATAAGAGCCGTTTGTGAGGTTGTGTGCTTTGTTTGAAAACGGTGAAGGGCTACGAAAGATTTTTTTATACTTTGTGATTAATCCGCCATTTAATTAGACCTAACATATTGAGGAATTTTACTATCCGGGGTCCAAAGAGGTTTAAAAGAGCCTAAAAAATTTAAAGGCAATAAAAAGAAATTCATGCCAATTTTGGGCCATTTAGATTTTTGCACCAATTCTCCAAAGTTTGAGAATTTAGTTTAACACCTCTAAAAGAAAATATATATGAGGGTATTTGGTTGGAGATTTTATAATGGGTTTGCACGTCCTTGAAAATCTTGAAAAAGCGCTAAATAGTTTTGGACGTTATTGGTGTGGAAATCACTTTGACTTTGATTTGTTGATTTTCATAAGACGATGTCATCTTAATTCAACAAATTTTTACACATAATGATACCTTTGATGTTCATTCGTTAGGAGTACACGTATTCATCGTGTACATATGATTGATTGAGTTTATTTACCTATGGAATGTGTTCACACCCATACATTCCATTTCCATGACTTGGTTGTTTTAGTTTAAATCCATGGTGTGATTTTTAGTATCCTATTTTTGTATAAAAAATTGAAAAATTAAAAATAGTTTGTGAAATTTTTTAGACATACCTTTGCATGCGCGTAGTTTGATCCATGTTAGCTATGCTTTTTATCGTGACACTCCATGTTTTGATTGTTTCTTCTTATATCTCTATTTGGGGACATCATAAAAAGGGGGAGAAAGAATTATCATATTATGGGGGAGTTTTTACATTATGGGGAAGATTTGATTATTAATGCTTTATTCTTATATCATTTCAAACTCGATGCGTCACGAAGGTATTTGCTTTATCTCATGCGTGTAGGTACAAAGATTGAAGATCATTATGTTGCACACCCTTATGAGAAAGGCTTTGAGAGTGTTGATGTTGAAGAAAAATTTGAGAACTTGCAAATTTTAACTTTTCAGTTTTTGGGATTCATGGGAGGGTAGATTTGTATAGGCATTTTGGTTTTTGATAATTCGAATGTTTTTAAGTATGTACCGGCATAGACATAGGGGGATATTTGTAAGGATATATTTTTAGTAAGTTCGTCACAATTTATTATGTCGTATACCGCTACAAGTCGTCGAAGAATTGAGAAGATTGCATCTACAAAAAGATGAATCTGAATTACAAGTTGTCTTCAACATTCAAGCCCAACAATATGAACTTTGGTAAGATAATGTTTTAAAGTTTCATATGCATTTCATATTAAGAGTGTTGGGATATTTTAAAAAGGATTTTTAAAAAGATTTTATATAAAAATGTTTTTATAAATGTTTGTTTAAAAAAAGGTGTTAACTGTTTTAGAAAAAGAATAGTTTTGAGAAAATTTCAATGGCAGTAAACCCACCTCGGATTCAACGCCAATCTCGTTTGAACGACATGTGAATGTCGCGCATAGTCGTTTGAACGACACCAATCTCGTTCGAGCGAGATGGGGTTTTTGTTCGAACGAGTTGTCTTTTTGGTTGACATGCTGCTTTAATGCTAATCTCTTTGACAGCCTCAAACTTCTTTATATAAAGGATGTCAGCCCTTGTTTTGAAAAACGTGGAGAATAGTTACAACTTTTAAGAGTCTTATTCTTTTGAAACTTTTTCTGTATCTGCCCAGATTTAATTCAATACCTTTTGGCAGAAAGTTTTTCTCCAACAATTTTAAGGGTTCAAATATTTTTATTTTAATTCACAAAATCCCAATTACTTTTATGTGAATTGTTTTGTTGAACCCAATAACATATTTTTCTTTTATTTAATCTTTATGGGGAGATCTCTGCAACCGAGGACTGCGTGTTATTGCTGAGGGAGTCTTTACGAAGGATTTGGAGGATTGGTTGTGAAAAGGTTTGGGAGAGAAAAATGAGGGTCTCCCAAAATAGGTGTGACCGACATATCCGTAGCCTACCACTCAGCATAAGGGTCAAGTCAAAATCACTCCCTTGAGATTGATTGTACTTTCTGTATACTTGGAGTACTATGAGGGCAGAGGGTTTGATGAGGTTTCAAGTAGTTTGTCCTTTGTAAGGACCTTTGGGCATAAAAAGGGGGGTTTAGCGGGGGTGGATTCTTCACCGCCATCCATATTCTCTATTCTGTTTCTTTCTTTTCTTTCACAAATGTCTCTCCCAATGTATGAGGTCTTTTCTTCTTACCTTGAAGGCTTAGAGGTCATCTACATTTATAATGTCAACTACGACACCTTTAGCTTGCTCCGGGTCTCATTATGGCACAATCGTGCTATAGAGTAGAATCTTCTAGAGGTAGCAGTACAATGCTGGTACCCAGAAGATCACGCTTTATGATTTGGCATAGATGAGGCGTACTTTAGTTATGAGGAATTTTCAACGATGTTAGGTGTTAGACCCTTGGGGTGGCAATTTTAGACACGACACGAAACTGACCAAATATTGACATGACTTGTCATGTTCGTGTCGTGTTCACGTTCATGTTTTTTAGCACGAAATCATGTCATGTTCGTGTCAAAAATTAAACAAGAAATTGACCCGAAAACATGACCCAATTGACACGAAATTGACCCAATTGATACGACCCAAATTGCCACGAAATATAAGCATTTTAAATAGCCAACTCCACTTACCCTTATATTAAAATCATTCATTTTATGTCACATGTCACTATCTAAAGCAACTATCACAATTGAAAGAGAAAAAATCCTAAACTTATTTCCCTCATTTCATTTCTTGCATTGGCCGTTTTCTCTCAAATATGATACCGTCATTTCTTCTCCATCGTTTTCTACCTTACGGCTCGATCTTCTTCCATCATCTCCATCTCCATGTTTTCTCCCTTCCACTACGAAAAAAAGTCATCGATTGAAAAAAAGAAACTTGATCAGTTTAACAAAGATCTCTGGTATGCTTAACGGCTCGAATTAAAAGAAAAAGTCTCCAGTTGAAAGAAAAAAGGCTCTGGTTGACACAAAAAAGGTTTTGGTTGGAAAAAATGTCTCCGATTGAAAAAAAAAAGCTCCGATTGTATATGAAAAAAATTCCGATTGAAATTGTTGTATATGAAAAAAGATCCTTCTATTTCGTTTTTTAGAAGTTAATTAAACCCTTTTGTTTAAGGGAATTACACGTATATGAAATTGTTGTTGTCCATTGTGTTGTGCATGATTATTTTATTCTCATAATTTATTTGTGGATAATTATTTGTTTGATTTTATTCTCAAAATTTATTTCTCATGGCTATCGTGTTCCTCGTGTTAAATTGGATGAAAATTTTTAATTCGTGTTCAGCGTTCCATATCGTGTTTATGTGGGTCGTGTTTGTGGAAGCCTAAAAAAATATGAATTCGTGTCGTGTCATGTTCGTGTTTAGTATTTTCTTATCGTGGCGTGGCGTGGCATGGCAGGCCAAAACATGACCCAAATACACGAATTTTCACTCATATTAGCCCCAGTGCGACAACGTCTATGCCTGACTTGTCTTGTTCTCCTCGGGTGTCTTTAGATGAGTTACTTAATATTTCTCCCTCGGCGGATCGTCCATTGGTCCACAAAAGGAATATCGCCCTCCCCACGATTATGAACTCAGTTTACTAGAGGGATTTCACCGATGTTGGTTTTGCCGGAGCTATTGCCTTGGGCATGACTGTTGGGTTGTTATTCGTGACAGATTACCTGACGATCGATCCTAAGGTAGCCATGATAATGGCGTGGATGTCTTATGGCTATATTCCTACAGTGGTGTCACTGGCAAAGATTTTGGATGGTCTTGATGCTTGGAATGAGGGTCTTTTAGACGTTTTGCAGGGAAGCCATGTCATGCTGTTCACGTGACTTTCTGAGAGATTTCGATGGCCCCCCTTGTGTATCCCTTGTTGGGTGTCCCTAACTTCTTCATTGTGCCTTTTCTTTAGTTTTATCCATTGAACAGAGAACTAGGTTAACTAGCGCCTGGTGTCTTCGCTGGTTTATGCCATGGTGGGAGGACTTGTATCCCATTTTGTAGTTGGGAGAGTAACAGTATGTGCAGCTAGTTGGCCTTCATCAAACTTCCTTTTATTTTCCTTGGCGGCTTTAGTGCTAAGTGGGGTGGGAGCAGATAGTGCCTCCTTGTATAACCAACTTCTTCCCGGTAGAAGACTTGACCGAATCTTTACGAATAATATTGGGACATTTGTGGTAGTGCCACTGACCGTCTACCTATCTGCCACAATCTGTTGGAGGGGCTTGCTATGTGTTTGGGGATTATCTGAAATGGTTATGGAAACGGGTAGTTGGGAAGATTTTGGAGGAAGGGACTGGGAAAAGGTGGATTATTTCCTTCGACACCATGGAGGAGGGTATTGTGGTTTCAACAAAGCTTGTCAAGGCGTACCGCTGCATGGAGTGCATACGAAGCATTAATCAGGAGTGGGAAACCCGAGGACCTCAGGGAATAGGCAATGATGATGAGGTAGGGTCGTTTGGGAGCTGAGGGAGATATTTTTTGACTCCGAGGAATTTTATTTTTAGGCTAATTTGGTGAGGAGCTTTGTGTTGGTGTAACTGTAGGTGTTATGGGATATTTTTGTGAAGTTGGTTATTTGGTAGGGATCGGGTAGGTTGTTTATTGGTTAGAAGGGGGTTGTCTTATTCAAATCCCTCTACTGATATTTCATGTAATGACTATATTCCTTAATTTGAAAATAAAAGTGATTTTGATCATATTTTGTTGTGATTTTTGATGAATTTATGTGTTTGAACTATTTATACCAATCTAAGGCATATATAATCCTTATGTTCATGTAAATTATGAGATGGACCGCCATTCTCGGGGGTTAGAAAAAAATAGAATTTTATGAAAAAGAAAGGATCGTGACCATGTATTTCGTATGGGCTGCCTATATACCTCTGTCGATTTTGAAAATTTCACGAGTTTCATTTTGAAAAAGTTATTTTGAAAGGATCAGGTCCCACGTAGTTCTGGGTACGAGAAATGGAGATTTTTTTAGAATAGAATGGAGATGAGAAGAGTCATAGCGCACAAAGAATTCATATTAAGGGTAGAATTTCTTGAGATGATCCAGATTGACTGAATGCACCATTTCTTCTCCATCGAGATCTGTGAGCATAGCGACACCGCTTGACATGATTATCTTCGTGATGTAAGGGTCGCTTCAATGAGGTTTGAATTTCACTTTAGGGTCCCAGATAAGTTCTACAATTTCTTTAAGGGTAAGGTCTCTTTCTTGGACACCGCGATCTTTGACTTTCCTATTGAATGATTGTACGATTCAACGATGGTACCACTATATGTGGTATAGAGCCTAGAGTCTCTTTTCATCTAAGAGTGAGAATTCATCGTAATGGCTCTGATGTCAGTCTTCCTCACTGACTTTGATTTCAAGCATGACACGCAAAGAAGGCAATCTAACTCGATGGGGAGAACCACCTCCATGCAGTATACCATTGAATACGGGGTAGCCCTAGTAGGTATTCTAATAGAGGTACGGTAGTCTCAGAGGGCGTACGGTATTCGATGGACCCAATCTTTGTAGCTTTTGATCATCTTGCTCATGATGGTTTTGAGGCTTTTGTTGGCGGCATCGAATGCGCCGTTAGTTTGGGATCAGTAAGGAGAAGACTTGAATCTCTAAATTTTGTACTTGTCAATTATTTCTATGACCTCATCTTAGAAGTGGAGTCCATTATTTGATATCAACTCATGAGGAACTCCGTATTGGAAAATAATATTCTTTCTGATAAACTTAGCCATTTTTTTGCATTCAATACCGCGTATGACTCGAATTTGACCCATTTCGTGAAGTAGTCAACTACGACCAGGATGAACTCATTCCCGTTGGATGCTTTAGGAGTGACCTTACTTATGATATCGATTCCCCAAGTGGAAAAAGGCTAGGGAGAGGTCATGTTATACAATTCCCGAGGAGACAAGTGTTGGAGGTTGGCAAATTATTGACATTTGAGGCATCTTTAAATATGGGTAGTGCATTCTTAAACCATGGTAGTCTAATAGTGCCCTTAACGGATGATCTTCTTGGTAAGCATATAATCGTTCATATGGGTACCACATTCCCCGTTGTGGATTTTTTGCATTATCCCTTCAATATTAGCCCCTGCAATGCAATGCAAATGGATTCCATCGAAGTTTCTCTTGAAAAGTGCTTTATCACATAAAATGTTTTCGGCAATAAGTTTGTGAAGGATCACCTGGTATTTTTTATCTGCATCTCGGGGGGATACCTACTATGTTTGAGGAGGTTCCAAATATCATAGTACCATAGGTCATATTGAAGTCTTCTTCGATGACAAGCTTAATGTGGTAACAGTGGGTGGGCATAGCCTATTTCTAAACTAGTAAAGAGGCCATTATTATTCCCTCGAGCATATCGACCATAGAGTCCAGGGTTGCAAGGGCGTCAGCTAGGTTGTTCTTTGAGAAAGGAAAGTAATGTAAGGTGACATCTTTGAACTGAGAGGCGAGCTCTTCTAGGTGGGAGTGGAAGGGTAGGAGCTTCTCGTACTTGACTTTCCATTTTCTAAGAATTTGTCCAATGATGAGGGCAAAGTCCCCATATACATCTAGGTACTTGATGCTTTTATAGAGGTAGGTCTTGAGGCCTATGGTGCATGCCTCATACTCAATCATGTTGTTGGTGTAAGGGATGTCGGCAATGGGGGTATGGGAGTCATCACGGGTGATTAGGAGTATGTCAATATTGTATCCTTTTTATTGCCAGCTCCATCAAAGAACATCTACCATCTGAAATCCTCTTGAGAAGTGAAGATAATGTCTTCATCTGGGAATTCAGAGACCCAAACATCAGTTCCTTCCATAGGATAATTGATAAGGTAGTCGAAGATATCCCTCCCATTCATGACTTTCTGTGTGACGTACACAATATCAAACTCAAATAGCAATAACAACCATCGGGCCATTCGGCTTGACATAACGGGTTTCTCTAGCATATATTTAATGGTATCCATTCGACATACTAGTCTAATAGGAAAATCAAGCACATAGTGCTGTAATTTTTGCCTGAGCTAGACTAGGGCGATACACTCTTTCTCCAAAGTAATATAGTTGACTTCGTACCCCTCCATTTTTTTACTAGCATAGTAGATGGATCTTTCCTTATAGGATTCTTTAATGTATTGGGCTAGTAAAGCCCATGTTGTAGTACCAATGACGGTTAAGTACAGGAGGAGGGGGAGACTTGGCAGCGATGGCATGAGCACCAGACGTCGGGTGAGGTATCGCTTAATTTGGTCAAAATCTTCTTAGCATGCCTCGTTCAAAACTTTGGTCGAATCTTTCCATAAAATCTTGAAAATGGGTTCGCAGATAGAGGTTAGTTGGCTGATGAACCGACTGATTTATTGCAGTTTACTTAGGAATCCTTAGACTTCCTTCTCCGTCTGAGGTGGTGGCATTTTGAGTATGGATTTCAGCTTGGTAGGGTCCGCTTTAATTCCTTTCACGCTGACCATGAACCTTGAAAGTTTCCCCTTAGTGACACCAAAAATGCACTTTTATGGGTTAAATCGCATCTAATACTATCGCAGTCACTTGAATAATTTTCGGAGGGTAAGGATACGACCTTATTGAGTCTTGGACTTGATGATCATGTCGTCAACATAAACCTCAACTTATTTATGAATAAGATCGTGTAAGATGGTTGTGGAAGCCCTTTGGTAGGTAACCCTGATATTTTTCAGCCTGAATGGCATGAGGGTGTAGTAGTTAGTTCCCCAGGGGGTGATGAAGGTAGTGTTCTCCTGGTGGTTAGGGTGCATCTTGATCTCGTTATAACTTCCAAATGAATTGAGGGCATGGATGATCGTGTTATCCATGATCATATCAATGTTTGGAAATGGGTAATCATCTTTCGAGGATGCCTTATTCAGATCTCGATACTCAATGAATATTTGGACCGTTCCTCTCGATTTCGACACGGGTAAGATGTTGGCAAGCCATGTAGGGTATTCGACTATGAGAATTAAACCCGCATTCAGTTGTTTCACTACTTCCTCTTTGACCTTGAGGAACCATTCCATTTAGAGTTTTCTCAACTTCTTCTTAATCGTTTTTCATTTTGAGAATGTCAGGATCTCATGCTAAGTTATCTCTGGGAAAATGCGAGGCATGTCATCATAGGACAATGTGAAGACATCTATGAACTCTTTCAGCAGTTCTTTAAATTATCCCCGCTCATGCTCGTTAAGGGTGGACCATATCCTAATCTCGTGCTAACAGTTGCTACAATAAAGATTAATAACAACAGTCTTATCATCATTAGTTTGAATGCGGTTATGTTGTTTATTTTTTTCTTATTGAGATCGGTTAAGAATTCCTCATTTACAAAATCATAATAATCAAAATTTTGATTAGGATCAGTGCAATTAATGTAAGGCATAGCAAGATACTTAAAATATTCATTTATTTTATTTTTAGGGAAAATAGCATTGAGAACCTAGTCAAAAGAGGCCTCAGTTACATTTACATCGGGAAAGGGAGAAATAAAAATGAGTGCAGAGATTTCTTTAATATGATAAACAAAAAGGTTTGGCTCGACTTGAGCAGGCGGGATTGGAAGATTGTGCTAATTTAGGAAAGGTACATCACTAGTCACAATCTGGGCGCGGCATAGTATCTAGGCGGATCATGCAGATACTTAGCCCCAGTTTTTACAGGTCAAATGATTCCTCGGAGTCACTTCTTTCGAATTCTCAGTGATTGCCATGGTTTGCTCAGTCAAAGGTTGCACTTCATGATTCCAGTCTTCGTCCAAAGTGGGGAAACCTTCATTGTCAGATTCGCCATTTGAACTTTCAAAGTCTTCACCCCAACCAGTAGCGGTGATGTCTTCCTTCCAGGAGTAATCAATGCTATCGACCACCCTTAAATATTCATCATATAAGTCTTCCCACTCATTGGGGAAGTGCAAGAGTGAAGGGATCAGGCGTCCCTGAAGTTGTAAGGCCATGAGTAACTCGGAGATGCTGTAGGTTTCTCCTATCTGGAGGAAAATATCATACATAATCAGAACAATATTATATATATTTATTTCCTCAACAGATACCACCCACTCATATGATTTTTGATCCCACCTCTAGGCTTTCATAAACAAGACACTAAATCTTTAGTAGTCGATGGACATTTTCGTGGGTAGTTTTAGCCCATACCTTTAGAGTTGGTGTAGCATAGTAGTTCCTTGTCTCCCCCTTCTGATTGTATGTGGATGGTAATACAATCTCTCATAAGGAGTGATAGATCTTTATTAGTAAGGCATGTAAGGTGTAGGATAAAGGACGGGAAAACCTTGAGAGGTTTGGGTGAGACTTTGGGGGTGATGGGCCTTTTGATTGGCACAATTTGGGTAGAACGGTTAAACTTAGGGTTACTTTCCCGAAAGATTGCATTTGTTTCGGTTCCATATGCTGGAAGAGGGTTGTGAATGGTGTTATGCTTGGGAGTAGCTGGTGAGGAAATGAGGGTCTATCAGACCTTAAATCACATTTCTAAGATAAAAACATTGGTCGGTGGTTTGACCTGCAACTTAGTGAAAGTCACAACGGGCATTGTGCTTGAAGTTTTTATGGATTAGGTTTGGTAATGGTCGGGGTTCTGATGGTTTGATGATATTTTAGGTTAGCAAAGCCTGGTATACCTTCGACAGGGGAGCATGGAGCTCGATGTACTCCTTTATGACATGGTTGGGGTGACTTTCTGGTTCCCGAGAAGTGGCAGGTTTGATATGTTATTAATGGCTGAGACTGAGGTGTTGGAAAAAAATTTCATACTTCCTCGATGTAAATTGTTTGGTCAGATTCTTTAGTTCAGACTCCACTTTGGAAACACTGTCTTTGATTTTTGCATCAGCCTCTTAGAGGGTTCGGAAGTGAAGGTAGTACTGTCCTCCCATAGATGCTCGAATATGAGGTAAGAAATTATTCTTCACAATGCTCACTTGACCCTCCTTAGAGGGCCTATTGTCATAGTGGTGCCTTTCTCTCTCCACCTTCCAATGAAGCTACTCACTTATTCCCTAGAGTTTTGTTTTAGCAGCTCTAGGTCCCTACATGTGACCTCTAGTTCTTCATTATATTCGTACTGAGATATGAATTCTCGGGCTACATCTTCCCAGCTACGGATTCTGAATTCTTCGAGAGACAAGAACCATCAGAGAGCATTTTCTTTCAAGGTTTGTTAAAACATTTGGGGCAATATTTCTTTTGAGGCAACAAGAAGGGTCATGGCTCGATGGTAGGTGCCGAACAGGGGGGTCGATACCCCCAAACTTTTCGATGTTCGGCATCTTGAACATTTTTGGAAATCTGGCCTTTGGGTAGGTTCCTTTGGGTAGGGAGACATGTGGGTATAATCCATCTAGTTCCTAAAGATCTTGACTTGGTCAAACTTCTTTGACAGTAGCTTGAGGTCTTCCTTAACATTGTTCAGTTCCTCTTCTTTGGGATCCACGGATACTGGCAGATTGGCCCATATCTAGGCAAGGATCGGAATTAGAAGCCGAGCAGGTGGTGAACTAGTTGCAGGTGGGGTACTTGCGATATGTTGGTATTCTTATGGAACCCAAACAGGCTCGGAGGAAGTGGACCCATTATAGGAGGAAAAAGGATCTCAGGTTCATGAGCTTCTAGATTTTAGATTCGATGTCACTCCATCTCTTAGACATCAGTTTGAATGTTATCAATCTTGGCGTTGAGTTGGTTTAGGATGGCCATTAGATTTAGCTAAACATTCGGTGCTTGGTCGATCTTCTCCATCAATAGCTTGTGAAGGTAGATTCCAAAATTCGATTGAGGTAGCAGAAGAAGCAGCGGAGCTTCGATTCAGTTTGGTGGAAGATTGCAACCAAGAGATAGTCAGGCCAAAGTAGGGATGCGATCGACCTGAGAGGGAAAATGATTTGGGTTTATTTTGGAAGGAGAAAGAGTAATTTTGGTATTTTTGAAAAAGGAAAAAAAATATTTTTTGGTATTTTTTATTTTTGGCTTCCATGATATACATTTTTCCTATAAGGGCAATCATTCATCAGTACATGTGGACAAGCCATTTGATATACCTGAGTGTACGTGAATTTCCTCATGATACACCTCATGGGGACGGTACGTATAAGAGAGAATTCGATATACTCGATGTATGTGAATGAGTTCCCTGCTATATACCTCCCATCATGAGTTTGGTTAAGCGGTACGATGCGGTGTGAATGAAGGTACAAGGCCAGTAGAAGGTGAGAATCATATTGCTTGGGTTAATTGCGCCCCCAACGAAGTCGTCACCCATCACGAAGTGGTCAATATTTCCATGCTCTGGTGATGTAATGTTAAAAAATGCACGAGTCTTGATTAGTATCTTATGGAGAGAGATTTTTTCTATTTGCATGCTAAGTAAGGGGAGTACTACCAATATGAGGGAGAAGATACAAATATTATGTAAAGTAAAGTAAAACTAGCATGGAGCATGAATACTATACTAAGTATGGTGATAAATGGAGCATGTGAATATACAAGTGAATGAGATATATGTGCAAAGATAGTGACATAGTAATAGTGAGAGTGATCATGTGAATATACACAAGTGAAGGTATGTATTAGTGAGCCTAAGAATGGATCAACTACAAGTGGTGTATGAGATGGAGACATATATGAGTGAGAAAAGTGCGGGTGTGTTTTAGTCAAGCTAAACATGGATAATCGACAAGTGTTGTGTGGAGCATGTAAGAAGAGGTGAAATTATATATAAGGGTAAGTGTGTGAAGTGGGCATGGAGAATATATAAAAGCGTGTGAAGTGAGCATATATAAGTGAGTGAAGAGTGATATATACATGAGAAGAGAGCATGGTAGAGATAATCATGAGATAAATATACAAGAAGTCAGTAAAGGAGTGAAGGGAATATACAAGTGGGAGCATATGTACACATGTAGAAAAATTAGGAGAGTAAATAATAATACCCATGTAGAAATAGAGTCAAGTCCTCTAAAATTTCCCTAACAGAGTCACCACTGTGGCCATCTGTGGTCAGATTCCTCCGGAGCCCGCAACTCAGGCCCCTTAATTATCGGGACGGTGGGAAGAAGAAGGAAAGAAAGAAGTTTCCCTCCTCTTTCTCTCTCTCTCTCTCTCTATATATATATATATATATATATATATATATATATATATATATATATATTTCTCTCTCTCCCTCTCTTCCCTTTTTTGCGGTCCATCCTCAGATATAAGATTGGTCATCATCAAATGGGGGTAACACGAAGAGATAGAGTCGCCAACCTATTTTGCTCAAAGCATGCAAAAGATTGTCGTCACCTCTAAAGAACGACATCAAGGTCAAACAAATGTATACCAAACCAAATAGTTCGAAGGTTCGGAACTAAGTTACGGAATGGGAAGGTGTTAGTCACCCATTCCTCCCTTTTGGTCTCTAATGGTCTAATGTTAATCTTTTCCCTTTAAACTTTGTGATGTGTGTGTACACATGTATATTATAAGTGATGGGATAATAGAATCATCCAACTCGCATTGTGGAAGGGACGAGACTCATCCGTAGGAGTGTACCCAATAATATGTAAGTGTCACCGAATCACAAATCATTATGAGAGAGCGAATGTGTATGTCGGACAAGACATAAGTATATAGAAGTCTATAACACACAAAATAAATGTAATAAAATATAGAAGATATATAACATGAAAAGGGAGGAGTCGAATCTCGGGATTGGCCCAAGACGCCTACGTAACCCAAGGGGCATCAAAGTCCATGTAGTTCGAAAATATCATAGGGGTGGGGTTCAACCCATAAATCCAAATGTGGGACTCCTCTTATGTGTATGTGAAGAAAATGTGTTTTAAGAGTGAATATGTAAAAATGGAAGTCTTGCTTTTGGAGTTTATAGATAAACCTTCTTTTGTCTTTTCTTTTTTTTTTATGAAAATAGGTTATGTGAAATACTACTAATAAAGAGTATAGATTAGTGGATGTGATATAATGAAACAAAAGCACAAAATAGAAATAAGATGAATAACACCAAAATGGATAAACTAGAGAAATAGGTTGAGAAATAGTCCTCCTTATGGATACTTGTTGTTGACTTTGGAATGTAAGTGCGCTGATTTTGAAGTGGTATCAAAGTGATGTAGAGAGGTGGGATGAATTACTTAGTGGTGTAAGGAGGTGAGGTAAGAGAATGTGGGAAAATGGACTTTTGATGAAAGGAAAAGGCTCTGATTACGAGGATAACGTTCTCTGATTTTTAGACAGGGGTCTAAAAGGTGTCATGGTAGGGTAAGGCCATGGATATTTTTATAGGGGCTAGGGGGTGTTGATTAACATACTACTTGGCTTGCCTATTAGTAAAAGACCTGCCTTGCAGGGCAAGGAAAAGTACACCCTATCGATAGGCAGGGTGTATGAGGTGCCTATGGGCAGTTTTGAACGGACTTTTCAAAAAATGGGATAAAATCCAAATCATTAGTCCAAATCGCGCACAGGAAGATCGTTGAAAAGGGAATTCAGAGCCCTTTAAGAATCCATGAGCCACTCATGGGTCCAGAAATTAACCAAAGTCAAACGGGATTCAAAATTGATCGATGGCCTCTAAATGGGAGGTTTTCAAAGGAAAATGAAATGATTCATTTGAATTATAAGGTCGATTCATGCACGGGATGGATCGTTGGAAAGAGAATTGTGTGCCCTTCAAGATTTCATTGAGCTTCGCTTGGTTTGGATAGTTAACTAAGGTCAAACAGGGCTTGAAACTACTCGATGACCTTTCAAAGTAAAATGGATCGTTTGTCCAAATCGTAAATCCAATTCATGCATAAGATGAACTGTTGGAAAAGGTATTCAGAGTCCTTCAAAGATTTATTGACCTTCTCTCAAGCTAGAATTTTATCAGAGTCAAACAGGGATCGGGAGTGCTCGATGGACTCTAAATCAATACTCGAAGTAAAACCAATCGTTCGTTCGAATCGTGATGCTAATTTGCACTTGAGATGAACTGTTGGAAAGGGGACCCATAGCCCTTTAAAGATTCATTGAGCTTTGCTAAAGATGGAGAGTTAATCGGAATCAAATAGGGATTGGGATCGCCCGACAGCCTCCAGATTAGTACTCAGAATATAACCTAGGATTTAGGGTGAAAGGATGAGTGCTAGGGGCCTAAGAAGGTTCTTAGGGGGTCCGAGGATGGGGTGTCAATAGCATAGTTATCCATATATTTTTGTAAATTTTTTTATTGTTTGTGTTTACTTTATGTAATTTATGGTCGAGGATACTACTTCCTTTACTGGCAATTTGGATGTTCTGCTTAGTCGGAATGCTATCTCTCAAGCTTGCCGAGCATTTTTATCTGTCCGTAAGGCTTTCAAAAAGATGATTGGTGTCTGCAAGAGCCAGTCATACTTAGTGGTCAAACTGAAGGACATTGTAAAAGACTAAGAAGATGTGGGCTCCCTAATATAAGAAAAAGTAAATAACTTGAAGGCCCAGATTGTTGGTGCCCTCCATCGGTTTGAGAATGAAGATCTCAAGAAGAAGCTTGTTGAAGCCTAAGAACTCACATTATGGTCATGGGACTTAGTCACGACGTGACCAAGCTTCACTACTTATTCAGGAACGATACCTGAGCAGCGTGATCGACAGGCAATAATGAAAGTTGGGTGGATGCTCCTGTCAGACTGGAGGAGGCTAAGAGTGTTGCCTATAAACATGGTTGGCCGAATGCCTTAGGTATTTTAAAAGTTCTCAAGGATTCTAAACTTTGGTATATGTACCAAGTTAGACTGCTTGACATATAAGGATCTTCCTTTTAGCAGTGAAAAAAGTGGGTACCTTCGAATGATGTTCCTTTTCAGCTCACCAAAAGATGTTTGGAATCCATAATAGTGATGTCGAGTTATGACCAGACCCAAATGATAGCCAAAGAAGAGAGATTGTTGAATTCCATGACCATCGACTATAGCGTGCTCATTCTTTTTTGTGTTTGAACTTTACTGTAATTGATATTTTTCGTAACTTATTAATGAATGTTATAGTAAAGTTTATTTGATACCAATCTTACGCATTTTTTCATTCATTTATGCCAAGTATATGTTATATTTTTCTCATCTTACCTTTTAGGTTGTGTCCTCACACTACCTTAGGCCTAGAATAAACTATGACAAAAATGCACCTAGTTTAAGGCAATCCACCCGTTTAAGATTTTATCCGACCAATTCGGGTTCATTCAGTTCCTAGGGATCCCCTGTAGGGATTTTCGTTTACCTGAGAAATTCATTTATGTTCTTAGTGATAACGACCTGAAGACCTTAGGTTTAATTATAATTAGAAAATTTGTAACTGTAATTAAGATAAGGTAACTCTGATCGGCGTTCAATCGCTAATGTAAAATATGATCCTGTCACTTTAGAACAATACAAAGTAATTATAAAGCTAAGTAATTGATAGAATAAATTGGATCTTTATTAATGGCTTCAAATCAAACTGCGAGCATTATAAGTCTTAAAATGACAATTTTCAAAAACTAAACATGGTGGAAATAAAATTTCTTAAGGTTGGTCATATTCCAGTCTCTGAGTATCTCTTCGCCCTTCATTGAATGGTCCTTTATAGTTTTGCCCTAACTTGACATTCGAGGGCATTTGAGCATTATCGAGGAATTTCCTAAGGACATAATCCTCGACCTGGAATTTCCTCATTTTGTAAACATTTGCTAGTAAGAGGCCAGCTTAATCATGGCATGTTCCCTTCATTCTTCTGCTATGACAAGTTCAGTGCTAGTGCCTTCATCATCCAGTCCTTGTTCGGTAATGTTTGTCCTCATGGTTTGTAGACCAACTTCTAATGTAATCATAACTTCCATTCCATAAGTTAGAGTGATGGGCATTTCCCCAGTTAGTCTCCTTAGCATAGTGCAGTACACCCAGAGAACATGAGGAAGCTTGTCCACCCAAGAACCTTTCGCTCTTTCTATCCTCTTTTTCAAGCCGTTGAGCATTATTTTGTTGGAGGCCTCTGCTTAGTCATTACTTTGGTGGTAGGCTACAAAACTGAAATGGTGTTTTATCCCATGGTCATCATGAAAACCTCATAAAGGCCCATTCTTAAATTGTGTGCCATTGTCTGTTATGATTATTCTGGGTACCTCAAAGCGAGTTATGATATTCCTCCAGATGAACCCAGTCATATCAACATCTCTGATGTTCATTAGTGCTTCAGCCTCAATACACTTTATAAAATAATCCATGCCGACCAATAAGTACTTGCGATTTCCTGGTATAGTTAGGAGTGGCCCTATAATATCCACCCCCCTGCATAAACGACCATAGACTAGTTAGGGACTTTAGGTCGTTGGACGATTAATGAAGCATATGAGAGAACTTTTGGTATTTTTCACACTTTCGATCATAAATACTTGCTTCTTTTCGCATATATGGCCACTAATAGCCTTATTTAATTATGCGAAAGGCCAGAGATTTTCTTCCTATGTAGCTCCAATAAATTCCATTATGTAGCTCATAGAGAACTTGGTCGACATCTTTTAGATGCACACATTGGCGGTAGGGGCCTGTGAAGGATCTTTTGTGAAGTTTTTCCCCAGGTCCAAGGTAAAAGCGAGCAACTTTTACCCTAATTTGAGGAGCTTGTTTTTTGTCAATCGATAACTTGTCATTTTATAGGTAAGCGATGATTGGATCCATCCAGCTTGGACCCTTTTCAATGGAAAGAACGTGCTTAGAGGACACCATTTTAATAATGCTAGGTTTGTCGAGGAACTCCACTTTAATCGTTCTCCTAATACTAGAATCTACCGCTGATACTAGGGCTACTAAAGCCTCTTCATGATTGTTCTGCTCCTAGGAGAACTATTGAATGTGAACTTCCTCAAATCTTGATATCAGCTCAGGAACCACCTATAGGTATGCTGCCATCCTTTCATCCTTAGCATTGAAGTATCCACTGACATGGTTGGTTACCAGCATTGAATCAAAATACACTTCAAGGTGGTTTGCCCCCAGCAAGTTAGCCTTATGCAATCAAGGTATAAGTGCTTTGTACTCTGCTTTATTGTTGGAGGCTTCAAAGCCTAGCCTGGTCCCTTGCTCGATCATGGAATTTTCTGGCATTACAAGAACAATTCCCACTTCTTCCCCTTTAGAATTAGAGGCACCATCCACATACAATATCCAATTCCTGGATTGATCTAGTTCGTGATCTTTCAACTAGTTGGAAACCTGTTAATCAGTAGGGGTCCTCCTACCTATAAATTCTCATTAAAGTCAACCAACACCTACCTCTTGATCACTATTCATAGTTAATAGTGTATATTAAATCTCCTAAGATCTATTGACCACTTTGACATACGTCCAGATAGGTCGGCGTTATGAAGAACAACTTTAAGAGGGAAATATGTGATGATTATGATGGAGTGGGCCTCAAAGTAATGCTTTAATTTTCAAAATACGATCACTAGCATGTAAGTTAATTTCTCCAGTGATAAAGTAGCACTGCTCGACGTCCAGGAGCATCTTATTGACGTAATAAATGGGGAATTTTTTTCCCTATTTCTCGAAGACTAAGACTAAACTGACTGCATGGCTTGAAACTTCAAGGTAGAGGTAGAGAGGATGCCCTGGATCTAAAATTGTTAACAGTGGGGGACTTGCTCATGTAAGACTTGATTTCATCAGGTGCCTTTGAACATTCATCGTTCCAGTAAAGGCCTTTCTTTCTTCTTGAATAGCCGGAATAACGATCATCAATTCTCAAATGACTTGAGGATGAAATGGTTCAAGGCTGCAAGCATCTCGATCATCTTCTGGATCTCTCGTAACATCTTCGGTGGATAGACATTGATGATCGCTACTATCTGGTCAAGCTTTTCTTTGATCCCCCTCTTGCAGACCAGATAGCCGAGAAACTTTCCTAACTGAACCCCGAATGAGCGCTTTCTCACATTGAGCTTCATTCGGTAATGCCTAAAGATTTCAAAGGTGTCTGCCAAGTCTTTAATGTGGTCTTCTTGTACTTATTTTTAACGAGCATGACATCAATGTATACATTCATCGTCTTCCCCATTCATTATTTGAACATCTTAAGGTGACTAATCTCTGGTATGTGGCTCCGGTATTTATAAGGACAAAAGGCATGACCTTATAACAGTACAGGTCCAGCGGGGTAGTGAACGCAGTTTTATCTTGGTTAGGGCCGAATACGGGAATCTGGTGGTACCCATGTAAGCATCTATAAAACTCATTCACTCTTGGGCTGCCATGCATAGACCAACTGGTGTATCTTTAGTAAAGGGAAGCTAACTTTGGGGCAAGCCCTGTTGAGATCCGTGAAGTCTACACAGACTCTCCAACTAGCGTTGCTCTTATGAACTACTAGTGGATTTGAGAGCCACTTCGATAATTGAACTTCTTTACTGAACCTTTTCTCTAGAAGATTCCCTAACTCCTTTTCTATTGCCTTTGCCTTCTCTGGGGAAGTGCGGTGAGCTTTTGTATAATTGGCTAAAATGCTAGATCTATGTGAAAATGATGGCAAGTGACTACAGAATCAATGCCTGACATATCATATGGTTCCCATGCAAAAATGTCTAGGCATTGTTTCAAAAAGGTGATCAACTCCTCCTTTTTCTAGTCATATAACATGGTGTTGATTAAAAACTTCCTCTCTAGTCGGCTTGAATAAAAAAAATACCTCCTCCATCTTCTCCACAACTCTGTCAGTGGGGTGGATCTTTATCTCTTCCACCCTTGGTCGGTCATACCATAGTTGTTATATGGAGGAAGTGGCTTCATTTGGGGACATCTTGGGGATGTCTTATTTTCTTTCTTCTTCTCCTATTTGGGCCTCATATAAGCAATGTAACATTTTTTAGCAATACCTTGATAACTTCTGATCTCTATTATGCACTGATTAATGATACATTTGGATTTGTGGTGGTAGGTTGAAGGGACTGATCTTATGGAGTAAAGCCACCTTCTGTCGAGGATGGTGTGATAGGGTGAATCAATGTCAACCACTAAAACTCAATGATGATGTTGTCTGGGCTCGGTGGTAGAGGAGGCGACGAGGGCTCCTCCCTAGGCTCCCTAAATATGGAAAATTTGGGATTACCGTCGAGAACAAATCGGAGCTATTAGCGAGATCCCTCGAGCTGCTAAAGACGATCATCGACCCGGGGCTTATGAGTTGGAAGGAGGTGCCATATGAGCTCAAGTTAGCTGCTTCGGCGGCACTACAGGTAATATATATATATATATATGAATATTTCAATTTCATTTTAAATTTATATTTATATTTATATTTATATTTATATTTATATTTATATTTATATTTACTCGCAACTAACATTGAATTTATTGGACAGGAACAATTCAACTTGGATCCAAAGCTACGCGGTTCCGTCTTGGAGCAGTTGAGGGAGCAACACAAGACGTGGAAGAAAAATATGCGGACATGGTACTTTGGGAAAACACGAGAGTCCATTAAACAATGGCGTGGATCCGTCCCTCCCAAGGAGCCGATCTCATTGGCACAATGGCAAAAGTTCATTGACAATGAGATCGAGGATCGATAATTGGCATCTCGCCAATCGGGGAGGGAAAACCGGGCAAAAAAGACGGACGTGCACTACTCCGGCCGGACCTCTTATGCCGGGGTGGAGCATAGGATGAAGGTAAGATTTAATTTTTCTACAACTATAGAAATATATTATTCTTCATTATTTTACTTTGCGGGGCCGATACTAATTTTACTTTATTTTATTTCAGGGGGTAGGGAGTGGGCCAGGGGGTAAGCCACATAGGCTCGATACTTATGTGGCTCTTCGGACAAAGAAGGGGAAGGACAAGGAGGTGTCCCCGAGCATCGCGGCGACGATTGTAAGTAATCCGACAGTTTAATTTTTGTTAATTACGTTATAAGTTTTTAGTTTACTTATTTTACTAATCATGTGCTTTTTGTCGTTTCAGACAAAGCTTAAGGAAGTGCATGAGTCGCAGTCTGATGCCGACAAGGCGTCTTTGTCCACAGACGCACTCAGCCAAGTGCTTGGCTCTGATCGCAAGGGGAAGACAAGGGGGGTGAGCTCGCGGGTGGCTAAATCTAGGATCATCGGATTAGAGATGAGCGACATCGGGTTGGCTCGAACAGTGGATTCACACTACGCGAAGCTGTCCCGTTTGGAGGCGACGGTCGAAGATATGTACGCATTCATGAAGCGTACGTTGGGCGGAGACCGAAAGGGGAAGGGGAAAGGGAAAGGGAAGGAGAAGGCGGTGGAGGAGGATGAGGAGGAGGTGGTGGGGGATAACGAGGCGCAGGAGGATGAGGATGTGGACCTCGCTGCTTTTTCACCGTCACGTGCGTATTTCGGTGATCCACTTCCTTATTTGGCTCCCTTCCCCAGACCATTGTCGACATTTGGTTGGCCGAGCGTGTTCATATTGGATGTATTTGATGGCCAGTGGATAGGGCGGGGGTTGAGGGACTCGAATATCGTTGAGGGTGGAATAGTTCATGGACGTGCGCTTCAAGGGATCGAGTCCAAAGTGCTCGTCACGCATGTGATACCCGGGAAGGAGAACTCCCTATTGTGGTTGCACGAACAATTCGGCACAATGTATATTAGTGGGTGTGTCAATTCGTATATCGTGTGGTCAACTCACCTCCTCACATTTACCCAAGACATGTAGTAACATTATTTTTAAGTTTGTCCATTTTAATTATATTTGGATTATATCGTCATGTATATTATTTCTATTTTGAATATTTGGATTATATAGTCATGAATATATATTTGCACTATCTTTAGTTTATTTGGATATATGATGTTTGAATAGGTACAACCAACGTTGTTATAACAGGTACAAATATACTGCTGGGCAATGGCAATGGCCATACTGCCCAGCAGAATTTTTTTAAATTCTGCCCAGAATTGTCATAGTCATTGACCATGACAAGTCCTTGACAAATCTTGTCACGGACTTGTCATGGTCATTGACCGTGATAATTTTTTTAAATATTATCACGGGTTTGTCACGGTTATTAACCGTGACTAAACTTGTCACGGTCCATGACCTTGACACGACCGTGACACGTCCGTGACAAAAAAAATTGTCTCGCCTCGAATTGTCAAGGTCAATGACCGTGATAATAGTGCAGATTTGGTGTAGTGAATATTCATAACCCTTGGGTATGTAGGATTGATGAGTGAATTTTGGGTTTTATTGGTGTAGGTTGCATGTAGAAAATCCTTGGTTTTGAATTAAATGAATTTTGGGACGTATAACTCACGTAAATTGTGTAGATATAATGAAATTGAAAATATGATGTATTAATGATGAAATCTTGGTGTATTTAATTTGAAATAATTAAACGGGATTAATTGGGTGTTTATGACGATGTGATAATTAAATTAAGATTTAATGGAATTGGACTGTTATGTGTAGTTTTATACGTTGATTAATTATTCTTGTTTGTGTGACTTGTTGGTATTATTAAATTGCCATTGTGACGACGGGTTGTTGGGTATTTTGCTCTCCCTATATTTTAGGATGCCTTCTAGGTATGAGACTAGTCGGTAGGCCTTTTGATGATTTACGCCTTCTAGGTATGGGACTAGTGAGGGTAGATTATTACGATTTTACTAGTCGGGATGGGATGACTTTTGATATTTTATCATCGTTATGCTAGCCTAGGCGTGATACTAGGTTGATTTTATGTTAGAAATTCATCTTATACGTATGATAGTATGTATATGTACTTTGGGAACCCTTAGGTATGGGACTAAGGCGTATTTTGAGGATCTCACATCAATTAAAAGGGTGGGGTAAGTTGCTAACTATGTAATTGAGAAATTGCGAACTTAATGCCTAAGATAATAAAACGGGTATTAAAATATATTGGCGACATAATCAGCGAGGGCGGACATTTTAAACGGGCCAGTCGACATTTTATGTCGTGTCGTGTGTGGAACCTCGTCATGTAGCAGGGGTCGACAGTTTAAACAGGCCAGCTGGCGTTTTGGCGAGGGGATGTGTATTTTGGTGGAGAAATCACTCGAGGCGAGAGGACCGCTATTCTTAAGAGATAAATTGAGAAAATGATAATTTGGGTTAATTTAATTAAATTAACGATTTGGGATTATGGGATAATTAAAATGATATTGGTAATTTATCTTGCTCGCGTTTAATTATACTCGTAATTAAAATACTCTATTGTGATATTTATTGCGTATAATGCTACTGTCAGGGTTCATATACCCTATTTGAAGGGAATAGTGTGTATTCATGCTCGGGGCTCTAACCTCGTGCATTGATTAACTTGTTCAATTATTAGTGCTGGAGTAGCTGCATAAGATTTATTGGATATCGTTTGGACGTGCAGCTGAAGTTTATTCGTTTTATCACTTTAATTAGTTAGACTTTCTTTTCAGTCGTATTTATTATGAGACTTGATTTGGGTTTTATCGAGCCATTGGGTTCCAAAGTTGTTAGAGGATTTCAGTTGGATTATTCACAATTGATTATTAATCATTTTGGAGATTGGATTTATTCGAATTTTTTGCATTTGATGGATCTTTTATTGTTTAGTTGCTATTATCATTTGGGATTGATTCAAATATTTATCTTATGGATTGATTTTATTATGTCTCATATATGTCTCATGCTAAGAATGGTATTTTATTTAGTTCACACCCGGCATTGCTTTGGTGGGGCCGACGTCAGAATTACGTGGGGTGTGACAATCTCCTTCAAATACCCATGAATAGGGGTTGAAACCCAAAAAAAAAACACAAGCCTCCTTCATCCTCTCCAACCAAAACATCATGGAATCAAAGCTTAAACTGGGTATAGTTTTCTTCCTTCTCGTTTCTCTGTTTTATATATAGAGAGGGAGGCTCACCTACATCATGCTCTATACATCATCCATGCATCACGCCTAATTTTAAGCCCTAAAAAACTTTTTTTTCAAATTTTATATTTTGTTTCCATGAAATTAACCTTCCAATGAACCCATATGCAAAAAATTAGGTCAAAATACATTTTGTAGATATTTTTAAAAAATTCACAAAAAACTGCTAAAAATACCTTATTTTTAAGGGTCTGCGCCAACAGTTTTTTGTGATTTTTTTAAAAATAGCTACAAAATGTATTTTGACCTAATCTTTTGCATATGGGTTGACTGGAAGGTTAATTTCAAGGAAAAAATATAAAATTTGAAAAAAACAAGTTTTCTAGGGCCTAGAATTAGGTGTGATGTATGGTGTGATGTATAGTGCATGATGTAGGTGAGCCTTCCTCTCTCTCTCTCTCTCTCTCTCTCTCTCTCTATATATATATATATATATATATATATATATATATATATATATATATATATATATATATATATATATCCATTTTAAATATGATTTTAGTTACGATTGAAATTCTATTCTTCAAATATTAAAACCAACATATTTAATTTATAAAAATCATTAAATCCAAAAATTTATTTTTCTCGAATATTCCAATTAATTAATTAAATTAATTAATAAAAACATGGGGTGTTACAAGTGATAACTACATAATAAAATATGATAATGAGATTAAATCTTAATTATCAAGTACGGGTAGTATTCGAGAAATACAACGGGTACTTGGGGTAGGATTAATTCCTGATATGAGACATAGGTCGAGTGCGTACCTATTATTATATAGGTTGAGTATATACCTATTGTTTGATGATTTATGATATGACATACCTAGCCTACTTGCTATCGATGGGAGGTTTGCGCGTTGAGGGCATTCATATCCTAATGAGCCTTATGGGGGATTTTTGACTTGTTGCCTCAGAACATAGGACTTAGTTTGAATTTCCATTAGTGAGAATAATGGTATTGAATGGTCATTTGGGTGCGTAGGTATGTGCGTATCCCAAAGGCTTTGGACTATGTTCGCCTCCACTACTTGTGTTTTGATATTTGTGGTTTGAGGGATATACCTAACCAACAGTCATTTATACAGTGACAAGATGTACTGGGACTAGATAGCAGAGTATGCATGCACCGCAGCTGTGTCTCAGGGTGTAGTATTGTATATATATAATAGAGTGAATGTATATATGTACTTGTGATATTATCTACTGTGTGAATTAAGTAGACATGAAAGATAGTGAAATATGAAATTAATTAAGTTTGAGAACACTTAATTATACTGAGAATTGAACTAATATATATTTATTACATGTATTACGAAGAAAATACGTGGGGAATATAAGGGCTATGGATAGATGACACAGTGATTTAATCTAGTGAAAGTGAGAATAATAACTAGAATTAATTGGAGATACGTTAAGCGTGCACACTAGATGAGAAGTGATAATCTCAAGAAAGAGTTCGAGAATCTAACACGTGTATAATAATTATTAATTGTAGCATTTATTCACTTGTTGTTTTTAAAATCTTTTACAATCAGGCTCTGACCCGTTTTCTCTTGCATATTCTCTTTCCTCTTGTATATACGATATATCAGGTCTCCAACCACAGGAACGCCCATCATAGAGGATTGAATATTTATTTGTTATGGATACTATGGAGTTGTGGACTTTGCATTAAACGCATCATTCTATTGATTCATGTACTCTGTAGTCATTTCTTTTATGGCATGTTGCCAAAGGATTAATGTGACACCCCACCCAATTAAATATCGGGTGATCACTCCTTTATGAAATTTAAAACAGAATGTTCGGTTGGTTCATTCTTAGCATCACTGTCGAAAACATAATAACTTAGTTAATCACCTAATATAATTAAGCTAAGTGTCAAAACATTTTTCTCATTAAATAAAACCATTTAATTACCAAACCAAGAAATTTAATATAAACCATCCACGCGTAATTATTTACTATAAATACTGAATCAGAATCACATACTGAAATAAATATGACTGGATAAAACGTTCCAGTTCAAAACTCTAAACCAAAACAATAGTAACCATCAATCCCAATGAAAATGAATGAGAAGTAAAGTGAACATAATCTCTGAAAGTTGTCCAAGGAAATGGGTGACATATGACCTAAATAGCATATCTATAAAGAATAGAAATGAAGAATCGACGCGTCTAATACAAAGACCTATAGCTTCCAAGACAGCTGCAGCACGCCAAGCAATCCGAGTCTCTAAGCCTTATGTCCTTGTGGCTGAGCACCTGATATAATACATACATAAAGCAAGAGAGAGAGAAAATGCAAGAAACGGGTCAGAGCCCGATGTGTAAAAATATTTGTTTAAGCAAGTATTTAAAATTTGCAGTTAAACAAGTATCAAGTGCATGTTAGTTCGAACTCTCACATGAGATTCTCACCTCTCTTCTATTGTGCACGCCTAACGCATATCTAATTTTCTCCTTAGATATACCACCCCATATAACTAGTCTGAATTCATTCTAATAGCCTTTATCCTCACTATTAGTAAACCCGTATCGCCCATACAATACGTTATCAAAATTAGCCTATGTCAAATAGCTAATTTATACATTTTTCGTTTTCATAATAAATCAATTATACTTTAAGGATTTTCTTAACAAATTTACATGCCCATCTCTACAACTATACACAGTAGATTGATTCACAAACTCAGGTACATATATACATATAGTCACATCTTCCCTATATATATATATATATATCCCATTAGCGCACCTAACCAACATACTGTACCCCCGGGTTATCACCCTTTAGTACACTTATGTAAATAATCTTGTACCCCCGGGTTATCACCCATTAGTACACGCAATAATAAGATTCTTACACTCTCGGGTTATCACCCATTAGTGCCTCTAATAATAACAATACATAATAGGGATACACACATCCTATTATAATTTATAGGTGTTTCCCTCACCTACATATATGCTTCTCTTACGTATTTTGATTTCAACATTTCATAATACAGTTATTGAGATTATTATCCATTTCGTAATCTCTAAGGTACATTCTCTCCGTGCCGATTTCATTAAAGTATTTAGTCGCTCATACATTTTTTTTTTTTTGAAATTCTGCCTTACTTAAGTTTATTACTTGGAAACTATTCTCTCATTCATGAACTAATAAACTCAAAACTGGATCCTAAGAAATTCTCAAAATTTCACTCTGTCGCTCGAACCAGATGGCATGTCGTTTGAACGACTGCCACATGTCGCTCGAACGACTTCGTGCGAGATGTAATCTCGCTCGAACGACTTCGCGCGAGATTGCACTGTTCGTCTCCTACCCAGATTTTTCAACATTTTTTCCCCATTTTTAACCCAAAACTTCTCATTCAACACCCTAAACTCTAACCAAACAGTTCTACATCGAACCCCATCAATAATATATGAATTCTAACATCCTAGAATCATCAATTCAATACGAATCATTCATAAGACACGAAATCCCCAATTTAAATTTATCAAAACCCTAGCTCTTCCAATTCATGTTCAAGAACCCATAATTTCCAAATTTGTTCTACACATAAATTCCTCAAAACGTAATTTCTAGTCTACATACATGAAGGGTTTCAATTTAACAAATCTCATAATCAATTTACATATCCAAATTCCTCAATTTCTTTATCTTTATAAACTATAACGTATCTCTAACAATCTTATACTAACATGAGTACGATAAATACCGAAATACAGCAAGTTATAAACACTTGCCTTGAATTAGTCGTCTGATTTCTTGACTTTGTTGGTATGGGTGTGTTCCCCTTGTCCCAATCTACACGGTGGTGGTGGTGGTGGTGGTGGTTGTGCAAGGTGGTGTCAATTTAGCCCTCTTCTCTTGGCAAAATCTCTCCCTCACACTTCATATGGTCGTTCTTACTTCCCGTAGCTTTCTAACCCTAATGTACTTTCTTTGGATGATAAATTTACTCTTAATTTTGGTCCATTAATTAGACCTAAAAATTCAATTTACCAAAATGCCCTCTCGGGGTGCCGGTTAGGCCTAAAATTGCCCCGGGACCCAAACTAAACACCGGGTATACTATTCCGACTATCTCGACCCTTCCGGACTCAACGGTACACTCGAAATGACCATACGAGTTACTAAAAATAATTGATATATTTATTCCACCAAATTAGTCCCGACACGACTCACATGCGCGTCTGACTTAATTCACTAAACTGTCGTATTATTCTCTCTTGACAATTTATCAAAGTGTATCGTTCCATATTACATGTTGCACAGTAATATTAAATTAATAAGTATTAACCCTTAGCACGCTAGTTAATATTTATTTTTATTAGATCCGAATTAATTAACAATTAAATTCTCATATATAAATTCAATTAATCCCTCTGTAATAATTTCTCCCATAATTATTTAAATCATTACAAATATGGGGTATTACAATTAATGTCATTTCCATTATATCTCAGTCAATTGTTTTATTTGTATAGGTGTTGGATACATTTGGTTTCATTTGGTTTATTGTATTGGGATGTTTGGAACTAGGAAGTTTATTCCAGTTATATTTATTAAGTTGTGATGATACTTATTCCTTATTCATTGTTGTGGGATGGTTTATATTATAACTTGTTGGTATTGTTAAAAGGGAATTTTATAAAAAAAAAAAAAAATTGGAAATTTTAACACGAGCTTAATTGATTACTAGGTGGTTAATAAAGAAAGAAAATTAATTTCGACGGTGATGCTAAGAATGAGCCAACTGAATAATTCGAGTTAATTGGGTAAAGGATTGGCCACCGGGTATTTAATTAAGCGGGTTGTTACAGGTGGTATCAGAGAAATAGGTTCTAGAGTCTTTAGGATCTATACGGTTTATTATGCTTTCAGCTTAGCGTCCTTTGATATAGATCCCTATCATTAGGACTGTTCCATTCTTATTTCGCACTTACGTACTTCAGCTATTCTGTGTTAATTAAATTGAACACTGATGATGATAATCTTTCTCATTTCAGATGCCTCCAAGACGTTCACCTCAACCCGCTCCAGCTCATGGAACTATGAATGCTGCAGAGGTTGGTGCCATTGTTGCTCAGATAGTCAACGCAACTTTAGCGGTTGTTCAGTAGACACCAGCGCAGGCGCACGCAGTGCCACCAGCACCAGCTCAGGCGTTTCCCACTGCTTAGGAGCGCGTTAGAGATGTATTTCAGAAGGCACACCCACCGGAGTTTCAGGGGGGGTTCTGATGTCATTACTGCTAGCCAATGGAAGAAAGACATCCAGCGGCACTTGATAATGTATGAATGCACGGAGGTACAACATCATATACTAGCTACTTTTAAGCTACTTGGGGTAACTTTACAGTGGTGGGAGTCCACTACCACAGCCGAGGAGAGAGATACTTTGACTATCCAGGACTTACGGGTGGGGTTCGATCGCAAATATTTCCCTTCCACATTCAGACTGAGATGAGGCGAAAATTACTCAACCTAACTCAGGAGGGGAGGACAGTGGCAGAATATGAGGAAGAATTCACGAGGCTGATAAATTTAGCGCCAGGAGAGGTACCTACTGAAGAAAAAAGAATTCAGATGTTTATGGATGGCCTGACCTGGAAGATTCTCCAGCACTTATTGGGCAACGTTTCACTACAAACTTATACAAATGTACTTAATGTTGCGATGGTTCACTTCCAGGACCACCACCTCCATTCTAAGGGTGGTAAGAGAGGGATTGAGTCCAGCCAGCAAGGCAAGAACGGAGGAGGCAGTGCCAGTGGGGCCCAGTCAGGCTAGAGTTAGTAGCGTCAGGGTGAGAAGGGTTCCCAATAGGGGGACTATTCTAAGCATCTACGTTCTGGAGGTTTTCTCTTTGGTAAGGGAGGTAATAGGCATGGCTAGCAAAGGCAGCAGGGCCATTAGGGCCAGCAGCATGTTCAGCAGGTCCAGCGGGGCCAAGGGAGGGGTGGTAACAGCCATCAGGGTCAAGGTCAGCAGGGACAGAATGGGGGAAAGTTTACTAGTAGATGCTTCGTGTGTGGTAAGCTTGGCCATAAACGAAAGGATTTCCCCGATAAGGGCAAGTTTTCTCAGTAGGGTGATCATTAGGAGCCACATAGACCCATTTTCCCTCTAGCCGCCCTCCCAGCACCAGCTCTGGTGCCAGCACTAGCTGCTCCAGCACAGCAAGGACAGTTACAGTATGGACATGTCTACAACGTTCATCAGGCACCAGTCCAGCAACCACCGCCCGAAGTTGAGGGTATGTTTTTTATCTATGGGGCTATAGGGCATATTTTGTTTGACACGGGAGCCTCACATTCTTTTATAGCCATTATATTTTCACAATCCGTAGGGTTATTAGACATGGCCGACAATATTGTTACTTTTGTAGACTCGCCGATGGGTAATGGGACGCCTATTTTCTTTATATGTCGGAATGTGAGTATAGAGATAGAGAGTCTAATTTTACCGGCTGATATGCTTATATTAAACATGTCTAAGTATGATGATATTATCTTCATGGATTGGTTAGCCGCGTACAGAGCTATGATTGATTGTTATAGTCGGACCATTATGTTTGCTATTCCAGAACATGAGATGTTCCTTGTGGCGATACCTCGTCCTGAGGGAGGATCGTCCACTCATTTGTATTATATAGAGGAGGAGACCTCTACGTTAGTGATGATTCCCATTGATTCGATACCGATAGTTTATGAGTTCGCAGATGTATTCCAGGAGATACTGGGGTTACCTCTCAGCAGGGAAATAGAGTTCGTGATTGATTTAGCACCGGGTACTCGACTGATAGTTCGTGCGCCGTACCGTATGGCTCCTGCAGAGATAATAGAGTTAAGGAATCAAATAGAGTAGCTTTTGGGATAGGGGTTTATCCGTAGGAGTACCTCGCCTTGGGGTGCCCATGTGTTATTGTAAAAAAGCGAGATGTTTCTTTACGACTGTGCGTGGATTATCGAGAATTAAACAAAGTCACAATACGGAACAAATATCCGTTACCTCGAATTGATGACTTGTTTGATCAGCTGAGAGGAGAAACCTACTTCTCCAAGATAGACTTGAGATCTGGTTAGCATCAGTTGCGTATCAGGGAGTAGGATGTTTTTAAGACTGCGTTCCTGGCCAGATATGGATCGTATGAGTTTCGGGTTATGCCATTTAGGTTGACCAATGCGCCGATAGTATTCATAGACTTAATGAATAGAGTGTTCAGAGAGTTCCTAGATCAGTTTTTCATTGTCTTTATTAATGACATCTTGATTTATTCCCAGACAGAGGAGGATCATGCCGAGCATTTGCAACGGGTCCTGCAGACACTACGTGAGCATCGGTTGTATGATAAATATGAGAAGTGTGGATTCTGGCTCCGGGAGGTGCAGTTTCTGGGGCATATCATGTCTGACTCAGGGATATCAGTGGATCCTAGCAAAGTATCAGTGGTGAGGGAGTGGGGACAGCCCACGACACCAACAGAGGTACATAGTTTCTTCGGTTTGGTCAGTTATTATAGACGGTTCATTCGAGGTTCTCGAAAATTATGGGTATAATGACTAATCTAACCTGTAAAGGCATGCCATTTATTTGGGATGATGTATGTCAGTTGGAATTTGATGAGCTGAAAGATAAATTGACTTCAGCACCCGTACTTGCACTGCCCAGGCCAGGAGTGGAGTACTTAGTTTATATTGATGCATCATTACAAGGGCTTGGTGGAGTATTGCATCAGGAAGATAAGGCTATAGCTTATGCCTCTAGGAATCTTAAGCCTCACGAGCATAATTACCCCACCCACGACTTGGAGCTAGCAGCAGTCATGTTTGCTCTTCGGATTTGGAGACATTATTTATGTGGAGAGAATTTTTGCCTATTCACGGATCATAAGTCACTCTAGCATTTGTTCACTCAGCGAGAGTTGAACATGCGCCAGCTTAGGTTGCTTGAATTCGTGAAGGATTATCAGTTATTATCACCCGGGGAAGGCTAACATAGTAGCAGACGCGTTGAGCAGAAGACCAGCAGAGGAGTTGGCCGCGGTGTGGAAGGCGGAGTGGAAGGAATTGGAACATCATGATGCAGTTGCCAGATCATTTATGTCCGTCATGACTGTTACACCTCAGATTGTGACAAGGGTGGTACAGGCTCAGGCAACAGATTCGTTTATTCAGGAGAAAATTTGACAGTTTTTGGCCGAGGGAGCAGAGTCCTACTCAATGAGTTCCGAGGGAGGCTTGCGCTTCAATGGTAGACTGGTTGTTCCAGAAGGAGTGGAGTTGCGACATACGGTGATGACAGAGTCGCATGTGTCCTATTTTGCGGTACATCCCGGTGGAGATAAGATGTACCAGGATTTGTGGCGACAGTATTGGTGGAGTGGGATGAAGAGAGACATTGCTGAATTCGTCTCTAAGTGTGCCACTTGTCAGTTAGTGAAGGTGGATCATCAGAAGCCAACTGGGTTACTTCTGTTATTAAAGATCCCGATGTGGAAATAGGAGAGCATTTTAATGGACTTCATCACAGGGTTACCTACTACTCAGCGAGGTCACGATTCCATATGGGTGATTGTGGATCGGTTGACTAAGGTAGCTCACTTTTTGTCAGTTCGGACTACTTACTCTACGGATGGTATGCTCAAATTTTTATAGCTGAGATAGTGCGATTACATGGGGTACCACTCGATATTATGTCCGACCGGGACAAATTTTTTGTGTACCGATTTTGGGAGAGTTTTTACGAGGCTATGGGTACCGAGGTACGATTGAGTACGTTTTATCACCCGCAGACTGATGGGCAAACTGAGCGTACTAACCAGATGCTAGAGGATATGTTACGTATGTGTATCTTGGATTTTGGGGGAGGTTGGGAGCAGCACCTTCCACTCGTAGAGTTTGCATATAATAACTCATATCAGCTTACCATCGGTATGGCCCCATTTGAGGCTTTATATAGTAGACCTTGTCGTTCTCCTACGTGTTGGTTAGAGGTGGGGGACAACTAGCTACCTGGGCCAGAGGTGATACAGGATACGTGGATAGCTCAGGATCGAGAGAAGAGCTACGTCGATGCAAAGCGGTTCTTCAGGGAGTTCAGTGGGGGGGGGGGGGGGGGGGCAGGTTCCTATTATCGAGAGAGTTGGACAATTTCCTATTATCGAGAGAGTTGGACCGGTAGCATACAGACTAGGGTTGTCGGAGCACTTGCATCTTATCGATGACGTGTTCCATATTTCTTCGCTGAGGCGATATCTTTGTGATGAGTTGGCTCACACTCGTGTTGCATTAGAGGAGATTGACTTGCAGCCTAATAGTTCTTACAACGAAAGACCGATGGCGATCTTGGACTATAGCGAGAGACGGTTGAAATCGAAAGTAGTTTCGCTCGTGCGTGTCCAGTGGGTGCACCATAATATTGAGGAGTCTACTTGGGAGCGCGAGGATGAAATGCGCGACAGATACCCGGAGTTGTTTATACCAAGTATACTTTTATTTCCGAATTTTGGGACGAAATTCCGTTATAAAGGTGGGAGTTATTAGTTTATTTTTGTAAACACTTCCTTTTCTACTATTTGTAAATTTTACACCCAATTTCATATATTGATTGAAAGTTTTCATCTAAGACTTGGCTATCAGGGCCTAGAATATCTCAAATTTCAACAATGTCATCTTTTACAATACTTGTCATGGCTAGTGCAAATTTTCATGTGAAAAGTTTATATTAGTAAAAATTGACTCTATCCCGAGAGAAATCTTTTTAGTTTACAAAAACTTTTGATATATTTACTTTTTTGGTTTCAAAGAACACAATGTTCAAAAAGACTTTTAGTTTATCTATTTTCTTTATTTCAATTTTCAACCAAAAGATTTTTGATTTATCTATTTTTGTTTTGGTTTCAAAGAACACACTGTTCAAAAAGACTTTTGATTTATCTTTTTTTTTTTCATTTCAAAGAACACAATGTTTAAGATTAGAGAGCACAATGTTCAAGAAAACTTATGATTTATCTGTTTTTTTTAATTAAGATTCTTTGGGTGGATAGAAAATGAGAATGAAGAAGATGATAGTTTTGTCCAAAAACTTTAAGGAACAAATCAAAATATGAAATAGAATGATTTATTACCGAACGGTGTTAGAATGTCGAAAGTTATGTCTAATATTTCATCCTCAAATGGGTTAAGTCAAAAAACGCCACGCTTGGTGTTAAAGGAGGAAAGACATATAAAATAGCATTCACACCCCTCTGTATGGCCTGTGGCCACTGGACAGGGAAAAAGATAGATATCCAAATATATTTATTTATAGAAAATTTATCATAGCTGGTGCATCTGATAAACAAGTTTGTTACAAAATACATGACAAATTCCACAATCATCCCCTTATTTATTAACTAATATTTTGCTCTCTTTTTTTCCCTTTTTCTTCCTTTTCTCGCCTTTCTTCCATGCTAATCAGTCATCACCATCGCGTAAACATCCGAAACTAAAATAACCATCCCCTTCCCGAGAAAAATCATTCAATATGTTTCATATTTTCTTGCCCTCGAGCCAGCGTGTATAAAGAGCCAATGCCTCCCTAGGTTTATATTCTGGGACTGTATGTCCAGATCCCTGCACCCAGATTCAGAGATTACAATGTATTACCCAACTAGACAAAATATTACAAGTTATAGAATATGCTAAAGATGCAATATTTATTTGCGAAAGGTTGACAAATGTTTGAACAAAGTTATCAATTCAGAATGTTAGTTTGTACGGACCTTAACCGTGAGAAAAGTGAGATTGTTTTCATACTCTTGTATGTACCTGCAAAGCCAAAAAAAATTAGTAGTTAAAACAGAAAATTAGAGAATGAACTTCATTTAGTTTTCCGCTTCACATTAAGCCCTCCTGCGAAATAAAACTTTTGGATGTGGACTATCGGTGAGTCAGTGAATAAGAGCTTTTCAATGTGGTTGAGATATTTTAGCAAAATTCTATTAACTTATTAATCTTAAGTAATCAGGACCGCATTCTTATAACTAAAAGTTATCAAGACCTTTTCCAGAAAAATTATTTTTACGTGGCCTTAATTGTGAAAAACTTAACTAAAGTTTCCTTCACGGCGTGATAAACCTTTTCCAGGAACTTTTTTGCCTTGAAGACCCTTACACACTATGTTTGAATCTTGGAAAGTAAATGAAATCACAGAGGAAATATAAGTATAATGAGATAATTTACTGTATGTTTTAGCATATTTATATCACTTCCCAATATCTAAACATAGCCTTATGTAGTTTATAATGACTGGTTAAAAAGGAAAAAAAAACATTCAAAAAAGACATACCCAGCAACCTGACCATTTACAGTCCAAGGTCTCCACTCATCTGCAATCTTATATCCAACTGATCTTGTCCACGCTTCGCTCCCAGTAAATGGAACACACATATCATGATCTCCACTGCCAGAAATGTTAATATACATGAATAATTCTCAAGTACATGGATATAAAATTTCAATTATTGTGACAGAGACAGAAGTGTATGAATTTTCTGCATAGAAAACAACAATATTTATTACTAGCACATCATTTCATTATTCTACGGCAACATAGGGGTTCGCTACAATATGATCCCCAATTCATTCATTTTTTCCCAACAAAGAAAAATAAGAAGACAAAGGTTAATACTGGAATCTATTGCATATCCCTTGTAGCGACCCCCTATGGTACGGTAGAATAACCTATGTCAATTTGGAATCATATTGTAGCGATTGCCCTTTATGCTTTGCTTTTTAACCTTTATCTTTTTATTTTTCACTGTATTAACCTTTGTGCTTTATGCCCTTTATGCTTTGATTGGTTCGAGTGATTTTTTTTTACCGAGATGAAAAGTAATACAGTGAAAAAGTACTGGGCAAACACTAGAGCAGTCAATAAAATACAGTGATTGTCTTTTTATTTTCACTGTACTAAAGGGCAATCACATGAAATATATCGATTGCCCTGTATGCTTTGCTTGGTTCGGGTGATTTTTTTTTTTTAACCGACATGAAAACTAATACAGTGAAAAAGTATTTTCATCCATTTGAAACTAAATTTTGTTCACTATTTCGTCCGGAATCACATAATTATTTCGGGTACACTAGTACAATATTACGCAAACAAAATTCTTCCCACCAAATAGGTGAAAATGCTATTTACCATTTTATTTTGCACCCCAAAACAAATTGCGCCTTAGGTTGACAATAATATAGTTACGCAGTTATTGGGCATACACGAGCAGTCAACAATGCATTAAAACCAGTGTTCTAAAAGGCGTGCCTAGGCTTAAGGCGAGGCTTAAGGCTTGGGAGAAACACGCCTTAAGCATTTACGCCTTATTCTTGGTAAATGACTTAAGGCGCACTTTTTTTTAAAACAAAAACGCTTTAGTGAAACGATATCGCCTTTTAAAAACCTTTTTTTTAAAAACTGGACCAATATCTCATTCAAAACAATCAAAAGACAAATGGTGTCCCAAATCTCTCGTTCAAAAAAATGCGCGTTTTTTCTTCTTTTTTTTTCTTTTTTTCTTAGTATTTTAAAAAAATAGTTTTTTAGTTTGCATATATTCAGAAGATTTTAAGGTATGTACCATTTTAGTATTTTTAATAGCCTTGTTATATTTAAAAATGTTAAAATATATTAAAAAAGGCCTAAATGCCTTTTTACGCATTTCTACGGCTAAGGCCCGCCTAGGCTTCTAATGCTTAAGGCTTGGCCTTCACGCCTCGGTCACGCCCCGCGTTTTGTAGAACCTTGATAAAAATTAATCTACCTGTATATAAGTGCCCGAAAACCTCGAGAAGTGAGGTTCTTGTGATACTTGATCATGCTTCCAGCATCATGATTAAAGAAAATTCTGTCCGTGCATAACACCCATGCGCCCGCCACACTTGCCTAATGTATCATGGAGATTGTTAAAAAAAATATAATCACATGTTCAAAGGGTTGTTGATATTGATATGATGAAATCTTTACTTGTTCAGCGTGAATTGCTTTGCGAACCGCTTCATTGTTCAGCCAATGAGTCGCAACTTCATCATCCTGCAAGTCGAATTCTATTCATGGTTTTAGTTCTGATTAATGTTATCTGAAATTCCAACCATCAACATAACCAATTTAGCTATATCTACTCTCTCAACATGTTTAGTGATTGTCAATTTTATGTAACATATAATAACATTCGACAAGACTTATTTTATGATAATTACTTCAGAATCCCATATTCAGATTGATCACTACGTGATATGTATCATGAAACACTTCAGAATAGATAATTATTAGCAACTGAAGTAATGATGGGAAAATATGAGAAATATTGACTTGTCCCAGAAAAAAACGAGGACAACTAATATGCAAAGATGAAAACATGAACTACGTAATATTTTTGAAGACACGAGGAAATATTACAGTAACCTCCCCTGTGTTTTGGGTTTATTAAACAAACCTGTAATACCCCGTATTTTTATGGCCTTTAATTATGAGATTAATTAAATTTAATTGGGATAAATTAATTTAATATTAATCCGGATTTTAAATTGAATATTTACTAGCGTGACGAGAGTTAATACTTATTGATAAGAATTATGTTCAATATTACTTATTGAGTAAAGAAATATATGAGATTGAATTTATTAGAATTGTCACGAGTGAATAATACGGCAGTTATAGAAATTAAGTCGGGACGCGCGTGACAGTCGCGTCGGGACTAAATTAATGGAATAAAAAGTAAATTAATTCTAAGTCGCCCGTATGGTCATTTCGAGTGAGCCAATGTGTCCGGAAAGGTCGAGGTAGTCAGAAAAGTGTACCCGGGAATCTAGTTTTGGATCTCGGGATGTTTTTAGGCCTAATCGGCAACCCGGAAGGGCATTTTAGTAATTTTCTATTTTAGGCCTTAATTAATGACGAAAATTGTAGGGTTATATCTGATGGGAGTTAAAGTCCTCGAAGGTTAGAAATATTGGAGTTGCAGAGAGGTTATGGAAGAGAGAAGAGAGAAGGTTCCCAAGAAGGAGAACCACCAACCCTACACCATCCTCACCAATTCCACCACCAGCGCGTAGATCGGAAGAAGATGATCGTCCCTATACCACTCAAATTCGTCGGATCAGACCTTTGACTTCCAGGCAAGTATCTAACTTGTTGTTCTGTAGTTGATAACACATCCATGATAGTGTAGGAGATAATAATTTTATGTTTTCATGAAAGATGAATGATAATTGGGAGATTTATATTGAAATTCTGAGTAGAAACCATGTTAGGACAACCCTATTGTTATATGCTGATTAACTACGAAATTGATGTCCAGGACGTTAAATTCTGGAAAAATTAGGAAGATATTGATCATGAAGATAAAAATCGGGTTCTTGATGGATTAGCTTGAATTCACCCTTTAATTGATGCCCTTTGATGAATTTGTATATGTTTTACGTTAGAAATCATGTATGTAGGATAATACAACTGTTGGTTTGATTGTTTGGGAGTTTGGGAAGAATTAATAAAGGATTTGAGGATTTATGTTAATGAAACCCGTAGGTAAAGAATTGCAGAATTTGGGTCAAGAACTGCTCGATCGATCGATCGATCGACTAAAGAATGTCGATCGATCGATCGACCCCCTTTCGTCGATCGATCGACTCCTCCTGGAAATGGAAACTTTTTCTCCTTTTAAATGTTAATTCAATCCCAATGTGTAAGGACCTTTGGACATAATTTAAATATCATAATGGGACTTGAGAAGGACCAGTAGGGTATAAGTAGGGTCCGGGTAAGACGACTTTATATGAGATTTAACCGTGGGATTTCGAGGGTATAAATTGAGTGGGAAATCGTGCGTACGTTAAATTAGGTCTTATGAGAATTAAGAAGGACTTAGACCAGTAGGGTAGTGAGAGTATACCTACTGATTTTATACTTATCAAGAGGATACCCTTCGAGAGTCGAGAAGTACTTAAGGATTTGCGATAATTGAGAAAATAAAGAGAATGATTTAATTATACGTAGAACTCGGGCGTTATGTGTCACGCATGGTTCGAATAAATTATGGGTCGTGGGTGTACCTAGCTGAATGATGTGAATATATATATATATATGGGTACTTGTGTATATATATATATATATATATATATATATATATATATATATATATATATATATATATAATATTGTATATTTGTGTGTAATCATACCCGCGCTACTTGCAATCACGGAGGTTCCGCGCTGGGACAGTCTTATCTCGATTGTACCTTTATGGGGGATATTGACTTGTACCCTAGAACGTAGCATCCTCAGTACAGGCTATCCGAGAATGATAGTCAGACGGTCCTAAGAGACGTGAGGGTATGTGCTGACCTCTTAGTGACTTGGAACTATGCTTCGCCTCAAATATGTGTGTTTTATGTTAATACAGTTCGAGAGTGATTTCGAACTAGTATTTCCCTTTTTTATGAGAGATACGGGGACTTGATAGCAGAGTATGTCGGCACCATAGATTTATATGGGGTTCCCTATTAGTATATATATTATGAGAGTGATAAATATATGTACCTGTGATTAATCTACTGTGCTTGTAAGTAGATAAAATGGAATAATTAATATTAAATGAATTAAGTGGTTGCGAACTTAAGTCCGTATTTGGATGAACATAATTGGCTTACTATATTCATAAGAAAAGGCTATCAGATATAAACTCTAGTTATGCGATTACTTGGCACAAAAATTGGTGAAGGGAAATTGAGTTAGATTAGTGAATCGGGTTAAACTAGTGAGTTGGGTTAGCTTTATCTAGATTAGTTTAGTGGTACGTTAGGCGTGCACACTAGTTGAGGGGTGAGAATTCCCAAGTGAGTGTCGAAGTACTAACATGTATGTAATATCAACTGGTAAGTATTTTAAATACTTGCTAAACTATTTTTAAAGTTGTTTTATACTCAGGCTCTGACCCGTTTCCTGTCATCTCTTCTTTCTCTTGTATATATATATATATATATATATATATATATATATATATATATATATATATTACAGGTGCCCAGCCACAGGGGCGTCAGGCTTAGATCTTTGGACTGTTGACGTGCTGCAGCTAGCGTGGGAGTTGCAGGTCCTTGTAGTAGACGACTTCATCCTTGTCTTCTCAGTCTTCTATTTAGTCATTTTTAGATAGGGCATGTGTCGCCCATTTTCAGTCTTATCTAGTTCAGAGAGATTTGTACTCTTTATTTATTTCAGTATTCTGTTTTAGTTGGGATTGCTTTTTAATATTACATTGTCCTTCGATTTGGGATAATTTATTTGGATTGATTCATTTAGTATGTTTATTCCACTTGGATGGTTTGGTATTTAATATTATTATCCGTATTCACGAGAAAGGTTTCGTATGTTAAATCATAATAATAGAACTTAATCTATAAAATTAAATGTTTTGACACTTGGCCTAATTATTTATTAGGTGATTAATAAAGAAAAATTGTTTTTCGACAATGATGCTAAGAATGAACCAACCGGACACTTTGATTTAATTCAATAGAGGATTGATCACCCGATATTTAATTAGGCGGGGTGTCACAAAACCTCACCTATTTTGATCAAATTTAAAAATTGTTCTTGCATGGGAATCAATCTTGATGCAATTTCTTCTCTCTATGATATAATCGAAAAGTATACAGAAAATTTCACAAATAGAGGGGACACGACCATTATCAAGCTCAAATGTCAAGGGATATTATTGTTACTGAACGCAAATGTCAACGGATATCGCCATAATTTCCCAAAATACGTGAGAATTCTATGTAATAGATCCAATATATAGGAGAGGTCAACTGTATATATCCCAAACACGTTGTTGGATATATCACCAGAATAGAATGGAGAAGGATAGTAACTCGACTTACAGTGCATGGGACATTGTCACTGTTGAGAAGCTGTGGCCAAGTTGGGACGATTCCATCTCTTACAGGAGCTCTAAGAGGCCATGCACGACCAAACATTCTTTTTCTAACAGCAAGAGGCCTTTCAGTCTCACCTAATTTCCTGAAGCTCAATGGCAACCTCTTGTTACCTGTCGTCATCTCAATCCCTGATGTGCCATGATAGCATGGTTCTAGAATGTCGTACATATTTATATTCTGAATATCCTGGGTATAGTCAATCAAATACATAAGAACAAAAATCATATAATATGTCTGAACTTTCATAAAAAAAAAATATGAGGAAGCAGTATCTTACTTCATCAACTTTCGAAAGCTTGCTTTCACAATTCTCACTGGCAGGATTATAATAGTTTCCTTGACATTCACTACTAACTTCCTGCGGTATGTACACTTGAATAATCAGAAAAAGTAAAGCTTTCAATAGTTCTTAAAACTTTGGATATGAAGATGTTTGCTTTTGAAATAAAATCCCAAATTAGAAAAAATAATTACTACCCCTGCTACAATTTAACACTCAAGTTGCAACATAATATTTGAAGTGAAGTTTAAGTTTAGAGAGAGAGTTTTGAAAATATACACTTTTGTAGCATAATCCCTCAAACTTTAAATGCATATTGCTCAAACTATGTGTGAACACATATCCCTCAAATGTTGAAACTTAAAAGGGAACTCTCGAATCTTAATGGGACGGGAGGAATAATTGTCAATCAAGTAATGTAATTTCTATATACCTCTGGAAACCCAGAATAAAGGTAAACTGATGCAAGTGATGGAGTGTCTTCACGTGCAATGAGGTTGAATTCACAATTTGTATTTTTAAATATTCAATTTCAATGTTTATTGGCGTTGAACAATGTTTAAAAAGGCTTTTGAGGCTTATGCGCCTCGAGGCGGGCAAAAAATGCCTCGATTTGAATTTGGGGCTTAAGCCTCAATGCGCCTCAAGGCTTACGCCTCAATGAGCCTCACGCCTTTTTGCTGAGGCGTAGGTAAAAAAAACTTTTTTTCTTCTTCCATCACGAAGTCTGCTTTTTTAAAGGTTAAAGTTCTTCATTTTTCTAAAATTGCACTCAATTTAAAAAAAAATGTTATTTAAATCTACTAACTCTTATTCTTTTTTTCTTTTTTTGTTTTAAAAATGCACTTAACTTTTACTATTTATTATTGTAACTTGAAAGAAATTTTAAAAAAATAACTAATATGGGAATGAAACTTGAAAAAATTGATTTTGTCAATTTGATTTTGCATTGATTAATTTATTGTCATATTATAAAATAACCAATGTGAATGAAACTAAAAAAAATGATTTGGTCAATTTGATTTTGCATTGATTAATTTATTGTCATATTATAAAATTAATAATATGTAAAAAAGTCATCTCGGGGAAACAAAAAAATGTTTAATTATGTGCGAAAGTCCTCAAAGATGTTTTTTTTTGCAGTTTTATTTTATATTTCTTTGTTACTTTATTTTTTATGGTTTTATTAGTATTTTTTTAATATTATTTTGTTCTTTTTTTTTTGTGAGGCTTACGTCTCACTACGCGTCGCCTTGCTGAAGCCAAAACGCCTCGCCTCGCCTCGCCTCGCCTCGCCTCGCGCCTTTTTAAACATTGGCGTTGAATTAGAAGAATATTCTCAAAGGAATATTCTCTATACTAGTTAGGGGGGTTACTTAGTCACCAAGTATTCTAAAGCCTATACAAATGCTTGTAACCCTCATTTTGGGGATATTGAATGACATTAGAGAGAGTTCTCCGTATTGGTTGTGTTGTGATTATTGTTAGTGTGTGTTGTTTACATCATAACACTATCTGTAGCTTCAAACAGCAACTAATAGTGATACAGATGCACGTTTCCATGTTTGGTCGCAAAAGAGATGTACAATTAACTTCTACCAAAGAATTTAAGGTATATTTCCAAAATTTTCATTTTATTTGGTAGATGATTAACTTCTACTTATTGTGCGCGCGGAGGTCTGGACCCTAAAATACCTCCCAAAATGCATAGCACAATAGGTTGCAAATCCAAATGTAAATATTATGAGAAAACAAATGTCAAAATGTTGTGTCAATCTAAAACTTTGAAAACATAAGTTTGCCAAAAGATAAAGGGATATGTGTGTGGTGAAGTAAATGAAACTCATATCGTCCTGTATCAGAATGAAAAGTCCACCCACCTTAAATAGGTCATTTGAGATGAGGCCCATCCCATGTACAAATGGAATAAGAGCATTGCCATCAAACTCCGGATCCGTAACTCCATTTCCCACCATGTAGCCCTGCACATAACTATTTACATTGCAGCCAAAAATCTTAACTTATACAAGGAGGTTTTCGTATTGTCTTGGAACATACCTTAAAGTTGAGGTTGGGCTTTATACCAGCATCAATTCCTATGGAAGATCCAGAACTATGCTTAGGTTTTTCCTCAACTTAAACATATTTTTCACCGTTAGATGAATTTAGATGCATTCTCTCTCCTAATGATTAAATGCATCTAAGTGAAAAATATGGTCCCATGTATTTACTTTAGATATTTACAGGAACACAACTACATATATACATACATATGTTATATGGAGTTTAAATTTAAGAATAAATACCTTTCACAACTTCATAAGCCAGAGTTGGCACATATACTCCAGCATATGACTCTCCAGCAATAAAAAATGGATTGGTGAGGAATTCTGGGTATAGCTCGAACCACTGGCAACACCATAAAAAATTGCAGAAACATGAACATTTCAGATATATAATACTACATATAACTACCATGTTCATCTTCCTATGTTTTTTTTTCATTCTTTATGAGAAATGATTACCTTAAGGAGAAATGTGTGCGAGTCAGAAGCAGTCTTTATGTCTCCTGTATTGTAGTCGGATTCATTTCCTGAGTAAGAAAATCCAACACCAGCAGGAGAGTCCAAATATATAATGTTGGATACCTGAAAGGAAAATTCATCTTTAAATGAGTTGATTTGATAACTGCAAGTCAACTTAAAACGTATACTCCTACCAATATTTTACATATCATGAACAAAAAGTGAAAGAACTATTTAATATATGCACATCAAACCTTGGACCAGCTGTAGGGATTGAGATGTAGTTGGGGAAGGCTTTCACGCGTCTTTCCCTTTTCAAAATTGAAGGGACCTGCAAAGTAGAATATAAAAAAATCTTTTATAAATTGCTAGGAATAGTATAATAATATTTTTTCCTATATATATGTGAGACTGACCCAGTAATCCCAATATTTCCCCTAAGTAGTTAGAAAGACAAAAACTAACATAAAAAATAATATAAAAAGGTAAACCGGTAGAGTACACCAAAATGACTCGCGTGTCAATTCCAAATTCAGGAACAACAGCCTTACAAATCTAAGGTAGATGAACCATTGAAATAAAACCAAAATGAAACATTTTGTGCAATTTAGATTGCCATCGCATTTGAACCTAAAAACGGACAGTTAGGAATTAGACAAAAATATCAACATTTGACTCTCAGCTAGGTATTCTACACCCAAAGATTTACTATTAATACATAGTTATTCAGCAAATTAAGTACATATGTCTCTTTCTCCCCCTTTCTAATCATATTAGCACCTATAATCATAGATCCGGTAATAATTGTATCTGTGTGTACACACGAATTTCCCTAGTATGAGTAGTAATAATCATAAAAATGCAACAAAAACCAATATCATGTAGATCACAAAATAGGGGATGTGGCCTAAAATATTTCCACATATCATATAGCATATAGGTCAAAACTTGGGATTGGAAACAAAAGGGTTGAAAATGACTTGACCCCCAATTAGTCATAACACCAATTTCATGCAAATAGGCGTCAATTTGATTGAAATAGGTGTTGATTAGCACGAAATCTGTCATTTTTGCATGACATAAGTGTTATGACTAAGGTGTTATTTGTTTTTACCTCTTTAAGTCTGAATTTGAACCATTCAGAGATGTACCAAAAATTGTTTATTTTTTAAATGATTAAGAAGCTACCAACTAAATTTGGCTTTTAATGAGATGTAGACATATTTTTCTCAGACTTTACATTGAGTAGTCTTCAGATTTTAAATAAAGTTCATCCATATATCCATAAATAAGTTTGTTAAATCCGCCTAACTTAACCAGTCTTAATAATTCACGAGATTGACTAGTAGTCTTTCAATCAATTTGTTTCTCCACAACTAAGAAAAAGGAAAATAAATAAATAAATAAATAAATAAAAGAACATATATGATTCATACCATGCTCATATACGAAGCCATCAAAACTAGAGCATCCGGGTCCCCCATTAAGCCACAGAACCAACGGATCCTGAGATGGATTTCTTTCGGAAAGAACGAAATAGTAAAACAATTTCTTGCCATCACTTTCAGCTATCGGCACATATCTAAAATACCCAAATAGTCAAAATTAGAACCCATGCCCATCACATAAAAAGACATGAATAGTTGGAAAAGGATGCGTACCCAGAATAGTGTTTTGAGGGGAAAGTGGCATCGAAACCAGGAATCTGTGTGACCAATGCAGTTTCAGGAGCTGATTGTGTTAACAGAAAGAGTGAGGCAAGTGAAACGTAGATCAGCAGTAGTATCTGGAAGTGAAAAAAACATGGGATAATACTATTCCTCCTATCCATGGTCACTCGACTCGATGTTTGTTGTGAGATAGTGGTACTCGTGGTGGTGCCTAAAATAGTATAGTCTTGGTTGATGGGGTATCAAATTGTTAGTTTTTCTTGCTTACAAGGAAAGAGAGTGCAAGGGGGAACGTGTGACCGGAGAGATCGGGTGGGATCCACAATTCGCATGATCAAATAGCACTGGTGACACCGTTGTTAAAATAGGGATACAGTCAAGTAGCACCAAGCAGTTTGGTGGGCTGGGCCTAAGAAAGGGTGATGCTAACAACCTTGCTTCTGTTACAAAATTTGGGTGGAAAATCGTCAATAATGATAAATCTCTTTGGACGGAAGTGTTAAGAAAAAAGTATAAAATCAACCTGCCTCTGGAAGAAAAAGAACCAAACTTTCCACACTTGATGGGGTATCTTCAAATGTCAAGAAACCCTCATGGGTAAGATTTGTTAAATCATACTGTTTTGTTAATCACAAATTCGAATATGAATCGTAAGGTTACATCACGAATAAAACAGTTTTGACATGAATCCAGGATGTTTATCTTCATGCAATCACATAATCGAAAATTCCTTAATGAATACGATTTAAAAACTGACATTTGTCCATCGTTGTTGAACGGATTAAAGTGACTTGAATGCTCCTTTAATTCCTTTCTTAAACAGCCCGGAATGAGAAAAATGGATTTCGGATTTTCTCTCCCTCCTTAGAAACAGTGTGTGTTGAGATGACTCTAGATGGTGTAGAGGTCTCTATTTATAAGGGGAAGAGCGCCGGAATCCTAGCAGAGGTGGGACTCTTTCCAAGTCTCCCACTAATGCCACTAACCATCATGTGACTAACGGATAAGGTTCACCCAAATCTTTTAATATCTTTATTTATCACATTCCTAATTAATTATCTAATATTTATCAAGACCACAATTATGGGAAATTCAGAATTTAATAAAATTGAAATTAAATAATTAATTTCGTTACGTGACATTAATTTCCAACAGTCTCCCACTTGGTCTTAATAATTCGTATAATTAAATTAGGTATCATAAGGTGCACAATCATTGATAAATTCAGTTTGCTAAATCAAATGATTCACCGATGCGAGTCATGGCGGTTTCATGATATTCAAGAGCAAGGTTCCTTCCATGTACCACAATACCAATGTTTCATTCAACTAAGCCTTTAATATTGGGTATCATAATGGCCTCATAATGCCCTTTTCAATAAGGACTATTTCTGTCAACAATAATTCATAATTATATGCATGCTTTCTCAAAAGACAGAAATAATAGAAATCAGAAACACTTTTATTGAATTCAAGTAATGGTGTCAAACAACTAAGCCAAAATAGCAATCATAGTCTAACTAATCGAGACCCATCTCTTTGACATGTTCCATAAAGGTCTTCGGAGATAGTCCTTTCGTAAGAGGATCTGCTATGTTACCACGCGTACTGATGTGATCAATTGACACTCTTTGTTTCTGAACTTCTTCTTTAACTGATAGGTATTTTATCTCAATATGCTTAGCAGCCTTAGTATACCTATCGTTCTTCGAGAAGAAGACTGCTGCGACATTATCACAGTGAATTTTCAGCGGCTTAGATATTGACTCCATAATTCTAAGTCCTGAAATAAAGTTTCGCAGCCATAATCCATGATTTGTAGCTTCGAAGCAAGCTACGTATTCAGCCTCCATAGTAGATGATGCAATGACACTTTGCTTAGCACTTTTCCATGAAACGGCTCCTCTAGCCATAAGGAAGACATAACCCGAAGTGCTCTTTCTACCGTCAAGGCATCCCCCAAAATCTGAGTCTGAATAACCAATCACCTCAAGGTGATCAGTCTTCCGATATGTGAGCATGTAATCCTTGGTCCCTTGCAGGTACCTCAGCACTTTCTTTGCAGCTTTCCAATGGTAAATCCCCGGATTACTTTGATATCTGCCTAGCATCCCAACAGCAAAAACTGATGTCCGGTCTAGTGCAGACTTGTGCATATAACAAGCTCCCTACGAGCGAAGCATAAGGCATGCCTTTCATGTGCTCCCTTTCTAAATCACTTCCAGGGCATTGACTTAAGCCGAACTTATCCCCTTTTTGAAGTGGAACATTAACGGGATTGCAACTTTGCATGCTAAATCTTTCTAAAACTTTGTTAATGTAAGCTTTCTGAGACAGTCCCAATGTTCCTCGTGATCTATCCCGAGATATTTCTATCCCGATCACGAAGGATGCCTCACCTAAATCTTTCATTTCAAAGTATTTATAAAGGTACTTCTTGGTTTCACTTAATAAACCAAGATCACTGCTGGCGATAAGTAAGTCATCAACATATAGTACTAAAAACACAAACTTACTCCCACTGATCTTCAGGTATATACACCGATCAACAGTGTTTTCCTTAAACCCAAAGGATATAATGGTATCCTGAAACTTAATGTACCATTGACGAGAAGCTTGCTTTAGACCATATATTGACTTCTTTAACATACAGACCATGTTTTCTTTTCCTTCCTTTATGAAGCCTTGTGGTTGTGACATGTAGACTTCTTCTTCTAAACTCCCATTTAGAAAAGCTGTTTTTACGTCCATTTGGTGTAACTCCAAATCATAATGAGCCACCAACGCTAATATGATTCTTAGTGAGTCCTTCTTTGAAACTGGAGAGAAGGTCTCATTATAATCAATGCATTTTCGTTGATTAAAACCTTTGGCAACAAGTCTAGCTTTATGTTGTTCGACATTGCCTTGTGAGTCAAGTTTGGTCTTAAAGATCCACTTGCACCCAACTCGTTTTTGTCCTTCTGGCAATTCGACCAACTCCCAAACTTTATTGTCATTCATAGATTTTATTTCTTCATTCATGGCATTGACCCATTTATCTGAATCATCACTAGTTACAGCCTTTTCATAAGAAACTGGATCATTAATATCTCCTATGTTAAATTCGGTCTCTTGAAGGTATACCACATAATCATCCGGAATTGCCGATCTCCTTTCTCTTTGAGATCTTCTTAATGGCATTTCCTGTGGTGCTTCAAAAGTTTCATCGGTTACAATCTCATTATGTGGTTGTTCAGTCGGTTGATCATTCACTTGTTGTTCATTGTTATTAATTGGGTCAATGACCGGTGCAATAACTTCATTAGGAACAACAGGTATGTTATGAACTCTGGGTATAGGAATTTGTACCCTGACTTCTTGAATGATCACCTCCCTCTCTTTTATACTCCCACTTACTTCACCTTCTTCAATGAATTTAGCATTTTCAGTTTCTATGATTCTAGTTGTATGATTTGGACAATAGAATCTATATCCCTTTGACTTTTCTGGATACCCGATGAAATGACAAGATAATGTCCGAGGATCCAATTTCTTTTCATGAGGGTTATAGATTCTAGCTTCCGCTGGGCAGCCCCATACACGTAAATACCTTAAATTGGGTTTCCATCCTTTCCACAGTTCAAAAGGGGTTTTTGAAACTGACTTACTAGAAACCCTATTTAAGATGTGTACAGCGGTCCTTAATGCATGTGTCCACAAAAATGTAGGCAACTGTGTCCTACTTATCATACTCCTAACCATTTCTATAAGGGTACGATTACGCCTTTCAGCTACACCATTCTGCCAAGGTGATCCTGGCATTGTGTATTGGGCGCAAATACCTAATTTCTCAAGGAGTTTAGCAAATGGGCATGGGCGTTGCCCTGACTCATCATATCTACCATAATATTCACCACCTCTGTCTGATATAATAATTTTCACCTTTTTGCCTAGTTGCCTCTCAACCTCATTAATGTATATTTCAACGACGTTCACAGACTGAGATTTATCATGCAACATGTATAAAATGCAATAACGTGAAAAATCATCTATAAAGGTGATGAAGTATTTCTCTCCACCAATGGATGGAATATCAAAAGGTCCACATATGTCTGTATGTATTATTTCAAGTAGCTGGGTGCTTCTTGTGGCTCCTTTCTTTGTATGTTTGGTCTGTTTTCCTTTAATACAGTCCACACATACATCATAATTGGCCCAATCCAAGTTATGGAGTATTCCATCTTTAATGAGCCTTTCAATTCTCGACCTGGATATGTGCCCTAATCTTTTATGCCACAAATAAGCAGATTTTTCATCATCAAGTGTACGTTTCGTACCAACATTAGGATGCAGGGCCACAAGAGTTTCAGAAAAATTCATTTCAAGATTCAATCGATATAAACCATCTAATAAAAATCCAGAACCAACATTATTAGAATTTTTAATCAAACCAAAACCATTGTTCTTAAATTCAATTGCAAAACCATCTAAAGCGAGTTTAGAAACAGAAATTAAATTCCTAGAAACTGTGGGAACATAAAAGGTTTCTTACAAATCTAAAATAAATCCAGTGCTTAAAATCAGGCGAAAGACTCCAACAGCTTCTATTTTAGCCTTTACCTTATTGCCCATGTAGAGAAAATGCTCATTTGGATTTGTTTTGCGGATCGAAATGAAGCCCTGCATCGAATTAGAAACATGACATATAGAGCCAGAATCAATCCACCAAGTGTTAGAAGGAACATTAATAAAGTTTGATTCGAAACAAACATAAATAAAGGGTTTACCCTTTTTCTCGAACCAAGCCTTTCGTTTATGACAATACCTTTGGAAATGGCCCTTCTTTTTACAGAAGTGACACTTGTCGTTCTTTTCCTTCTTCACAGCAGCAGTTGATGGTTCAGCTTGATGAGACGGCCCAGGACCTTTCTTAATGCCCTTGCCGAACTTCTTCTTAAAACCAGCTCCTTTGACTGTAAGATTTGCCACCTGTCCTTTAGTCACATGGCCATTCTGTTGCTTAAGCCTTCCTTCCTCCTGTACCAACATGCTTTGCAAATCATTTACATTCCACTTATCTTTTATAGTGTTGTAATTGATTTGAAAAGGCCCATACTCAGGAGGTAGGGAGTTTAGGACGAATTGAACGAGAAAAGACTCGTCCACTGTCATGCCCAAAACTCTAAGTCTAGCAGCTAGATTGGTCATTTCTATAATGTGCTCATTCATGGTTCGAGTACCATCGAACCTCATAGTGGTGAGGTCAGCCATCAGTTTCCCAGCAAGGGATTTATCAGCAGTGCGAAAGCGTTCCTTAATGTTGTTCAAATACTCTTTCGCTTTCTTAGTTTCAGGTAGGGAGGTCTTAATGTTAGCAGCAACACACATTCGCATAAACATTAGGGCCAACCTATTGGATCGAGACCATGCTTCATGGACAGCAATTTCATCCTCGCTACTGGTATCAGTAATAGCAGCGGGTTCATCACACATAATTGCCATGTCCAGGTCAAGAACCCCTAGGCTGAACTCAATTTGCTCATTCCATTCAGAAAAATTAGTTCCATCAAATTTGGAATAGGACTGAGCTTGCGAATACAGGTTAAGGGGAACTGCAATTAATAACAATGTTCACAAATTTAAATTTCACACACAGCAAAATTGCAAGGGTCGAATATTAAATTGTTGACTGAAATTTTGGCATATTTCATTTACATTCTGAATATCACGGAATCTGTGTTAATCATCACATAATATTCAAATTGTAAAGATATATTACCCTATAATTCATTTATCATGGTCCCATAATTTTGTCATCTGTGTTTGTTGCCTAATTCATTTAATACCATGATTAATGGACTTAATGTCAACTATTATGTTTTTACAAAACTAGTTCTAATGTTGTTCAATTCAGATATTAGCATGTGTTGCGCCTCAATCCAATTTTATAACTAACATTAGAATAAGTCTTTAATGAATGTAAGTATATTATTCGTACATGCAGTCTCAGCCTGTGTTTGGCCTTTGACTTAACTCAAATGAATAATTGTTTACATGTCTCAACTTAAATATAGTTAATTATGCATTAATATTAACTATAATATTTAATCTATCAGTAATCACAAAGATACCAATAGTAGCTCGAATGCCTCAAAAACATAATTGCCCAGGTATAAAAACACGTAATACATGAATTTTGCCAAAAATGGAAAAAATGAGTTTTCACCATGGAATTGAAGTAAAACATGCCAGAAAATCAAAACTTTTTGCGGAACATTAATATCAATTTTCTGTAAAGAGTTATAAGCCCCGAGATTATTTCCTAAAATGGCAAAACCGGGGTTTTGAGGGCCTTAACGACGTCAAAACGCAAAAGTAAGGTGGTGCCCATTGTTTACAATGGGTTTTGTTTATTTTGACGTTTCCAGTCGACCATGTCAGTTTCCTAAAATTCCGAGCAAGTTTTGACCCTTTATTCTCACCAGTGAGTATTGGAGACAGAAGAAAAACGTCACAGAAAATCTCAGACACATTTTAAGAGCAGATTTAATGACAGAAAAAAGACGTCGCAGAAGGTCTCAGGTACAAAAGCAATTTCGTTCTTAATATCATAACACAAATTCAAATTACCATATGTACGATTATCGTATTTATCAAAATTTCCAGATTTCTAGATTTACCAAAAGTTCCAGAAAAATTAAATTTCCAGATTTCCAGAAAAACAAAATTTCCAGATTTACCAAAATTTCCAGATTTCCAGAAAGAAAAAAAATTCTAGATTTCCAGATTTTCAAAAGATCATAAATCAGAATGTTATAAAGAAATTTTCATTAACGGAAAACATGAGATTATAAACCGAAAGCTCTGATACCACATGTTAAATCATACTGTTTTGTTAATCACAAATTCGAATATGAATCATAAGGTTACATCACGAATAAAACAGTTTTGACATGAATTCAGGATGTTTATCTTCATGCAATCACATAATCGAAAATTCCTTAATGAATATGATTTAAAAACTGACCTTTGTCCATCGTTGTTGAACGGATTAAAGTGACTTGAATGCTCCTTTAATTCCTTTCTTAAACAGCCCAGAATGAGAAAAACGGATTTCAGATTTTCTCTCCCTCCTTAGAAACAGTGTGTGTTGAGATGACTCTAGATGGTGTAGAGGTCTCTATTTATAAGGGGAAGAGGGCCGAAATCCTAGCAGAGGTGGGACTCTTTCCAAGTCTCCCACTAATGCCACTAACCATCATGTGACTAACGGATAAGGTTCACCCAAATCTTTTAATATCTTTATTTATCACATTCCTAATTAATTATCTAATATTTATCAAGACCACAATTATGAGAAATTCGGAATTTAATAAAATTGAAATTAAATAATTAATTTCGTTACGTGACATTAATTTCCAACAAGATTAAGTGGAACGTGGAAAATGGTAGAAACATTGACATCTTCAAGGGTTGGTGGATTGGGGGCAAGAAACTTAACCCCTTGGACCACCCGGCCCCACTTGAGAATGCAAATGTGGACACCCTCATTAATCCTAACGGGAAGTGGGATAGTGCACGCATTAGCAGCAGTTTTAATGATCACACTATTAATGATATCTTGAACACACCACTCCCTAGGATGGGGTTGCGCACCAATAGACCCTCTTGTACACCTAGTAAAAATGGCAAATTCTCTAGTAATTCTTGTTATCGTTCCTTGATCCACAATGAGGATCACCCTTGGGATGTGTGGAAAAAGGTTTGAAAACTCGACATCCCCCCTAAAATCACTACATTCCTATGGGTTACTTTACATGGAAAGCTTATGACTAATGAACACCGTCTAAGAAGGGGTTTCAGTACGAATGGTGATTGCCCACGATGTGGGTCGATTGAGTATGGTATCCACCTCTTCAAAAACTGTTTCTTTGTTAGAAAGGTTTGGGAGGGGCTTGAATACTACCATGTTGATGATGACAGCAACACGGGTATTTTGTCGTCGTGGATTTCAAGTGATGTTTAGAGCCAACACGGGCATAACAGGTATAAGCGTTTCATTATTACTTTATGGCATATCTGGAAGGCAAGAAATAATTATGTTTTTAATAATGTAAATGACTCCCCTTTTACGATTGTTCATCTAACAAATTTTTTTCTCAAAAACATGTTTGAAGCTCATTCTAACAAGGGAGCAAGCGTAAGGGTGGCAACTTTCATTCACTAACTTGTGATTCAGTTTCTATTGATGCAGATAATTACATCATCTGCACTGAGGGTGGATTTGATCATCGTACGGGACTGGGATCTTTTGGTGGTATTGTGAGGAGTAATGGGGGAGACTAGATCGTTGGCTTTGTGGGAAAGCTGCAGGGTACCGCTAGCCCACTCCGAGCTGAACTTGAAGGGATATTTCATGGCCTAAACATTGCATTGCGAAGAAAATGGAGGAAAGTATGCCTCAAGAGTGATTGTTTGGATGCCATCAACCTCATAAAGCAGGAGAACACGGACAACCACCCCTTGGCTAACACTATTAAAGAGAGCAAAGACCTAACTAGAAGCCTGAATGTGAATCTGGTGTATGTCCCGAGAGCTAGCAACGTCGAAGCTGACTGTATGGTGCGACTGGCGAGGGAGATTGATGACACCTATGTGGAGTATAATATGGCCCCAGATGAGCTCTTAACTATGCTTGATAGGGAGTTGGGCGAGGAGGACTTCTCCTTTGTCTAGGACTGCTTTGTCTATTTTTCTTTGTCTGTCTGTTTTCCCATTGTCACAAAAAAAATATCAAAAAGTCCATTAAATATTTTTTTAATACATATTTGATTCAAGTCTTTTTATTTTGTTTCAAAAAATTCCTCAAACACCTATTTAATTAATATTCTCTTATTTTTAAAGTCCGCGCTAGCGGCATGATTAGGGACTTTTTGAAACAAATAAAAAGGCTTGAATTAATCATGTATTAAAAAATGATCAAGGGACTATTTGGTATATGTCCCTAAAAACATTATGAAAGCGCAATTATAGCATGACACGTATTCATCAGTTGCATTTTAGCACTACTATCGAGGTATAACTAGTTTTTGTTCGGCTCTTCAATTCAAAGCGGTCTGTAATACCCCGTATTTTTATGGCTTTTAAATTTAGGGATTTATTAAATTTAATTGAGATAAATTAATTTAATATTAATCCGAAAATTTGTTTTAAATATTTACTAGCGTGACGAGAGTTAGTAATTATTGGAAATTTGTTAAATATTACTATATGAGTAAAGTAATATATAAGATTGATTTTATCAAAATTGTCACGAGTGAATAAGATGACAATTATGGAAATTAAGTCGGAACGCACATGTGTAGTGTCAGGACTAAATTATTATTATTATTATAAGTGAATAAATTATAAGTAGCACGTATGGTCATTTAGAGTGCGCCAACATGTCCAAAAGGATCGAGATAGTCAGAAAAGTATACCCGGAGGTTTGGTTTGGGTCTCGAGGAGTTTTTAGGCCTAATTGACATCTCGGGAGGGTATTATAGACATTTTGTATTTTTGGGTAATTAAGCCCATGAATTTTCTTAGGATATATTAGCCATTTGTAGTTGTCACTTTGGGTTAACAAACACAAAACCTAAGAACAACCATTAGAGAAGAAGATGGAGAGTTTTTCAAGCAATCCAAGGCCAAGAATTCACCCGATTGCACCACCACCACCACCAAAATGTAGATCGCACGACGAGGAACGCAACCATATCTTTTTCATCAACAAATCATATCCTTGAATCCCAGGCAAGTATATATCTTCCTTTTTTTTAGTTAATGTTTCACCCATGTTAGTTTAGGATTTTTAACAACATGTTTTATGGAAGAAATTGATAATTTAGAGACTTTAAATCGCATGTTTTAGAGGAACTAAATATATTCTGGATATATCAATCATATGTAAAGAATTACCCACGAATTTGTATGAATTTAGAAGCAAGAAATCTCGAAAAGAATTAAAAGAATGGATGTTTCATGAAAATTAGGGTTCTTGATAATTATGTTAATTTTAGCCCATTAATTCGCTACCTTTGATGAATTTGGACATGTTTCACGTAGGAAATCATGTATATAGGTATATAGTACCAGTAGTAATGTTGTTTGGGAGTTCGGGGATCGGTAATGGAGTTTTGGTTGAGGTTGGAGAAGCAAACCCGTAACTTAACAATGGCAGAATTCGTCATAACTGCTTGATAGTTCGATCGACCCCATTCCTCAATCGATCGATCCCTCCTGGAAAAATGCATATTTTTCTCCTTTTGTTTAATTCGATTAAAATGTGTACGAACCCTTTATTATTATTGATAGAGTATAATGGGTTATAAAGAGGACCAGTAGGGTCTATGTAGACTCCGTTGAGTGAAATTAAATGTGGGATGGAATTGTGGGTTAACGGGGAGTAATTCACACATAGAAAATTGTGCATACGTTTACTAAAAGATTGAAACTCGTAAAGGATTTAGACCAGAAGGTAAGTGAGAGTATACCTACTGAAATTATACTTAGTGAGATAGAATACTTCGAGAGATGAGAAGTAAGAATGAAATAAATTATAAATGAGAATAAAATAGACGAATCCGTTATGCGAGATAATCGAGTAATATGTGCTAAGAATGGATGATTATAATTATGGGTCGTGGGCGCACCTAATTTACAAAAATGAGAATATTTATATATATGACTGTGATTGTGCATATATTATGTATCTGTGTAAAAATCATACCCGAGCTACTTGCTATCACGGAGGTATCCGCGCCGGGACAACCTTAGCTCGATTGGACCTTTATGGGGGATATTGACTCGTACCCTAGAAGATAGTATCCTTGATATAGGCTATCTGAGTGATAGTCAGATGGTCCTAAGAGACATGAGGGTATGTGCTGACCTATTAGTGACTGGGAACTATGCTTTGCCTCCATTTGTATATGTTTTGTGTTAATACAGTTCGAGAGTGATTCCGAACTAGTATTTCCCTTAGTACGAGTGATACGGGGACTTAATAGCAGAGTATGCCAGCACCATAGATCTTATGTGGGGTGCCATTAGTATATATATTATATGTGTGAATAATATATATACGTATATCTATATGGGAATTTTCTTCTGTCCATATAAGTAGTTAAGTAATGAATAAATACTTTAACTTTATTATAAGTATGCAGGAACTTTATAACGGTACTGAGTTGTTCTAAATAACGTAAGAAATCTTGAAGAGATTAATTTTTTAAAGTAAATATCATAACCTTACTTTTCACGTGATAAAACTTTATGGAGAATAAGTTAGAGAGACTTATGAGATTTATTAGTACGGTAGGTGTGCACACTAGATGAGAGGTAAAAATTCTCAAGAGAGTATCGCATACTAACATGGTTGTTGCATTAGCCGGTAAGCATTTTAAATACTTACTAAATTATTATTTTTTAAATGTTTTATACTCAGGCTCTGACCTGTTTCCTGTCTTTTACTCTTATATATATATATATATATGTATTACAGGTGCCCAGCCACATGGGCATCATGCATAGGTTCTTTGAATTGGACGTGCTGCAGCTTATATGGGAATTGCGAGCATTTGTTTTAGACGACCTCTTCCTTGATTCAATTCTTGTTTTAGTCCTTCATAGTGAGGGCATGTGTCGCCCGATTCCCTATTCCATTTGGATTTGTTAGAGATTTATATTTATTTATATTTTCCATTGTTTAGTACTCCTTGGGAGTTAACTCTTGTCAGGATGATTTCATGTATGGTTATTTGACTTGGTTTAGTAAATCTAGATGGATTAATTCTTTTGGTGTTGATTGTTATTCGTAGCACTTATGTGATTCTTAGACTGTTGTTTGTTTAAAAAGGTTTTCAAGTTGGAATTTGAAATTGGAAATAAGACTTTAAATTGTTTTGACACTTGGCTTAATTATTTAGGGTGTTTAATTTAGAAATTTTATTTTGCGACAGTGATGCTAAGAATGAACCAACCGTTCACCTTGATTTTAATTTAATAAAGGACTGATCACCCGATATTTAATTAGGCGGGGTGTCACAGGTAGTATCAGAGCATCAGGTTTTAGTGTCCTTATAATCTGTGTTGCTTATTATGCTTCCAGCGTTACTTTATTTGATATAGAGCCCTATGTTTAGGATTGTTGATTTCTATGGTGAGATTCCGTTCTCCTGCTATAACGTATGTACATTAGTGAATCTTATTTGCATTCGGGCGTGTTCGAATAATGGAATATGGCAGGCAAGGGCCATTGGGCGGACAACATGAGGCAAGGCTTAGTTGAGGTTGTAGAGTATATTCGAGGATGATGACTGTAGTTAAGGTCACCCCTATTATAGCATGAGAAGCCAGGACTGTAAGGATGGCTAGGGCACATCCTATGATTTCAAAGTGTTGTTATAGTCGAAAGAGGTGCAAGAGTAGACTCACCCAACGTGGTGTGACTGGGAAAAAGTCAGACAAAACATGGAAGAGAACTATTAGTGGAAATTCTAGAAATGAGGAAATTATGGGTGTTAGCCAAAGGAGGTAAAATATCCAAAGGTTTGGACATATAAAGGAGTGTGGCTAACTAAAAGTGAAAAAATTTGGAGTAAAATTTCTCTTGGCTTGTCGGAACGAAGTTATAATGGTGGGAGTTAGCCACCACTTTTAAAAGTGGAATGTTATGCCTATAGAAGAATCTTAGGTACAGTTTGACCGCATGTTCCTTCATCAGATGTTCAGAATAAGAAGTGAACGTTGTTCTGAACTCATCACAGGAGGACCTGATAGAGGTCCATTTATGAATATGAATCTAAACCGTTAGCGAATCTTGTATCGGAGGATGTAGATACAAATGGAGATGAGGACTCCAAGTGGGAGATCGACTCGTAAAAATAGTTAATAACACTTAAAAAGGGAATTATGTTGGACGGTCGATTCAGAGGTTGACAATGTCGTGCTTTGTCAATGAAGATGATAATGCTTCTTTGTGTGGGAAGCTAAAAGAATAGAAGAATTTAGTCAAGAATAAGACTGGATGCAACGGTGATAGTGTAGCACCATAAGGGGATGGGGATACACATCAAGGGACCCATTTAAATGATTCGAATAACTGAACTCTTACCAAGCGATGGTGAATTCAGTGAGGAATATTGTAGCCATTAGCATGTTCTTTAGGGCCAACAAGGCTAAGGGAACAATGGGGGTAGCCATCAGGAATCGAGACTACCAAAGTGCGAGAGAAGAACAATCCTAATATGGTTAGTATAACAGGTAATAAGTGGATTATGTGTAGAGGTATTTTGTGAAGAGTGAAATCACATGCGTTAATGTTTTCCCGAAGTGAGTAAAGGGAAAAGAGTAGGATGCCTAATAAAGGACAACGATTAAAGTAGTTTTTATTTTGGTTTGGACAGGCGTGTTACGTTCGGGGACCATTTGTGCAGTCAAGATGATTGGTAAGGTAGAATTATGAGTTTTATCCTCGGAGGATGAGACGTGTTTTATGCAACACGAGCGAGTCACTATATTTTGTTCATTGTTAGATTAGCATGTGAGATGAGTTTAGTGCGTATAACTATAATAGTTATTATTATGTTAATATTTTCCCTAGTGTAGCGGGATTATCCTCAGTGCTATCCGCGGAGGATGAATGGGTGTATTAATAGTGTTATATACTTTATTGAGATTACTCATTTTAGTGATGTGATATACGAGTATGATGTTGTCTTGATTACAACTTTATAGTAATGGTTAGTACGATAGTAGGCAGTTATTGCAAGGCTAACGGAGTGGTTGCCTTAGTGCAACATGCTTTGTTCTGGCGAGGCCTCACCTGCGAGAGGGTCGGACTCTCACTTATATTATCTATTTTAGAGACTTCAGAGGGGATAATGGGCTCAAGATATTCGATCCCGGTGTGAGTAGGTACTTTGTTGTTATGATTCAGTATGTATTGGGTTTACTGTTGAGCGAAAAGAGTTAACTCATTATTATGTTTAGCGCTCAGGACTTGGTGATAGGAAGAGCGCAATGATATATCTATCCTTTAGAGATGTTGGAGTTAAGAGTTATACCCATATGTTTGGGGATAGGATTTCGAGAACCCCGATTGTATGTATTCGAGGTTTATAGAATGTGATTACCACCAATACTGAACGACAATGCATTTGGCGAAATATTCTTTGTTAAGTGTAATTACGGGAGGAGATGTAATTTTTCTGTCAAGAGACGGAATAAAAGGGTACATGCTATGGACGAAGGGCCTAACGAATTTCGATAATCGACAATGCTAGGTAGTAGTGTATCGGGGGGTTCCTTATTTGGATTTTGCTTTACGAGACATTCCACGCATAAAACTTAGCATAAGGTTGGAAATAGGGAGATGTTTAGTCATTAGTCCATGAGTTTGGTATCTCTGTCGTAATAGGAGCAGGTAATTATATTTGTAAGTTGGAAGTTGAATTATGATTTAAGGCCATTGGAGTCGGTTGTGTAATAAGAAAGCATTGAAAGTTTTGTTTTATCACCACGAGTTGAGGGGTGGAACCATGATAAGGAGGGTTTAAAATTTTGATTTCTAGGGTGATTGATAGTACTCAAGTGTTATAATAACGTTATGAGCACAAGGAAAATAAAGAATTGGGTGTTATGTGTGAAGCGTATGTGATGCTTACGTTAGTATGCACGGTTTATAGGGTGTGTGGGCATCCTGGTTAGCTGATGTTAAAATCGTCCTAGTTGAAGGGACGTGGGAATAGACGTGTGGAGTAAATGTTTGTGGGACTAACATAACGAAGTGGAAGTGGCAGAGTGGATTAAGCACCGTGTGAAAGATAAGAAATCCATATGTTGATGTAAAAAACTAGACTTGATCTAATTAATTAATCATAGATAAATATGAATAAAGAAATGAGACAAAGGATTTTTAAAGTGGTTCAGCCTTAATGATAATGGCCTACGTCCACCGTTTTGTATTGCTGGGTATTTTTCCTTAATCGTGATGATGATCGCAAGTGATCAATTACCCTGTTATGGAGGGTGTTACAATGTATTTATAGCCCTTAGGCTGTCAGTATGAATAGACAATATGCCGTTATTTAATAGACATATACATCTGTACATAATAAGAATGTTCATTGAATCCGTAATCATCATTTGATCTTCCTGACTAGATGCTCTGTACGTGGAGTAGCTCAGTACGCTAAGTAGATCGGTAAGCTAAGTAGCTTGGTGAATATATTTTATGCCATGCAGGATGACACGTGTCTTCATATAATTAATCCACATCAGCTGACTAATTTTTGTATCAACAGAAGCCCCCAATGTCTCACAGTTGAGGTTGAATATGATAGTGTGGAACATTATGTCCAGAAGTTGCACGGGCACATTTACCCAGTCTTGTTAGATTACAGATCTCCAATACTTGTGAGATTTAATGATTTTGAGCGAGAAATGGCAAACTCGTAAATATTTTGAATCTTCGATAGACGCTTGGGTATTTGCATCTTTTTCATCATTTAGACGCGAAAATGCAATTGTATTTTCTAGTAATCATTTCTTTTCTCGCTTCCCGATGGAGGTCATTTAAAAGTGATAGAATCAAATCATCCTCTACCTTTTGCCTTTTAGACTTCCAAACTCTTTGTCTTCTCACTTTGTTTTCTTACGATCGTTCTTTCTGTCACCCGCCTTAGCTGATTTCTCAGTTTTCTGTAAGAACTTCTTCCTTCTTCTTTCTTTGCTTTAGCCACCATGGTTTATCTTTTCAAATCATTAGATAAGTTCTGGGCTGATTTTACAATTCCCTCTCGGGTTACTCTAGAGGAACCTCCTTGCCCTTCTAATTTATTTTCTTTAGTTGAGTGGCACTAGTTTCCCTCAATTTTTATAGCGGAATGTGGTTTTTCTTTCCCACCTAATCCCATATGTTTGGAGTTTTGCCAATATTTTGATATTATTCCTGCAAGAGTAGCTCCAAATACATGGAGGGTAGTTAATGGCGTATATAGGTTGAACCAAATACATGGAACTCACTTAGGAATTCCTGAAATTATGTATTGTTATAAATTGATTATCAGTGACACTAATTTTTATTTAAAAACTAGGATTTCAAATAGAGCTTTAGTGGTCAATCTTTCCGATGCTAATAGGGACTATTTTGATCATGGGGTTGTCATGAAAAATTGGCAACACCCCCTGTTAAGAGGAAAAGATGTATATCAAGGTCCCAGATATCCACTTTATGGCAATGGGATAGGTTATTTTTAGTTTTTCCATTTAGCTCTATTTTTGTTCGATAAAATGCGTCACTGACATGTATTTTTTGTTTGTTGCAGTTGACAGTAAAAGGAAACCTCCAAAAGAGAGTGACATAAATATAAAAAATTTGACACTTATCTGGGGTTTGCATCAGTCCATTAATGGGGAGCACGAGAGGTATGCCTCTTACTTATTGAGATACAAGAACACCACTTCATCTTTTATTGCTCGTCGTTTTGCCCCTCCTGTGGTAATTGATCTTGATCAAGTACCAGCATCTCGAGAAATCGTAGAAGAATCTTCTTCTGATTTGTGTACCTCTATTGTTGATCTAATGAAGAAGAGGAAGGTTCCTGAGTTCTTTGCCAAGTCTGCTCCTGGTAATGAAGGGGTAAAGAGGAACAAAAATGGTGCCCCAACTGAAGGGATTGCTCTTATCAAAGATATGAGAAAGAAGCCCCATGTTGCCCCTAAACAAGCAGCATATTTGATTAAAGTTATTATCCCAAAAGAGGAAGCACCTTTGATTAAAGAAGCGGCAGTACATGTGATTAAAGGTGCTCCTTTGAGGCGGTTAAGGAGGGGTCTTACTAAAAGGCCTATGGATGATGTTGCCCAACTTACTGGAGTTGGGATTTTTTCTTTAAGGGCTAGTTCTCCAGTTGTCCTTACCCCTGTCTTGGCTAAGAAATTGATCAAGTCAGGGACTCTCCCTGATTGCCGAGCTGCTAAAACTTCAACTCCTCGGGGTAAGGTTATCGATGTGGCAGCCTAAAACCTTGCCTCAGTAAGTGGTCATTATAATTATCTTTCTAATTCTTTATTGCCACGTTTATATTCTGATTCGTGCTTTTCTTCTTCTTACAGTTTTTGGTGTAATTCGACAATATCGTGGAGAAGGATGAAGCCATTAAAGTTTCAACCTCATCCAGTGGAGTTGAGGAAGCCCTTGCTGGGTTGTCAAAGTCTTTAGAGGATTTTCAGCAGAAGTACGAAGAGGATAAAACTACCTGGGAGAATAAAATCCAATCGACTGAGTCAGCTCGTCAACAAGCTATAAATGCCTCCACGAAGTTGGAGGAAAAATTGAAGGTTGCTCTTTCCAGTAAGGTGGAAGCTGACGGCAAGCTTGAAGAGGCTGAACGGTATAAGAAAGAGATTGAGGAGAAGGTGAAGTCTGTTGAAGAGCTTCTCAGGGAGAAAACTTCCTCGCAGAGAGCGAAGAGGAAAGATGTTGTGAAAAAGTCCTTTAGCTCTGGCTGGAACAAAGGATGAAATAAAGCTTTAGTTGTTGTCTCTTCCCAGATGGACTATGCAAGTTTGAAATACTTCAAAGATGGATGGGTTGCAGCTTTGAAGGAGTTTAATATTGATGATGATTCTGAACTATTTCAAAAGCACACTCATGGCCCTCCTCCTTTTGTTGAAGAAGAAGAAGAAGATAAAGTTACATCAGATGAATCTTCTATGGTGATAGTAGAACAAACACCTATTTCTACCCTTCCTCAATCTTCCGAGTAAGTTCAGCAGGCAATAATTTCTACCAAGCAATGCCAATTGCCCTCCGAGTAACCAACTCCTTCATCCAAATCGGTTGAAGATGTTGTAGGAAATAAGGAGAAGGTGTAAAGTTGTTCGACTCTTTAATTGTATTATTTTTCTTCTTTTCCCTTTAGTTGTAACTTTGGTTGTACTTTTCTCTCCTATGATCAATAAAATGGACTTTATTATTTATTCTGAGCTTTCTCCTTTACTTGCTTGATATGTAATTGCACTATTGTTGATTTATTCCTATTTTTTCATGCTAGTTTATTGTCAAGATATAACTCTTGTCAGCTCATGACACAGAGCTGATGAAGAAATGTACTGACTACTTTAAAGTTGGTTATACAGACTTCATTGAGGCTCAAATAATTGATATCCTTAGATTTGATGTTTTTGAGAGAGCAATTGGTGCATACCAATATTTAAAGTGTTTGCTTGATCGGGATGTGACCAATCATGTGGCTTATTATGAAATGATTGAAGATCTTCAAGGAATGATCGAGGAACTTTAACTTCAGCATAAGGAAACCACTGTACTTCTACATGAGGGTTATGAGAAGAAATACCAACGGTTAAGTGCTGATCGGGGCTATGACAAGTTCATTTCAGCCCATAAACAGAGATAGAGCATGCTTAAACTTGAAGTTGGGGAGAACAGAAACATTGTCAAACTGTTGAAGGAGGAAAATATTTGCCTGCAAGAAGAACTGAGTCAGCTGAAATCTGCCTCTTCTTCTAGAGCTCTGGTCCCAGTCAATAATGAGGATTTTTCATTTTTGGAAACTGAAAATGCTGCATTGAGAGAAGAATTAGAGGCTTTAAAACAAACCAGACCTACGTCCTCCTCGCGGGGTAGAGCAAGAGCTGGTCGAAGAAGTATTGAAGAAACTAGGACTCAACAAGCCTTAACAAATCAGGATGCTCAGATGAAGGAAAAACATCAAGCCCTGGCTGAAATGTCCTAGAAAATTCAAAGTCATACCGAGCAAGTTTCCAATCAGAGTTTTGCATTGGAGAGTAAAGAAAACTTGGTGAAGAAACTTCATCAGTAGGTTGAGAGATTGACTTATCAATTTCATAAGCAGCCTAGAGAATTTTGGATGGGGGGATATTATGAAGCTTTGTGCCATCTTGATGCCAGACTAAAGCAGTCAAACAATGAGGGGTACAAGTATGGATGGATGAATGCTCTAGTTATGATGCACGTTGAAAAAGGAAATTCATTGTGTGATTGGTGTGATCTTAGACTGTTTGATCTGTCAGTTCCTCCTTTCAATCTAGACGTTAACTGGATTCCAGTCAGTTCCATTCCTCAGTTCTTGATCTCTAAGTACCTTGGTGATTACTAGCTTCATGAAGATTTTGAGATATATCGGCCTCAATATTTGCTTGATCGACCGATTTTGAGCAACATCAGAATGCTGCGAGATATGAATTTTATCAACTCTTCTTATGCCTTAGATGATCCTCCAGCTGGAATGGATCATGTACCTAAATCGAAAGGAAAAAAGCTAATAGAATAGGAAATTTGTATTTAATAAAGAAAAGTTCATCTTTTTGTAATTTTCTTTCCTTGGAAATAAATTCTAAGATGTTTCTCTTATTATATTATCTTTTGATGAGTATATATATTTATAAAGGGACAATTTATCTTGTTTTATTTTAATTGCCTAGACAATGGAACTTTTTTCCATTTGTTTCCTAGTTGTAGTGTCTTGTCACCCATAAGTGCCTAAGCAATGGAATAATTTTCATTCCATAGTCCTGCTTAGTTGTAGCAATCTTATCTAGATTACCTTGGTGCCTAGACAGTGGATGTCCCGTGAGGTCACCCATCTTCTTGCCTAGTTTTAGATGCCCCTTGAGGTCACCCATAATCAAATAGGCCTTGTCCTGTATGATTATTATGCCAACATTGTTGGTTAAGTTTATTGATGTCGACTAACCGTAGTTGGTGCTTGCTAATATGTCGACCAACCGTAGTTGGTGGTTAGTGGTTGTTGATATACCGACCAATCGTAGTTGGTGGTTGTTGATATGCCGACCAACCGTAGTTGGTGGCTGTTGATATGCCGGCCAATCGTAGTTGGTGTAGTGTGTAGCACTACTACTTCGAAAAAAATTGAACTAAAAAGAATATAGGAAAAATATCATTTTTATTCATTGAAATACTGGGGTACATGTGAGTCTACATTTCTGATAATATTTGCGCAGGTGCTCTGCATTCCACACATTTTTGAATTCTTCCCCCTCTAAGGTTTCTATTCTATAGGTTCCAGGTCGAACAATCGCGGTAACACGATAAGGTCCATGTCAGTTAGCCTCCAGCTTATTATGCTTCTGAATGACTTTATTGAGCACATAATCTCCCTTTTTAAGGTCACATTTCTTGACTCTTTTATTGTAGAACATGTCAGTTTGTTGTTGGTAAGTTACGTTCCTGATTGCCACATCTTCTCTCACTTCCTCGATCATGTCTAGGTCTAAACGTCTCATCAAATCACTTACAGGAGAGTTGAAATTAAGCACCCTGTGAGTGGGTAGGCCCAGTTTAGCTGGTATAACTGCTTCACTTCCAAAGGCTAATATGTAAGGAGATTCCCCAGTTGTTGTTCGGGGAGTTATTCGGTAAGCCCATAACACAGAATGCAGTTCATTAATCCAGTTCCCTTTTGCATCATCCAACCATTTTTTCAACCCGTTCAATAAAGTTTAGTTAGTGACCTCCGTTTGCCCGTTACTCTGGGGATGGCCTGGTGCAGAATGGATCTTCTAGACATTGGACTATTGGTAGTATGCAACGAACTCCTCATTTTCGAATTGGGTTCCATGATTAGTGATGAAAGTATGTGGCAGACCATACCTTCAAATAATGTTCTTCCAGATGAACTGATAGACCCTTTCATAGGCCATGTCAATAAGAGGTTCAACTTCCACCCATTTAGTGAAATAATCAACAGCAACCACTAAGTATTTAAATCGTCCTTTGGTAGTTAGCAGAGGCCCGACTAAGTCTATGCCCCACATAGCGAATGGCCAAGGTGAGGTGATTGGGGTTAATAATGCCTGGGGAGTTCTTCGGATGGTAGAAAAATATTGACACTTATCACATTTCTTGGCATAAGCTGTACAATCAGCTCGCTTCGTTGGCCAATAGTATATATGCGTAGTTATCCTTTGCAGAAGAGTTTGACCTACCACATGATCCCCACAAGACCCTTTATGAATTTCTTATATCATATCTTTAACTTCTGATGGATGCACACATCTCTATAGACCTACTACCATACCCCTTCTATACAAAACTCCATTGTTCAATACATATCGAGAAGCTTTAAACTTCAGCCTCTTGGCTGTAAGTTGGTTAGTTGATAAAATTCCTTCTTCGATATACGCCCTAATGGGATCCATCCAGGAAGGTCCCGTGTCCAAAGTGATGAATCTCACCATCAAATCTTTATTAATGCTCCAGTCTTCCAATATCTCAATAGGAATTATTCTTCGTAGCTCGGTACGAGTAGCTGAGGCTAACTGAGCTAGTGCGTCAGCCCTCGCATTCTCTAATCTTGGTGTTCTGATCACTTGGATAGTTGAAAAATTGGATACAATCTCCATAGCTTTGACGTGATACCTAGACATGAAGTCTCCCTTCATCGCATACAACCCAAGAATCTAATTTACGAATAGCTGTGAATCACTAAACATCGTAACTTACTCTGCATTCAATGTTTTAGCTAAACTGAGGCCCATAATCATAGCTTCATATTCATCTTCATTGTTGGAAGCTTTGAACTGGAAACACAGAGCATATTCTATATCCAATCCATCTGGACTGTTAAGAATTATTCCAACTCCGCTGCCTATGGCATACGAATAGCCATTAACATACAAATTCCATACAGGGATACAATTATTAAACTCTTAGTCTGACAAAGTTCCCTGATGGAATATTTGGTACTTCCTTTTATCATCTCCTAACACTGGGCTTTTATCAGAGGATTCTTGTTGCTCGATCTTTGTCCCCTCCGAAAAGTCTGCTGATGGAAGTTGATCGGGGACAGTCTTTGATGATCCTCTAACATCCATGGGTTGTTCTCAATTAGACCCTTGTTGGTCGGAGGTATCTGGGTAAGTGAACTCCACAATGAAATCTTCCACTGCCTTCCCTTTGAGCGAAGACCTTGGCTCGTAAACAATATCATACTCACCTAGTTCCACCGCCCAATACATTAGTCTTTCAGACTTTTTTGGCTTGTGCAACGCCTGTCGAAGTGGCATATCAGTGTATACCAGTATGGTATGGGCTTGGAAGTATGGTTTCATCCTCCTGCTTGCCTCGATCTGCGCTAATGCCAGCTTATCTAATCTTGGATATTTAATCTCTGCTCCTCAAAATGCTTTGCTTGTATAATACACTGGCTTTTGTACTCCGTTCTCTACTCTTATCAACGCTGAACTGACTACGCTTTCTGAGACATCCAAATACAAATATAATATTTCTCTCATCACCGACCTGTACAGCAATGGAGGTGTCCCCAAATATCGCTTCAACTCTTGAAATGCCTTCTCATATTCATCATTCCACTCGAAAGTTTTTCTCGGTATCTTGAAGAATGGAAGACATCTGTCAATTGCTCGTGAGACGAACCTGTTGAGAGCTGCAACGCACCCCGTGAGGCTTTACACTTCCTTCTTCGTAGTTGGAGATTGTAGTTCTAGCAAAGCTTTAATCTTGTCAGGATTTACCTCAATGCCTCGCTGATTCACAATATACCCAAGGAACATGCCTTCTCGTATGCCAAATACACACTTAGTCGGGTTCATCTTCATCTGATATTTCTCCAGCTGGTTAAAAGTTTAGCTTAGGTCAGCTATGTGGTAAGTAAATTTCTTGCTCTTAGTCAGAATGTCGTCTCCATATTTTTACCGATTTGCTCTGCAAACACCTTATTCATCACCCGCTGGTACGTAGCACCTGCATTTTTAAGACCAAAGGCATAACATTGTAGCAGTATGTTCCCATTGGGGTAATAAAATAGGTACTCTCCCTATCGTCTGGTTTCATCTTAATTTGGTTGTAGCCGGAATAAGCATCCACGAAGCTCAATAATTCATGCCCCGACATGGCATTTACCAGCTGATCTATTCGGGGTAGGGGAAAATGATCTCTTGGGCAGGATTTGTTTAGATCTGTGAAATCGACGCACATCCTCCATTTATTGTTCTTCTTTTTTACCATCACCACATTGGCTAACCAATCATGATATTTGACTTCCTCAATAAAAGAGGCCTTTTGCAGTTTCTCAACTTCCTCCTAAATAGCTTGGTTCTTCTCTGGGCTGAAGACCCTTCTTCGTTGTTTCACCGATTTGATCTCCTTATTAACATTGATCTCGTGTCACAGGAAGGTTGGGTCTAGTCCCAGCATATCTTCATGACTCGATGAAAAATCTTGCTTTCTGTGCCTAAAAAATGCCACTAACTCTTGCTTTATCACTGGATCCAGTGAAGCGCCCATTTGAGTTGTTCTTTCTGGCTGGTCATCGTCTAGAATAACGCTCTTCGTTGCTTCTATGACCTAACCCTTCACGAGCTCTGAGTCATCTCCGGGATCTAGTGTTTCAATCTCCACATCTTCAATCTCATTCACTTGGTAAGTGGTGGTTTTCTTTTTGGCCGCCTCCAACTCTTCTTATTGGGTAGATGAATAGCAGTATTCTCGAGCTACTTTTTTATCGCCCTTCACAAGTCCCACATCAAAATTGGTCGGGAACTTCAAGCATTGATGTACTATGGATGGCACTACTTTAACTTTTTCAGGCCTACTCTTCCTATGATTATGTTGTAGGCTGAGGGGAAATTTTTGTCCATTACAAAAAAGCATACTTTTTCTGTTCTGCAGGCAGGCCAGGTACCAATAAGCATGTGCAACTTGATCGTCCCAAGTGGAAAGACTTTTTTTCTAGAGAAATCGAGGAGGGGACTGTGATATGGCTCCAACTGGGCTAGTTTCAAGTTTAAACTGTCAAAGCAAGGGTAGAACATGATGTCTGTCGAGCTACCATTGTCTACTAATACTCTTGAGATGATCACATCCTTCATCCTCATCTTAATCACCAAGGGGTCATCGTGAGGATACAAGGCACCTTCTAGATCATTTTTGGAAAAACTAATGACCATTTTATCCTTGTTGATCTTCCTCGGGCGATCCTCTTTTGCCAGATTTATTCGCTGTATATAGTAACAGTTTTGGACCTCATTGAGGTAAGTTTTCCTTTCAGAAATATGATCCCCTCCTCCTGCATCTCCATCTGTAATCATTTTACATTTGAATAAACCAAAATGGATTGAAAATACCTCACGCTCTAGTTTCCTTGGCTTTTTGGGGAGGTCGGGGCCATCCTCTGAATCATCTTCATCGTCCTTTTTCTTATCATCTCTTGTTCGACGAGGAGATTTAGACCTCTGCCTTGCTCTGTCGTTGGTCTTCCCATCATTCTGGCGATCAATAAATCTGCTCAACTTCCCACGCCTGATGAGTGCCTCAATCTCATTTTGAAGAGTTATGCACCGCTTGTTCGTGTGACCATGGTCTCTATGGAACTCATAATGTTTGGACTTATCCCTCCTTTCTGGGGTTGTCCTCAATTTCTCAGGCCAGTTTAGTTCCTCGCTATTTTTTTATCTCCTCCAGAACGTAGTTTATATCCACCTTTAAGGGAGTATAATTCGCATAGTTCCTTAAGTGATCCATCGTTTCCTTGCCTTTCGATTACTTGCTGCCCCCGTTATGCTTTTGATCTTTCTTCTTCGACCTACCTTCAGCTTTAGTCTCTGCTTTGGTCTCACCATTCTTTTTCGCAGCCATGGCTTCTTCGACATTCATGATCTTGGCTACTTTTTCCATCAACTCTGTCATGGACTTAGGGGAATTTTTATCCAAAGTATAATACAACTTGTTTGGTAAAAGATCACTCATCAGAGCTGTAATGGTTGTCTTCTCTTCGTAATCGATTACCTCTAGTTTCTCGTTGTTAAAACAAGTGATGTAATCCCTGGTGCTTTGTCCTGCTTTCTGCCTTACACTCAACAGATGTGATACCCTCTTGACCGGCCTCGCACCAAAATAGAAATTTCCTATAAAGAGCTCTGTTAGTTCATGGAAAGTAGCAATCTGTCCCCGAGGAAGGTTGTTGTACCATATTTGATCTGACCCAGTGATAGTTCCTGAGAATGCCCTGCACCTCATCTCACCGGGAACTACATAGATATCAGCAGAAGCTTGGTAATGCTCTATATGGAGGACATGATCAGTCTTCTCATCGTACTTCGATGTAACTACAGGAGCTTTGAACTTTGATGGTGTGGGAAAATCCACAATTGCTTGTACGAAGGGTGATCCTTTAACAAAGGTTCTTTGGAGAGGGTTCTTAGCTTTAGCCATTTCCCCTAACCTATCTTCCAACCTTTGGATGGAGCCCTTCCATTCATCATTTCCAGCCTCTGATCTATTTGCCCGAGCAACAGATTGCACTGAATTCTCCTATTGGGATCTTTATGTACGAGCTGCAGGACGTGATTGGGCAGAACCTTCCCTTAGATCATTTGGTCGTTGAGAATTTCTCGACGCAATCTGAGGAGGGTTTCTATTCCTCCTAGGGCCCAAACGATCAAAGGGGGAGACTCTACTCAACCTTTCCAAAGATCTTGTTCGTTCTGGAGTTAGAGTAATATTTTCTTGAGAGTCCATGACTCTTATGGGAGATGTCCGACCAGGCTGATAAGAGGGATCGTTGGACCTCTCAGTATGATGCAATTCAGTATGTATGGATGAGGAAGCATGAGGGAACAAAGTACGTCTGGATCTCGAAGATGGAAGATGAGTGTTTCTATGAACACTTCTTTGGCCTGACTAGGAAGGTGTTACATTTTGAACAGTTTGAATGAGTTGCCGCATAGTCTCCTGCATAGCTGTTTGTCCCCTGGCTAAGCTGGCCACTATTCCAGTGAGATCATTGATAGTTGGAGGAGCAGAAGGGTTGGGAGGAACACCGTTATTGTTCCTATTGCTGGATTCTAGGATCTCAACCATGTATGATGAATTTGTTAGTGAAAAATGCTATGTATAGTCGTTCCCACAGACGACGCCAATCTGTTGATGTAAAAAACTAGACTTGTTCTAATTAATTAATCACAGATAAATATGAATAAAGAAATAAGATAAATAATTTTTAAAGTGGTTCAGCCTTAATGATAATGGCCTACGTCCACTGTTTGTATTGCTGTGTATTTTTCCTTAATCTTGATGATGATCGGAAGTGATCAATTACCCTGTTATGTAGGGTGTTACAATGTATTTATCATTGTTCTAAAAAACCCGCCTAGGCTTGAGGCTTGGGAGAAACGCCTCGCCTTAAGATTTAACGCCTTATTCTTGGTAAAACCCTTAAGGCGCACTTTTTTTCTGAAATCAACAATATTTTAGTGAAACGATATCGCCTTTTAAAGATTTTTTTTACAAACCGGACTATTGTGTCATCCAAAATAATCAAATAGTATTTTAATTTGCAAATATTCAGACATATTTTTATAATATATAAAATTTTAGTATTTTAATAGCCTTGTTATGGTTAAAAAATATTAAAATATATTAAGAAGGCCTAAACGTCTTTTCACATTTTTTTACGCCTAAGGCCCGCCTAGGCTTCTAAGGCTTAAGGCTTGGCCTCCACGCCTCAATCACGCCCCGCGTTTTTTAGAACCTTGGTATTTATAGGCCTTAGGTTGCTAGTATGAATAGACAATATGCCGTTATTTAATAGACATATACATCTGTACATAATAAGAATGTTCATTGAATTCGTAATCATCGTTTGATCTTCCTGACTAGATGCTCTGTACGTGGAGTAGCTCGGTATGCTGAGTAGCTCGGTACATTAAGTAGCTCGGTGAATATATTTTATGCCATGCAGGATGACACGTGTCTTCATATAATTGATCCACGTTAGCTGACTAATTTTCGTATCAACACCATATATATGTGTGCGATCAGAGTAGCACACTCGAATCTAGTTAGAAGGTTGTGGAAAGCCATTTAAAAATGGGTAATCCTTGAGAAGGGTAGAATTTAACGATATAGAGAACACGCGGAGCGGAGTTGTAATTAGTTAAATGATGAGAGTGAGTTGTGTGTACAAAGAATGATGATGCTAGTAAGGTAAAAAGGGCCCAGAAGTGCACATTGTGGAGAAAAGTGCATGGGTCAGAACTTTCAGAGTACGCAAAGAAAAGAAGGGAAATATTTAAATATCACTTAATGTGAGACATTATAAGTGGAAGTTGACGTTGAGCCGGACATAGTGAGTAGTCTTCGCGTGCACCGCTCATAGATAGAATTCGGTAGGAGTAAGAGGTTCAGCTAGAAAACTTTGTATCAAGCCGACGATTACAATAGATGAAGAGGGCAGTCAAGTTGGTAAAAATTTCTTGGATGGGTTACTAACCTCAAGGTAAGATCCAGGGTTCCTTCTAACGTGTGGAGCAGGTTATCCAAGAAGGAAGTAATTGATATTACTTTGGGGTAATTTACAATATTAGCTAGTGTGCCCCAGTCTTCCTTTGAAATGAAGAATCGCGTCGGTACGTGATCGTTCTCCTTAGGATGAGACTTTCGAATCCCACCTTCAATATGGAATTCCATGAAGCAGCGGGGATAACGCTTCGTGTTGAGCAGGTTGTATCACCCATAATTCGGGGAGTAAACGAGCGGTGATTAACCATTAGTGGAGTAGTGTGAAAGTAATTTTGGATTCATTGTGATCGTTTCATTTCCACGACGGTTATAGCTAGCAAGTAGAGTATAGTATGATAATTGGGGAAGGATATTACCTAATGGTAGGGTTTCGTGGGAGCACTCGTACCTATTTATTGTGAACAAGATGCTTATTGAGGTTTTGGTGTGGAAAAATCTTAACTTTTCTCACTCTGAATGTTAAGAGATGGAGGATAATCAGAATTTTGGATTGGTCGAGCTAGAGTCTGATGACTATGGTGGAATTACCACTGCTGTTTTAGGCGAACAAGAGTGGTCAGATGTTCGTATGGTTTCTCTCAGAATGGGAGTTTTGTGTTTAGATAAATTCGAGTAGTTGTCATGGAGTGAGGTGCGGCCTCCCAATGATATTAAAATAATGGAAAATAATAATGTATCGGCGTGTCTTATGCGAATTTTGTCGGATAGGATCACAATGTGAAGTGTCTCTAATGAGAGTGTTATACAAGCTTGCTGTGAGGCGGAGGCCATAGTGATTGATCGCCTCACTATGTAGATAGTTTGCGTACTAATAAGGTATCCAGAATTGTTTTACGAGGTAGGCCTTATTTTCTGAATTTCGGGACGAAATTCCGTTATTAGGGGGAAGTATGTAATACCCCGTAAATTTATGACTTTTAAATTTATGAATTTATTAAATTTAATTGTGATAAATTAATTTGATATTAATCCAAAAATTTGTTTTAAATATTTACTAGCGTGACGAGAGTTAGTAATTATTGAAAATTTGTTAAATATTACTTGATGAGTAAAGTAATATATAAGATTGATTTTATTAAAATTGTCACGAGTGAATAAGATGACAATTATGGAAATTAAGTCGGGACACGCCTGTATCGTGTCAGGACTAAATTATTATTATTATAAGTGAATAAATTATAAGTCACTCGTATGGTCATTTCAAGTGTACCAACATGTCTGGAAGGGTCAAGATGGTCAGAAAAGTGTACTCGGGGGTTTAGTTTGGGTCTCAGGGCGTTTTTAGGCCTAATTGACATCCCGGGAGGGTATTATAGACATTTTGTATTTTGGGGTAATTAAACCCATGGATTTTCTTAGGATATATCAGCCATCTGGAGTTGTCTCTTAGGGTTAACAAACACAAAACCTAAGAACAACCATTAGAGAAGAAGATGGAGAGTTTTCCAAGCAATCCAAGGCCAAGAACTCACCCGACTGCAGTGCCACCACCACCAAAACGTAGATCGTACGACGAGGAACGCAACTATATCTTCTTCATCAACAAATCAAATCCTTAAATCCAAGGCAAGTATCTATCTTGCTTTGTTTTTAGTTAATGTTTCACCCATGTTAGTTTAGGATTGTTAACAACATGTTTTATGAAAGAAATTGATAATTTAGAGACTTTAAATCGCATGTTTTAGAGGAACTAAATATATTCTGGACATATCAATCATATGTAGAGGATTATCCACGAATTTGTATGGATTTAGAAGCAAGAAATCTCGAAAAGAATTAGAAGAATGGATGTTTCATGAAAAATTAGGGTTCTTGATAATTATGTTAATTTTACCCCATTAATTCGTTACCCTTGATGAATTTGGACATGTTTCACGTGGGAAATCATGTATATAGGTATATAGCACCAGTAGTAATGTTGTTTGGGAGTTTGGAGATCGTTAATGGAGTTTTATTTGAGGTTGGAGAAGCAAACCCGTAACTTAACAATGGCATAATTGGTCATAACTGCTTGATCGATCGATCGATCAAGAGCATCGATCGATCGACCCCATTCCTCAATCGATCGATCCCTCCTGAAAAACTGCATATTTTTCTCCTTTTTGTTTAATCGGGTTAAAATGCGTAAGAACCCTTGATTATTATTGATAGAGTATAATGGGTTATAAAGAGGACCAATAGGGGCTAGGTAGACTCCGTTGAGTGAAATTTCATGTGGGATGGAATTGTGGGTTAACGGGGAGTTATTCACACATAGAAAATTGTGCATACGTTTACTAAAAGATTGAAACTCGTAAAGGATTTAGACCAGAAGGTAAGTGAGAGTATACCTACTGAAATTATACTTAGTGAGATAGAATACTTCGAGAGATGAGAAGTAAGAATGAAATAAATTATAAATGAGAATAAAAGAGACAAATCTGTTATGCGAGATAATCGAGTAATATGTACTAAGAATGGATAATTATAATTATGGGTCGTGGGCGCACCTAATTTACAAAAATGAGAATGTTTATATATATGAATGTGATTGTGCATATATTATGTATCTGTGTAAGAATCATACCCGAGGTACTTGCTATCACGAAGGTATCCGCGTCGGGACAGTCTTATCTCGATTGGACCTTTATGGGGGATATTGACTCGTACCCTAGAAGATAGTATCCTTGATACAGGCTATCTGAGTGATAGTCAGATGATCCTAAGAGACGTGAGGGTATGTGATGACCTATTAGTGATTGGGAACTATACTTCGCCTCCATTTGTATATGTTTTGTGTTAATACAATTCGAGAGTGACTCCAAACTAGTATTTCCCTTAGTACGGGTGATACGGGAACATGATAGCAGAGTATGCCAGCACCATAGATCTTATGTGGGGTGCCGTTAGTTTAAATATTATATGTGTGACTAATATATATACGTATATCTATTTGGAAACTTTCTTCTGTGCGTATAAGTAGTTAAGTAATGAATAAATACTTTAACTTTATTATAAGTATTCAAGAACTTTATAACGGTACTGAGTTATTCAAAATAACGTAAGAAATCTTGAAGATATTGATTTTTTAAAGTAAATATCATAACCTTACTTTTTGCGTGATAAAACCTTATGGAGAATAAGTTAGAGAGACTTATGAGATTTATTAGTACGGTAGGCGTGTACACTGGATAAGATGTGAGAATTCTCAAGAGAGTGTCGCATACTAACATGGTTGTTGAGTTAGCTGGTAAGCATTTTAAATACTTGCTAAACTATTTTTTTAAAACTGTTTTACACTCGGGCTCTGACCCGTTTCCTGTCTTTTTCTCTCTCTTGTATATATATGTATATGTATTACACGTGCCCAGCCATAGGGGCGTCATGCATAGGTTCTTTGGATTGGACGTACTGCAGCTTATGTGGGAATTGCAGGCCTTTACTTTAGACGACATCTTCATTGATTCAGTTCTTGTTTTAGTCCTTCATAGTGAGGGCATGTGTCGCCCGATTCCCTATTCAATTTGGATTTGTCAGAGATTTATGTTTATTTATATTTTCCAGTGTTTATTACTCCTTGGGAGTTAACTCTTGTCAGGATGATTTCATGTATGGTTATTTGACTTGGTTTGGTAAATCTTGATGGATTATTTCTTTTGGTGTTGATCGCTATTCGTAGCACTTATGTGATTCTTAAACTGTTGATTATTTAAAAAGGTTTTCAAGTTGGAATTTAAAAATGGAAATAAGACTTTAAATTGTTTTGACACTTGGCTTAATTATTTAGGGTGTTTAATTTGGAAATTTTATTTTGCGATAGTGATGTTAAGAATGAACCAACCTTTCATCTTGATTTTAATTTAATAAAGGACTGATCACCCGGTATTTAGTTAGGTGGGGTGTCACACGGTCTTAACTAACCAAACCTCTTGGCCAATGGTATAAGGCTACCACTGAGATGGATTTAGGGGTGGATTGGGTTTGGTCCCGAGTTTGATCACCGAGACTGTCAAAATAATGTTTAGCCAACAGAAGCCACGAATCGCGAATGGAGATTAGTCGAGGTGCTCGTAAGCTGGTACGGACACCTCATGGTATGCTGCAAAAAAAACAAGTCTTAGCTATACTTCAACTAACACTTTTTGAAATTGGAATTTTTAAACTCACCTTTATAGTATTTTTAAAGGTATCATCTATCCGTACCCCCCATAATACTTTCCTCACACCTTTTCAATGTATAAAAACATTAATATCCTTCAAGTCTTTTAACTTTTTTTCCTAAGTTAACTTTGAAAATAAATAAATAAAAAATTATAACTAAGTTTGATAAAAAAAAATACAACCAACTAATTACATCTAATTTTGATTAAAAAACCGACCAACTTTCATTTAAAAAAAAGGTACATCTAACTATGATTTAAAAAAACTGCAATTAACTTTGATAAAAAAAATACAACCAACTAATTATAGCTAACTTTGCTAAAAAAAATCCTTTAGAGTTAACTTTGATAAAATAAAAGAAAAACGTGCAACTAACTTTGATTAAAAAAAACTGCAGTTAACTTCGATAAAAGAAAACTACAACTAAATTTAATTAAAAAAATTACAACCAACTAATTACAACAACCTTTGATGAATAGAAAAAAGATAACAAGTTACTTTAATTAAAAAAAACTTTGATAAAAAAAAATTACAGCTAACTTTGAAAATACTACTGCTAATTTTGAAAAAATGTAATTATTTTTTTCAAAGTTTGTAGTAGTTTTTGTTGGTTGTAATTTTTTTTTTATCAAAGTTCTTTTTTTATATATAATTAAAGTTACATGTTATCTTTTTTTTATCCATCAAAGCTAGTTGTAATTAGTTGGTTGTAATTTTTTTAATTAAATTGAGTTGCATTTTTTTTATTAAAGTTAATTGCAATTTTTTTTAAACAAAGTTAGTTGCAACATTTTCCTTTATTTTATCAAAGTTAACTCTAAAGTTTTTATTTTTTATTTTTATCAAAGTTAGTATAATTAGTTGGTTGTATTTTTTTTTATCAAAGTTAATTGCAGTTTTTTGTAATCATAGTTAGATGTACCTTTTTTTAAAAATGAAAGTTAGTTATTTTTTAATCAAAATTAGATGTAATTATTTGGTTGTATTTTTTTTTAATCAAAGTTAGTTGTAATTTTTTATTTATTTATTTTCAAAGTTAATTTAGGAAAAGAAAGTTAAAAGGCTTGAAGGATAGTAATGTATTTATACATTGAAAGGGTGCGGGGGAGCATTATGGGGTGTGGGGATAGACGGTCCCTTTTTAAAATATTATCAAATATGATCCTTTACTTCAAATCTTGGAAAGTGATCTTAAGTCCTAAGTCAAATCAAAACATGAGGGAGAAGACATCAGCCTCATGGTTCAAGACTCCTGCAAAAGGTCGAACAAACCTAGTATTGTGTTTCGACCGGATCAGATCTGAAAATGCTTATTCGGAAACAATTTCGAAGGTTGAGAAAATGCCTTTTTAGAAAAAATTATGATTTTTTCGAAAATAAAATAATTATTCCGATTTCTAAACCGGTTTTTTCGAAATATTAAATAAATTTCTGAATTCAAAAAAATCGAAAAATCGACAAAAATCGAAAAAAAACAAAAATTCACAAACTATATTAAAAATCAAGAAATTTCAAAAATTCCAAAATTAAAAAAAATACATTATGGATTTTCGATTACTCGAAATTCCCATTTAAAAGAAACAAAGAAAATGACTTAGCGCAGCATATAAATACATGAGGATTTGACCCATTTTTTCATTTATGTAGAAGTTAGGAGGATACTCCCGTTTTATAGAGCACATTTTGGAGCCCTCTCCTTCTCCCAACCGATTTGGGATATGGGAAACTTTTCAAAAATCGGAAATAATTTCGAAAAAATTGAAAGAAATTCAGAAAAATCGAATTGGCATAGTTTCGGAAAAATCGGATCGAAAAAATAAAAAAATCAAAATTTAGGAATTAAGTATGATTTCCGATCCGATTTTTTTCGAAAAAAGCAAAAATGGAAAATTTGGCAAACTGAAATTTCATTCCAAATTTGAAAAAAATCAGATCGATAATCGAAAAAATCGAAAGTTCGGAAAAAAAAACACAGCCCTAAACAAACCCTATGACTTAGATCAAATCCCCTCGAGGATTCTTCCATGATCGTCTTAGAGCAACCCTTATGGATAGTATAGAAATACACATTAATAGGGCAAATATACACTCTATCAAACCAGAAAATCACTACGGATAAAAGCAAATACACACTACATACACCGAAAATAGCTCGAAACTCCCATCATCATCAACTTCCTCATCTAGGTTTGGAGGGGGCCCAAGATCATGTCGCGAGAAAAAATTGGAATCTTTTGGAGTGTCGATCTCCACTAGAGCAGCAGATCAACCATCCTTAAAGCATTTCTTCTTCGCAAACTCAATTTACAAAGAAGCTGCTCCAATGGCTTTATCCCAACCTCTATTGAAGCCAGCCTCCCTAACCTTAATGATCTTCTCCTTCTCAGCACCCAAGTACTTCTATAGCTGGGTGAACTTGACTTTCTCAGCATCTAAGTCTTTTTTCAACTTGTCAGCCAGCCCCCGAGCAGTTTCAGCAGCTCCTTCAATAGCTTTCATCCTCTCCTCCTATTTCTTTTGTTCATTAGTCAATGCTTGTTAGGAATCAACACTACACCAAAACTGGCGATTGGTCACGGTCAAAATCCCTGATCAAACCTGTGGGTCGCGGACTTGGGCCGTGACCATTTCGGGCGTGACCATTTTTATGGGTCGCGGCCCAAGTCCGTGACCAAAAAATGGTCACGGCAGATGGTCGCGGACTTGGACCGCGACCCATGCCGTGACGGGTCGCGGCCCTCATCCGTGATCCACAACTGTGACAAATTGGTCATGACCAAAGTTTGCGACCCACGACCGTGACAAAAAAAAATTTGGTCGCGGCCCGCATCCGTGACCCACAACCGTGACAAATTGGTCGCGTCCAAAGTCCGCAACCCACAATCATGACAAAAAAAAAATAAAAAAAATGGTCGCAGCCCAAGTCCGTGACGAATGGGTAGCGGACTTGGGCCGCGACCCAGAACCGTGACGAAAAAAAGGAAAAAAAAAAGGTCGCGGACTTTGGCCGCGACCATTTTTATGCGCGACGAAAAAAATAAAAATGGTCATGGACAAAGTCCATGACCATTTTTAACTATAATTTTTAAAAAAAATGTATTTTTTTTGTCCAATCCTAAAATTGGAGGTTCTGTGAGTGCACCGTCGGTTGCTATGTGTAACGTTGGACGCGTACGAGGTGTTACAAATATTTATTATTGGCAAAATAATAAAAAAAATCACAAATTGCGAATCGAGAATGTTGTTAATAAACAAATATATATACAAACTTAAAAATATTACACGTCTTAATAATTCACAGACCAAAAAAAAAATTGGGCAGAGTTTCGTCTATTTTCTTGACATTTCAAACCCTGTAAATGTAAAACCTGCTTATTATAAAGGCCGCACGATCATAAAATTCAACAATCAAATTATAAAATTCCGCACGGCCATAAAACTAAACAATAAAAGCCCGCACGACTGTAACACATGAAAAATAAAATCCTGAATGTCCACAACATATAACCAATCTTCATGTTGTAAACCATTGCCTCCTTCATTTGTTTCACGTGAAAAAATCCTACAAATGATAGGATACAAAAAAAAAATATCAGTAACCAAGTAGTTTTACAAAAAATTTAATCAAGCTGAAAGATTGCATATATGAGTTGAAATTATCAACATATCAATATTTTTATGCCCAAGTCTAGAAATATGCAAATTATCATCGTATTCACAAACCGGGAGTCCCACGGCTGCGTGGTCAGTTCCTACGAGTTATATTGGTCCCGTGGGAGGTGTTGGTGCCACCCACGGGGCCATTCGGGGGCTGTTTTGGGTTTTCAACCTCTAACGCCATGTTTTTAAGCCTAAGTCTAGAAATATACAAATTATCGTCGTATTCTCAAACCGGGAGACCCGGGGCTGCGGGGTCAGTTCCTACGAGTTACATTGGTCCCGTGGGAGGTGTTGGTGCCACCCATGGGGCCGTTCGGGGGTGTTTCGGGTTTTCACCCTCTAACGCTATGTTTTTAAGTCTAAGTCTAGAAATATGTAAATTATAATCGTATTCTCAAACCGGGAGTCCCGCAGCCGCGCGATCAGTTCCTACGAGTTACATTGGTCCCATGGGAGGTGTTGGTGCCTCCCACGAGGCCGTTCGGGAGCTGTTTTGAGTTTTTACCCCCTAACGCCATGTTTTGCTCAAGTCTAGAGATATGCAAATTATCGTCATATTCTCAAATTGGGAGTCCCGTGACTGCGCGGTCAGTTCCTACGAGTTATATTGGTCCCGTGGGAGGTGTTGGTGCCTCTCACGGGACCGTTCGGGAGCTGTTTCGGGTTTTCACCCTCTAACGCCATGTTTTTAAGCCTAAGTCTAGAAATATGCAAATTATTGTTGTATTCTCAAATCGAGAGTCCCGTGGCTGCGCGGTCAGTTCCTACGAGTTACATTGGTCCCGTGAGAGGTGTTGGTGCCTCCCACGGGACCGTTCGGGGGCTGTTTCAGGTTTTCACCTTCTAACACCATGTTTTTAAGCCTAAGTATAGAAATATGCAAATTATCATCGTATTCTCAAATCGGGAGTCCCGCGGCTGCATGGTCAGTTCCTATGAGTTGCATTGGTCCCTGGGAGGTGGTGGTGCCTCCTACGGGGCCGTTCGGGGGCTGTTTTGGGTTTTCCCCACTAATGCCATGTTTTTAAGCCTAAGTCTAGATATATGCAAATTATCGTCGTATTCTCAAATTGGGAGACCCGCGGCTTCGCGGTTAGTTCCTACGAGTTACATTGGTCCCGTGGGAGGTGTAGGTGCCTCCCACGAGGCCGATCAGGGGCTGTTTCAAGTTTTTGCCCCCTAACGCCATATTTTGCTTAAGTCTATACATATGCAAATTATCGCCGTATTCTCAAACCAGGAGTCCCGCGGCTGAGCGATCAGTTCCTACGAGTTACATTGGTTCCATGGGAGGTGTTGGTGCCTTCCACGGGGTCGTTTGGGGGCTATTTCAGGTTTTCACCCCCTAACGCCATGTTTTGCTTAAGTCTAGAAATATGCAAAAATTATCTTCGTATTCTCAAATCATGAGTTACGTGGCTGCGCGATCAGTTCCTACGAGTTACTTTTGTCTCGTGGGAGGTGTTCGTGCCTCCCACGGGGCCGTTCGGGGGCTGTTTCGGGTTTTCACCCTCTAACGCCATGTTTTTAAGCCTAAGTCTAGGAATATGTAAATTATCTTCGTATTCTCAAACCATGAGTCCCGTTGTTGCACGGTCAGTTCCTACGAGTTACATTGGTCGCGTGGGAGGTGTTGGTGCCACCCACAGGGCCATTCGGGGGTTGTTTTGGGTTTTCACCCTCTAACGCCATGTTTTTAAGCCTAAATCTAGAAATATGCAAATTATCTTCGTATTCTCAAAACAGGAGTCCTGCGACTGCGTGGTCAGTTCCTACGAGTTACATTGGTCCCGTGGAAGGTGTTGGTGCCTCCCACAGGGCCGTTCGGGGGCTGTTTTGGGTTTTCCCCACTAACGCCATGTTTTTAAGCCTAAGTCAAAAAATATGCAAATTACCATCGTATTATCAAACTGAGAGACTCGCGGCTGCGCGGTCAGTTCTACGAGTTACATTGGTCCCGTGGGAGGTGTTGGTGCCTCCCACGGGGCCGTTCGGGGGCTGTTTCGAGTTTTCACCCCCTAACGCCATATTTTGCTTAAGTCTAGAAATATGCAAATTATCGTCGTATTCTCAAACCGAGAGTCCCGCGGCTGTGCGGTCAGTTCCTATGAGTTACATTGGTCCCGTGGGAGGTGTTGGTGCCTCCCACGGGGCCGTTTGGGGGCTATTTCGGGTTTTCATCCTCTAACCCCATGTTTTTAAGCCTAAGTCTAGAAATATGCAAATTATCGTCGTATTCTCAAACCGAGAGTCCTGTGGCTGCGCGATCAGTTCCTACGAGTTACATTGGTCCCGTGGGAGGTGTTGGTACCACCCACAGGGCCGTTCGGGGGATGTTTCAGGTTTTCACCCTCTAACGCCATGTTTTTAAGCCTAAGTCTAGAAATATGCAAATTATCATTGTATTCTCAAACTGGGAGTTCCGCGGCTGCCTGGTCAGTTCCTACGAGTTACATTGGTCCCGTGGGAGGTGTTGGTGCCTCCCACGGGGTCGTTCAGGGGCTGTTTCGGGTTTTCCCCACAACGCCATGTTTTTAAGCCTAAGTCTAGAAATATGCAACACTTATATTGTTAGAGGTTTTAGATTTTGAACAAAGAAACGTGATAGGGGAAAGAAAACTCAAAATAAAGGAGTTGTTATAAAAGCCGAACACATGAGTTATTCTAGCCGGAAGGATAAAACCCCCATTATGGGTGATATTACATACTATGGGGAACTAACAAACATTATTGAAGTTCAGTATCTTAATGGCATGAAGTTTGTATTATTTAAGTGTGATTGGGTTGAAAATCGTATGGGTACAAAAGTTGACGAGTTTAACTTTACTCTAGTGAATTTCAAGCATTTGAAATATAAGGATGATCGAGAGTGTAACGAACCTTTCATACTAGTCACCATTATCATCTAGGCATAATGTTTGTTCTAAATCAAGGATTACTTTGATTTGTAAGTCATTTCTCCAATGTTATCATGAGTTATTAAATTGGTCTATAATTTGTGCGTTTAGTCCTTTAAAGAATGAGATTATACACATCCCTACATCGGATAATATTCATGTTTGTCTTGTTAAAACAGGGCTTTCAACACCATTCATATCAATATTCATATATGTAACCTATTATTTAGGCAATATATAATTTTGCTAGCAGGTTTTTCAAATCAGTTGTAACCTATTATTCAGGAAAATCCCAACTTTTGAACCTTAGGCCGTGGAGTGTTATAAGACTACCGAAACCCCTATAATAGGGATACGAGATCTTACAATTCTGAGTAGGCCAACCCCGACGCTTTTTGGGCCATATGAGAACTCCTAGGAGGGGATTCATATAAGGAAAAAAAAGCATATGTTCTTCAAGTATTTATAGTAGATCAGATGGCATTAATTCTAGTGTCATCGATTGATGTAGATGCCCGTGTCGATGGTTGTTACTATGTGAAATTTTATTATCATGGGTAGGATGTACAGTTGATTACACCCCTGGTAGAACAGTAAATAGTGATCATTGGTTTTTTATTTCTGTTTTGAAATTGAGTTTCCATCTTGTTTTCTAAAGTATGGAGATTTATTTAATACTTGAAATTTAAATGTACCTACTATCACGATGCAACATTTCCATCCCCGATGTTCAAGTCAAAAGTAATTCTTGATTTTTCTAATCAGCACAGCGTCATAAGTGTTGATCGTGCTATCACGATGCAACATTTCCATTCGCAAGGTTCCAGTTTGCACACTGAGAAAATTCAATTAGAATAGAACATGAGATTAATTTTATAACAGCTAAAGACACCAAATTTCCAAAGTAGGATAGAAACATATGATATCTGATTTAGTGGATAGCTTCATTCAGGATGAATAATGCAATGCAGTTAAGAAATGGCAGGGTGAAATTTTGATATTTGTTAATTGTTGGTGACGGTGGTTCCGTGGTGTAGCAGCACCTACTCCCACAATGTAAATATCAAACTTTGTATTAGATTGAATAAAGAATAACGTCAACACACACATCATTATCTAGAAAATGGCAGAACATTCATTAAAATGTAAAAGATGCATACAAAGAAAATAAACAACAATGAGCATCATAATTTTTTTTTTAATTGTTTGGTCAATAAGTTCAACCCAACCTCATTAGTTTCAGAATCATCATTTAAAACAAAGGGAGCATTTTTTCGTTCTTTCAACGATATGCCCTTCTATTTCTTAGGTAATAGACAATTGTCCAACCCAACGGTTTTTAGAAATCCTATGACCTCTTCAATCTTCATCATATCAATATTTCCTAACATATTCAAGGCGAAGACATGCGGGTCGATCAGGAACATCTATAGAATGTGGTAAATTTATATTGTATTTTAGGGCCAAATGCTTCTTTGATAGTATTTTCTGCAAAACTTAATTCAGTAGAAAAGACCTGAATTGGCGTAAAATGAAAGTACTTGAAGGTAATACCTTTCAAATATCAAATAAAGTAATTCAGTACGTCCTTTGGCACTTATTTATCTAATAACACTTCAAATAATAAGTCCACTCAAATTTGACAAATTTGCATTCAAGTAACAAGTCTGTTTCTAAAGCTGATCCTAAAACCAAGATTTTCTTACCAAAGTTGTTTACAAAAAATTAATCATGCCAAAGCAATAAGAGGGAAAAATTCTTGCAACTACATGTTTATCACCTTTTAACATGAGTCTCATTTTCATAAAGTAAAGAATATAAAACAAACGAAGACAGTAGAAAGTACAAAGCACATACCAATTCAAAACAGGATATCAAAATTGATAAAACAACCAATACACATTGATTTCAAACATGAACAAAATACTTTTTTTTTTAATTTTATCATATCCTTGAGTAGGTAGGTGCATAGGCAAATAAGTTGACAGTTCCTAAACCAATTTACCAAATAAGTCTGTTAACAAACTGAAGAACAAACTGAGCTGTCCTAAGTCCCCTTCAATTCAGACATGTTTTGGTGTCATGTCATTTTTTCATAGCAACTCATGGGTAATACTCTGCAATTACAAACTGATATATACTCCAAACTGCTGAGCACTTGGGTTCATATTTCATTGGTAGTATATATTTCATTGGTAGTTTGTGGCTACAATTAGGACAATAAACTTCTACCCAACCCTCACCACAAACCCTACCATCCCAACCCGACACCACACTCGTTGTCACTTCCTCTCCAAGCCAACCTTTGCACCCCGCAACTAACTCGAGCCATTACCCCTCCTCATGTGCTACAAACCAAGACCACACAGCTGCTTAACCCCTTAACTGCTGATGTCCACACAAACAGACACACTAATCCGAGCTCACCCCGTCCCCATTTTTCCCACCTGCCGAGATAATCCTCAACCATAAACCATGTACAAACCTACTACGATCAACTTCGCGAAATTAGGAGACTTGAGACCCAAAACAAGCACAAATCTAAAACATATATTTTCTCAATATGTGGGGCTTACAGTTCTAAAACCTCTAATATAGTGTCAAGACAAAAGCTTAAATAGGGTGAATCTCTGACCTCTAAAAAAAAGGTGCCAATATAATGATTCGGTAGACTAGATTAATTCACAAATTAATCTAGTAGACTAGATTAATTCACAGAAAAAAATATACTGAACTCAAATATATTAGAACATTGAAACTGGAGGGTAGATACCACTTATTAATGGCACTCTTTATAATTGGTTGAAAATTAAGCGGATAATAAATTATTCAGTTTACCAGAAAAATGCAGCAAACTTGAAAGGATACTCTCTTGTATTTCAGATTAGTGCATCAAACAAGAAAGGGTATTGAATGAATAAATGTGGAAATTGTTAACAAGGCAAACTTAATTTAAGTTGTGCAATGGAATGAGCTTCTTATCCATAGGAGGGTACAATCTCAATTTAACAAAATATATCATTTAACTTATACCCAAAATACATCATTTAACAAAATATATCATTTAAATTTTTGGCCATGGTCAATAAGGAAGTTAGTGTTCAGAGATGCTCGAAACGATAACGGGAGCTTAATTTGAAATTGTGAATCTCTGACCTCTAATAAAGTGCCAACACAAGCACAAATCTAAAGCCTCTAATAAAGTGTCAAGACAAAAGCTTATAACAACTTTCATGCCAAAGAAGCCTACATAATCAAAGAAGCTTATAAAGTGTCAAGACAAAAGCTTATAGTAGAAGATGAGTCTCATACCTGTTAGGATCACCTCTATAATCAACAATATTGTTGCATACAAATGAGATCCCTTGAGAGGCATCTTTTACCATATCAGTGATTGTCCCCTGAGGAAAATTTCTTCATTAAGAATTGGTATTATGGATTTGAAATGTCACAATTATATAATAACTTGATCAGTGGAGGTCGATCATATTACCTGACTGACTGATCATAATATAAACAAGGATTGGTATTATGCATTTGAAATGTCACAATTATATAATTGTTTTGGACACTAATGGATTACCTCAAGAAAGGATAATTGTTTATATATAGGTATCATGAAGCTTTCATTTTTGTTTTGAGTACATTATTGTTAACTAGGAATAATTACTTCAACTAGGTACTCTTGCACAGAGTAGACGGGAATTTCTATGAGTATCAAAGCAACTGTATTTATTTTGTCTAAGAAAGTATATTTAGAATGTGAAATGACGTTCACCTGTAATCAATGCATTCCACTATAATGTCTCTTTCTGCCAACTGCTATCCTAAAAGAGAACCCCAAGCTGTATACCTACATTACCAAAGAATACAGAGACTTCAATGGGAATTACCTCAATGGTGTTGGGGACTAAATCTGATCAGAAACGTTATATACCTCTAATGTTCCTACAAGTTACATTGGTCCCATGCGAGGTGTTCGTGACTCTTACGGGACCGTTTTAAGGCTGTTTTACGTTTTCACCTTTCGATGGCATGTTTTACGTCGTATACTCCAATCGGGAGCCTCGTGACTATCCGGTCGGTTCCTACGAGTTACATTGGTCACTTACGAGGTGTTTGTGACTCTTACGGGACCATTTGGTGTTTGTTTTATGTTTTCATCCTTTGATGGCATGTTTTTATGCTTAAGTCTAACATTTTTAAAATTTACGTTGTACACTCAAACCGGGAGCCCTGTGACTACACAGTTTGTTCCTACGACTTACATTGGTCTCGTGCGAGGTGTTCGTGACTCTTCCGGGACCGTTTTGTGGCTATTTCACGTTTTCACCATTCGATGGCATGTTTTTATGCTTAAGTCTAATTTTTTGCAAATTTATGTCATACACTCAAATCGGGAGGGTCGTGACTATACGGTCAATTCCTACGACTTACATTGGTCCCGTGCGAGATGTTCGTGACTATTACAGGACCGTTTTGTGGTTGTTTTACGTTTTCACCATTCGATGGCATCTTTTTTATTCTCAAGTCTAACTTTTTGCAAATTTACGTCGTACACTCAAATCGGGATCCCTGTGACTACCCGGTCGGTTCTTACTACTCATATTGGTCCCGTACGAGGTGTTCGTGACTCTTACCGGACCATTTTGTGGCTATTTTATGTTTTCACCCTTCGATGGCATGTTTTTATGCTCAAGTCTAATTTTTTGGAAATTTGTGTCGTATACTCAAACCGGGATCCCGTGACTACACGGTCGGTTCCTACGAGTCACATTGATCTCGTGCGAGGTGTTCATGACTCTTACGGGACCGTTTTGTGCTTTTTTTACGTTTTCACCCTTCGATGGTAAGTTTTGATGCTTAAGTCTAACTTTTCACAAATTTATGTCCTACACTCAAACCGGTAGCGCCATGACTACACGACCAGTTCCTACGACTTACATTGGTCCCATGCGAGATGTTTGTTACTCTTACGGGACTTTTTTGTGGCTGTTTTACGTTTTCACCCTTCGATGGCATGTTTTTTATGCTTAAGTCTAACTTTTTGCAAATTTACGTCGTACACTCAAATCGACAGCCCTGTGACTACGTCGTCTATTCCTACGAGTTATATTGGTCCCGTGCGTGGTGTTCATGACTCTTACGGGACCGTTTTAAGGTTGTTTTACATTTTCACCCTTCGATGGCATGTTTTTATGCTTAAGTCTAATTTTTTACAAATTCAAGTCGTACACTCAAACTGGGAGCCCCGTGACTATGCGGTCAGTTCCTACGAGTCATATTGGTCCCGTGCGAGGGGTTTGTGACTCTTACGGGACCGTTTTAAGGCTATTTTACGTTTTCACCCTTCGATGGCATGTTTTATGCTTAAGTTTAATTTTTATCTAATTTTCTCCATACACTCAAATCGGGAGCCCCGTGACTACGCGGTCGGTCCGTGCGAATGGTTTGTGACTCTTACGGGACCATTTTAAGGCTCTTTTACATTTTCACCCTTTGATGGCATGTTTCATGCTTAGGTCTAATTTTTTTCAAATTTACGTCGTGCACTCCAATCGGGAGCCTCGTGACTACGTTATCGTTTCCTACGAGTAATATTGGTCCGTGCGAGGTGTTCGTGACTCTTACTAGACCGTTTTGTGTCTGTTTTACATTTTTACCCTTCGATGGCATATTTTTATGCTTTAAGTCTAATTTTTTTCAAATTTACGTCGTACACTCCAATCGGGATCCTCGTGACTATTCGGTCGGTTCCTACGAGTTACATTGGTCACGTGCGAGCTGTTCATGACTCTTACGGGACTGTTTGGTGTTTGTTTTACTTTTTCATCCTTCGATGGCATCGTTTTTATTCTCAGGTCTAACTTTTTACAAATTTACATCGTACACTCAAATCGGGATCCCTGTGACTACCCGGTCGGTTCCTACGAATCACATTGGTCCCGTGCGAGGTGTTCGTGACTCTTACCGGACCGTTTTGTGGTTGTTTTACGTTTTCACCCTTCGATGGCATGTTTTTATGCTCAAGTCTAATTTTTTGGAAATTTGTGTCGTATACTCAAACCGGGAGCCCGTGACTACGTGGTCGGTTCCTACGAGTCACATTGGTCCCGTGCGACAAGTGAATAAGATGAGCGGTCACAAATTGCAAACCCAAGAATAACTTTCGAACCATGACTAATTTTTATTCCCATTTTCACATCTTTCCTATTCATCTCGGACTAATCAATAATATCTTTAAGCTAATAAGCAAATGGTTACCAATTAGTTTAATGTGGACCATTGCAGAGAAATTGACACGCCTTAAACCTAGAAAGTGCCAATCCATTGGATAATGCCTTCTTTTTCTAGTGTTCACCCTAACTATTCTTTGTTCAAAAGTTATGTACTTTGCCCCCCCCCCCCCCCAACTGGAAGTGACAAGAAATAAATGCGCCAACAATACCCAAGCTATAGGGGGCACAAAAGAATTAAAATTACGGGGTTTAGATATAAATAGGATCCAAACCCAAAATAATTAAAAAATTGAATCAATGCATATTTAACCTTAAAATAAAGTTCATCATATGTCTATCCATTACCTGTATATTTTGTTACACCCAACGCCAATCAGAACCTTCTCTATGCCAGCAGCGATGCAATTTCAGATTATGTTTGACAGTAGTAATGTATCCTATGACAGTGAAAAAATAATGAATTTTATGCAAACAGTTATGTTTAATTAAAAAAATGGTAGAACCAAAAAAAATAAATTCAAAACCAAAGGAAGAAAACCAGAGCTTGTTCTATGTGTGTGGTGTGATTTTCTTGCATCACTCACTACCCCAACTTGACTCGTGGTGAACTTGTTTGAACTGAAATTCGTTAATCCTCATTGATATTTTCTTTCACGTATATAAGGATTACTACTGAGAAAAAAATAAGATGCACACATATTGAGAAGCTTACAATTGATTTTGATTACATTTCAAAATCCAATACTTATTCAATTTCAACAATAATATAAAATGGCATAACAGGTATATCATAATATAACCAATACTAATCTAATTAAACCAGGTATATATCTATTCCTTTTTTTTTCACAAGGACAAATCTAAAACCAAATTGAAAATACCAAGGCCAAGAACAAAATTAACACTTACAGAATTCTTAAGGGACTATTTGTTGTTTCTAACCCCCAAACCGGTCTCCACCCGTCTCCACCGCATATTATTTGGGGTTTACTAAACCCTAATATTTTTTTTACATAAATCTGCACATACACACACATACAATCTATACATATTTTTTTGACATAGATCTATACATACACACACACACATAGAATCTATACATACACACACATACAATCTATACATACACACACATACAATATAGGGTTTATTGACAAAAAAATAATTTATTTGTTCATAGTTACACACATAAACATGCATATACACATAAATCTATACATACACATACACACACACATAAACATAAATCTATACATACACACACATACACACATACAAACGTAAATCTACACATACATACACCGAAATTAGGGCTTTTGATATAAATCACGAAATTCAAATGAAATCAAAAGGAATTGTTTATGTAAAAAATTAGATTATATCTAATTATTTAATCACAGATAAATAAAATGAGACAAAGAAATTTTAAAGTGGTTCAGCCTTATAAGAATGGCCTGCGTCCACTGTTTCTGTTATTGATGACTGTTTGAGAATTCTCGATTACAAGTTTTCTCAATAAATTCCGGTCCCTTTACAATGAGGATAATACAATGTATTTATAGCCCTAAGGATGTAATGTGAAAGGGTAATATATTAAATGCCCCTTAAGCGTATACATCTGTATGATAATAAGCATTTAATGCGCAGTCAAACTGTTGGGTTATCCTACTATTAATGCTTTGTTCGAGGTGCAGCTCGGACCGCCTAAGCTCCTCGGTGCTCAAAAGTTCCTCAGTACTCAAAAGTTCCTCGGAGAGTTATTATAGGTCGGAGCGTCTGAGTTGATCGGGGAAGCAGAGTTCCTCGTTGCAGGATGGTTCCTCGGAGTCAAGGTGTTGTTCGCAAGTGTTTGTCGTTGCCACGTAGATTGCCACGTGTCTTCACCCAATTGAGCCATGTCAGTAGACTAAATTTGGTATCAACAGAAGCCCCCGATGTTTCATAGTTCAAAATTTGAGGAGTGTGGAACATTCTTTCTCGAAATATGGCGGTTTTAAATGGTCATCCTGAAATTTAGGAGTATTTTCTTTTGTATTTATTTTTTCTTCCAAATTCGTAGAATCGGTCTTTTTTGAATTTTTCTAATTGCTTCGATTCCCGCGCCCCTTTTGTCTGTTTAGCCGTCGGTAACGTAACCGGCTCTTTTTGTAATCATTACTTTTACCCTTTCCCAAGGCAAAGTATTTAAACGTTGCAGATAATCCCATCGTCTTCTACTTTTTCAAATTTGTCTCTTTGAGTTTTCCATCGTCTCTCTCTCTCCTGTGCGTTCATCTCTTCCATCGTTTGTTGTCAACAGACTCATCCCTTTCCTGTAAGATTTTATTCTTTCTCTTTGATTTCCTTCTTTCATCATGGTTTATCCTGTAGAATCGATTGATAAGTTTCGCTCTGATTTCTCCATTCCCTCATGGGTTATTTTGGAAGAGCTTTCTGAGCCTTCAGACTATTTTCGTTTGGCTGAGGGACATTGGTTTCCCAGTCTCTTTGTTGCTGAGTGTGGCTTTTCTTTTCCCCCAAACCCTCTATGTCTGAAATTCTATCAATACTTTGACGTGGTTCCTGCACGAATAGCCCCCAACACATGGAGAATAGTTAACGGTGTTTATAGATTAAATCAAATTCATGGAACCCGTATAGGAATTCCTGAAATTATGTTTTGTTATAGATGGGCCATGGGTGATAATACTTTTTATTTAAAAACTAGGTTTCTAAATAAAGCTTTAGTAGTCAATCTCCCAGATGCCAATAGGGACTACTTTGAGCATGGGGTTGTTATGAAAAATTGGCAACACCCTCCATTAACTGCAGATGATGTTTACCAGGGTCCCAGATGTCCTCCCTATGGCAATGGGATAGGTTGTTTTTATTTTATTTTATTTTCAAAATTATGCTTCCTTTGTGTTTGATAAAATGTGCCACTGATATTTTAATTTTGATTTATTTGCAGTTGACAGCAAAAGAAAGTCTCCAAAAGAGGCAGACGTTAATATAAGGCATTTAAAACTTATCTGGAGTTTGCATCAGACTGTTGCCGACGAACATATTAGGTCAGCTTCATATTTGTTGCAGTACAAGAGTTACACCTCCTCTTTTACTGCTCGTTCGGTGATAAGCGACGCAGAACCCATACCAGCCTCTACAAGTTCTTCACCTGAGTCACACATTCCTTTGAGTGAAAGGATGAAGAAAAAAAGACCTCCTACCCTTTTCGAGAAACCTGCCTCTAGTTCCGGAGAGTCAAAAAGAAGTAAGCTTGATGTCCCAGGAGAAGGGACAAAGAAAATTGATGCACCTCTCTCGGCTGCTCCTGTGAAGGTGGTCGAGAAGCCCCCAGTGGCCCCGAGCAAGGCTACTGCTCCAGGCGAGGTGATTGTCATTTCTCCGACTAAGACTACAACGTTAGTCGAGAAAGTTGATGCTCCTCTGAGGAGGCTGAAGAAAAGCTCCTCTGTCAATTTGGCTGAATCCATCTCTCAGTCCACGACTAGTGGTGTTCCCACTTTTGTTCCTCCGAGCTCTGCTATGAGCTCGGTGAAGACTTGGATCATTCCCGAGATCCAAGGTATTGAAAAATACCTTTCTCGGGACACGGTTACCACATTAGCAGCTCGTCACATTGCTTCTGTAAGTCCTATAGTCTTAAATTTTCATTCTTTCCTTTTGTATCTGTGCGCTAACTTGCTTTCGTTTTCTTTTCACAGTTGGTGAGCTGTTTTAATAAAATTTTGAAGAAAGATGAAGCTATTAAAGCTTCAAGCTCCTCGTCTGGTGTAGAGGAAGCTTTGGTAGGCCTGGCGCAGTCTCTGAAAGATTCTCGTCAGAAATATGATGATGATAAGGCCGTTTGGGAGAAAAAGCTTTCTTCGACTGAGCAGGAGAAGGCTCAGGTTATTGATGTCTCCAAGGGGTTTGGAGAAAAAAATGAATGATTTGGAGAAGAAGAATAAAGAGCTCAAAGGTAAGATAAAAAATACTGAGGAGTTTGAAGATAAACTCAAGGCTGCTGAGGAGGAGTTAGGTCGACTTCGGGAAGTAAGTCGTCAGAAGGAGGAAGTTGAGAATAAACTGAAGGCTGATGACAATCTTCTTTTCGAGAAGCTTTCCTCGGAGAAGACAAAGAGGAAATTGGCTGTGAAGAAATCTTTCAGCGCTGGCTGGGATAAAGGGTGGAACAAAGGTTTGGCTGCCATGATGTCGCAAGTCGAATATGGCAGCCTCAAATACTTTAGAGATGGATGGATCGCTGCTCTACAAGAAATGAAAGTTGATAAAGCTTCTGAATTATTTCAGCGACACATCCCTGGCCCCCCTCCAACTCCTGAAGACGAAGAAGAGGACGAATCTGCCTCTGAGGAGTCTTCCATGGTGATGGGAGATCAAGTTTCTCATCCCCCAGCCATCCAGCCCACTAATGAGGAACTTCAACTACCTGCTACTTCCTCCGAGCAACATCCAGCACTTACCGAGCAACCCTCTACTCCATCCGAGCAACCTACCTCCTCGTCCCAACTTCCCAAGAAAGTTTTGGGAGACAAGGAAAAGGTGTAGAGTTGTTCGGATTTCTCTCTATTTTATTTTTCTTTGTCAAATGTAACTTCTGAACATGTAACTCTGAACTTTGTACTCTTCCTCTGTGATGTAATAAAATTTGAACTTTTGATTATGCATACTATTAATTCTCTTCTTCATGCTCTGTTTGTACTCTTATTGATTATTGCTTTTTCTTCCTCTACTAGTTTCTGGCCAGGATGGAATTATTGTCTTCTCATGATACAAAGCTGTTGGCAATGCAATGACTATTTTAAAGCCGGTCATACAGACATGAGTGCAACTCAAATCACTGACATCCTCGGTCAAGGTGCTTCAGAGCAAGCAATTAAAGCCTATCAGTATTTGAAGTGCCTACTCGACCGTGCAGTGGCTAACAATGTAGCATACTATGACATGATTGAGGATCTCCAAGGCACTCTTGAAGAACTTCAGCAATAATATAAAGAATCCACTACCCTTTTGCACGAGGGGTACGAGAAGAAGTATCAGCAAATCTGTGCCGATAAGGGATATAATAAACGGTTTACTGCTTACGACGCGTGGGAGAGAACGTTGAAAGCTGAGGTCGAAGAGCACAGACAGATAGCTGAGTTATTAGAGCAAGAAAATAATAACCTGCAAAGAGAGGTGTCTCAATTGAAGTCTGCATCTTCCACCTCAAATGCTTTGATCCCAGTGACTGACGAGGGATTCTCTTTCTTGGAGGTCGAAAACGCCAACCTGAGGGATGAATTAGAAACCTTGAAGAGGTCTGGCCCTTCTACGTCTGCTCGAGGACGAGCAAGAGCTCCTCGGGGACGAGCAAGAGCTGCTCGGGTTCCTGTTGAGGAACAGAGGACTCAATCTGCTCTAGAGAACCAGGCCTTCCAACTGATGGCAAAGAACCAGGCATTGGCTGAGATGTCTAAGAAGATAAGGGATCTGGAAGAGCAACTTTCTGCGCAGAAGTCTGTCTTGGAGAATAAAGAACTCTTTATCAAAAATCTCCACGAGCAGCTGGAAAGATTGACATATCAATTCCACAAGCAGCCCAGAGAATTCTGGATGGATGGCTACAACGAGGCTCTCTACCATTTGGATGATCGTATCCAAAATGCAAATAATGAGGGTTACAAACAGGGATGATTGAATGCCTTAGGTGTGCTGCAACTGGCATAGGGTCATTATCTGTGGGATTACCATAATCCTGGGCTGCTCGACCTACCAGTGCCACCATTCAAGCTTGATATGAGTTGGATCCCTGCTCGGGCCATCCCTCGGTGTCTGATTTCCAAATACCTCGACGATTACAATCTCCATTCCAATGTCGAGATATCTCATCCCGAGCACCTACTAGATCGACCATCTTTGATGAATATCAGGATGCTTGAAGATCTTAACTTCATAAATTCCCCTCATGCTTTAAATGATCCACCTGCTGGCGAGGAACCTGTTTCAAAAGCAGAGGGGAAGAAACCAATAGAATAGGAATCTTAATGTAATAAATTTGTATTTCATTCTTGATGTATTTTGTTCTACATTTAATGAAATAAATTTATTTATAAATCTTGACTGCCATTGTCTTGTAATTATAAAACACTTTACATCTGTGCATGTATATCTGTTAAAAAGATAACAATATTGTGTTATTTGTCAATGAACTGGGGTTTGTTAAAACTTATTGTCGACTATCTTGAATTTGTGGTAATCATTTGATGACTAACCAAAATTGATGATATTTTGTTTCTCGACCAACTTGGTAGTAATTTAAAAAGTCACTAGTATCAAAAATTTTGCTCGATCACTTTCTCGTACTCATAAAATGTTTTCGACCAACCAAAGTCGGTAATTTTTTCTTCATAAAATGTTTCCGACCAACCAAGGTCGGTAAATTTTTCTTCTCGACCAACTACAGTTAGTGGATTTTTCTTACCAACCAATCTTTGGCACTTTTGGAATAGTTTTACTTCCCGACCAACCTTAGTTGGCGTTTTCGAGAATATATTTACTTCGGTAAATTTTTCTTCTCGACCAACTGCAGTTAGTGGGTTTTTCTTACCAACCAATCTTTGGCACTTTTTGGAATAGTTTTACTTCCCGACCAACCTTAGTTGGCATTTTCGAGAATATATTTACTTCCTAACCAACCAAGTTGGCATTTTTAGGAATAGTTTTACTTCCCGACCAACCTTAGCTGGCGTTTCGAGAATATATTTACTTCCTAACCAACCAAGTTGGCATTTTTAGGACTAGTTTTACTTCCCGACCAACCTTAGCTGGCATTTTCGAGAATATATTTACTTCCTAACCAACCAAGTTGGCATTTTTAGGAATAGTTTTACTTCCTGACCAACCTTAGCTGGCGTTTTCGAGAATATATTTACTTCCTAACCAACCAAGTTGGCATTTTTAGGAATAGATTTACTTCCCGACCAACCTTAGTTGGCGTTTTCGAGAATATATTTACTTCCTAACCAACCAAGTTGGCATTTTTAGGAATAGTTTTACTTCCCGACCAACCTTAGCTGGCGTTTTCGAGAATATATTTACTTCCTAACCAACCAAGTTGGCATTTTTAGGAATTGATTTACTTTCCGACCAACCTTAGTTGGCATTTTCGGGAATAGATTTGAGTATTCTGAGATCTGCTGAGTAGTGTGTAGCACTAGTATTCCGCAAAAAATTTCCAATAAAGGGAAAGAACTGGGCAGAACATTGTCACTTTATTCATACTGATGAAACTGCATTACATGAGAGTTTACATTACTGATAATATTTGCGCAGGTGCTCTGCATTCCATGCATTCTTAAACGCCTCCCTCTCTAAAGTTTCTATTTTATATGTTCCTGGTCGAACAACTTCCTTAACTCGGTAGGGTCCATGCCAGTTTGCTTCCAGTTTGTTGTGCTTTTAAATAACCTTCTTTAGCACATAGTCTCCTTCTTTCAAGTCGCACTTCTTCACTCTCTTGTTGTAGAACAAAGATATTCTTTGCTGGTAAGCAGCATTTCTAATGGTTGCTTCTTCCCTAACCTCCTCGAGCATGTCCAAGTCTAACCTTCTTATTAAATCACTGACAGGGGAATTGAAATTCAGTATTCTGTGTGTTGGGAGACCCAATTCGGTGGGTATAACAGCTTCACTTCCAAATGCTAGCATATATGGAGATTCCCCTGTTGCTGCTCGGGGAGTAGTTCGATAAGCCCATAGCACTGATTGTAGCTCGTTGATCCAGTTTGCTTTCGCGTCATTCAGTCTCTTTTTCAAACCATTCAGCAACGTTCTGTTTGTAACTTCAGTTTGTCCATTGCTTTGATGATGGCCTGGTGCCGAGTGGATCTTCAAGATATTTGACTGATGATAATAGGCACCGAACTCCTCGTTGTCAAATTGTGTTCCATGGTCTGTGATGAAGGCATAAGGAAGACCATATCGACAAATGATGTTCTTCCAAATAAATTGGTACACCTTGTCGTATGTCATATCAATGAGAGTCTCAGCCTCAACCCATTTAGTAAAATAATCCACAACGACTACGAGATACTTAAATCTTCCCCTGGTCGTCGGCAGTGGCCCAACCAAATCTATTCCCCATATGGAAAATGGCCAAGGGGAAGTAATGGGTGTCAATAACGCTTGGGGAGTTCTTCGGATGGAGGAGAAGCGCTGACACTTGTCATATTTCTTAGCATAGGCTATGCAATCAACTCTCATCGTCGGCCAGTAGTATCCTTGAGTCATCATTCTTTGTAAAAGTGTCCGACCTGCTACATGGGCTCCATAGGACCCTTCATGGACCTCTTCAATCAAATCTTTCACCTCGGTTGGATGCACACATCTTTGCAAACCTGCTATAATTCCTCGTCTGTATAGAATACCATTAGTTAGTACATAATGAGTAGCCTTAAACTTCAGTTTCTTGGCTGCAAGTTTGTCAGTTGGTAATTCCCCTTTCTCAATATATGCCCTGATGGGATCCATCCATGATGACCCTAAATTGAGGGTATTAAAGTTTATCATTAGATCTTCATCTATACTCCGACCAGTTAGAACTTCAATTGGGATTGTTCTTTGCAGCTCGGTACGAGTAGCTGATGCCAATCGAGCTAAGGCGTCTGCTCTTGCATTCTCCATTCTTGGTATTCTGACCAGCTGAATAGCAGCAAATTCCGACACCAATTCCTTCTCCTTTGCATAATATCTAATCATTAATTATCCTTTGGCTGCATATACTCCCATCATTTGATTTATGACCGATTGCGAGTCACTGAAAATAATAATTTATTCTGCCCCCATGGTTTTTGCCAAACTAAGACCTGCAATCATGGCTTCATATTCAGCCTCATTATTGGAAGCTTTGAATTGGAAACGTAGGGCGTATTCCATGTCGACCTCGTCCGGACTGTTCAAAACTATCCCTGCGCCACATCCTGTAGTGCAGGATGAACCATCCACATACAGACTCCATATAGGCAACTCGTCTTCAAATTGCTGATCTGATAGAGTTCCTCGGTGAAAAATTTATTGCTTCCTATCACCATCTCCTGATATTTCTTACTGTTCGTCGATCATCTTTTCTTGCCCTTTTACCAACCTAAGTTGGTCTGGGCTTGAATTTGATGATCCTGTAACATCTACTTGCCCTTTTACCAAGCTAAGTTGGTCTGGACTTGCATTTGATGACCCTTTAACATCCACAGGTTGATCAGCGAGCAACTTTTGCTCCTCGGGGGTATCAGGATAGGTGAACTCTGCTGTAAAATCTACTACCGCTTGCCCTTTTAGCGATGATCTGGGTTCATAAACTATATCATATTCACCGAGTTCTATTGCCCAGCACATCAATCTTCCTAACTTTTCTGGTTTATGAAGAGCTTGCCTCAATGGCATATCAGTATATACTACTATGGTATGAACCTGGAAGTATGGCTTCATTCTTCTACTTGCCTCGATCAATGCTAGTGCCAATTTTTCCAGCCTTGGATATCTGATCTCTGCTCCTCGGAAGGCCTTACTTGTGTAGTAGATTGGTTTTTGTACTCCATTCTCCATTCTTATCAATGCCGAACTAACTGCATTCTCAGATACTGCCAGATACAAGTATAATTTTTCTCCCATCACTGGCCTGGATAACAGTGGAGGTGCTCCCAAATATTTCTTCAAGTCTTGGAAAGACTTCTCACATTCATCATTCCACTCAAAAGTTTTTCGAAGCATTTTGAAGAATGGGAGACATTGATCAGTTTATCGTGATACAAATCTGTTGAGTGCTGCTACTCATTCTGTAAGACTTTGCACCTCTTTCTTCGTCATTGGGGATCGCAGCCCTAACAGAGCTTTGATCTTTTCAGGGTTAGCTTCAATGCCTCGCTGATTGACAATGTATCCTAAAAACATGCCTTCTCGTACTCCAAATATGCACTTCGTCGGGTTCAACTTCATTTGATATTTATCTAGTTGATCAAAGGTCTGGCTTAAATCAACTAGATGATCAGCAGCTTTCTTGCTCTTTGTTAGCATATCGTCAACATAGACTTCCATATTGCAACTGATTTGTTCTGCAAACACTTTGTTCATCAGCCGCTGATATGTTGCACCTTCATTTTTCAAACCAAAAGGCATAACATTATAACAATAAGTTCCCCTAGGGGTAATGAAATAAGTACTCTCCCTGTCTTCAGGTTTCATTTTAATCTTATTGTAACCAGAATAAGCATCCATGAAGCTTAGCAGCTCGTGTCCCGAGGTAGCATCCACTAGTTGATCAATTCGGGGCAGCGGAAAGTCATCCTTTGGGCATTCTTTGTTGAGGTTGGTGAAGTCTACACACATCCTCCATTTGTTGTTCTTTTTCACCATCACCACATTTGCTAACCAGTCTGGATATTTAACATCTTCAATAAAGCAAGCTTTCTGGAGCTTCTCAACTTCCTCCTGTATAGCTTGATTCTTCTCGGGACTGAATACTCTTCTTCTCTGCTTCACAGGCTTGATCTCCTTATTCACATTGAGTTCGTGAAATAAGAAATTTAGGTCTATCCCAGGCATATCCTCATGACTCCACGCAAAAGTTTTCTTTCTGCTTCTTAAGAAAGTTATCAATTCCTGTTTTAGTGAGGCTTCCAACGACGAACCTACTTGAGTAGTTCGTTCAGGGTGCTCGTCGTCTATAATGATGTTTTCAGTAGCTTTCACCACTTGACCCTTCACGAGTTGCGACTCATCTCTAGGATCCAATGTTTCAATTTTTGCACCTTCATCTACTTGATATGTGGTGCTCTTTTTCCTTGATTCCTCCATTTCCTCTTGCTCGGAGGATGAATAATAGCATTCCCGAGCTACTTTCTGATCACCTTTCACAACTCCTACTCTAAAATTTGTTAGAAATTTTAGGCATTGATGTACCGTGGATGGTACAGCTTCGAACTTATTCAATCCTACTCTTCCCATGATGATATTGTATGATGATTGAACATTCTTATCCATCACGAAGAAGCGTATTCTTTCTGTTCGATAAGCAGGCCACGTACCAATGAATATATCCAATTTGATCGTCCCACGTGGAAATACTTTCTCGCCAGCAAAACCGAGGAGGGGTCTATGATAAGGCTCCAGTTGAGATAGCTTTAGATTTAAACTATCGAAGCACGAGTAGAACATGATGTCTGCTGAGCTACCATTGTCTACTAGTACTCTTGAAATCATTACCTCCTTCATCCTCATTTTGATCACCAATGGGTCATCATGAGGATATAGAACACCTGCGAGGTCGTTCTTTGAGAAACCAATGACCAATTTCTCTTTGTTCACCTTTCTCGGTCGATCCTCCTCAGCTAGATTTATTCGTTGAATGTATGAGCAAGCTTGAGCCTCACAGAGGTAATCTTTTCTTTCGGCAGTAAGGTCTCCTTCTCCTGCATCTCCACCTGTAATAACATTACAGTCAAATGACCCAAAGCGTATTGAAAATACCTCACGTTCTGGCTGCCTTGGTCTCTTGGGAAGATCGGGGTCGTCTTCTGGATCAACTTCATGGTCTCTTTTCTTATTCTCCTCTGGTCGACGAGGAGATCTAGACCTCTCTCTTGTTCGGTCGTTGTTTCTTCTATCATTCCTCCGATCCACATACTTTGCCAGTTTTCCTCGTCTGATGAGTGTTTCAATCTCATTCTGAAGAGCTATGCAATTTTTGGTCATATGGCCATGATCTTTGTGAAACTCGCAATATTTTGCCTTATTTCTCGTGTCAGGGTCTGCCTTCATTTTCTCTGGCCAGTTTAATTCCTCATTGTTCTTGATTTCTTCTAGAACATGGTTGATATCTTTCTTCAAAGGAGTATAATTATCAAATTTCTTCAATACTTCCCATGACGACCTTGTTCTTGAATGTTTGTCACTACCATTGTTCTTATGCTCTTTCTTCTTAGCTTTATCACCTTACACCTTGGTTTCTTTGGCATCCATATTCTTCTTCGCAACCATAGCCTCCTCGACATTCATGATCTTGGCCGCTTTTCCCATCAGATCTGACATGGTTCTAGGTGGATCTTTGGCCAAAATGTAGTACAACTTGTTGGGAAATAGTCCACTCATCAAGGCGGTAATCGCTGTCTTTTCCTCATAATCAATGACTTCGAGCTTCTCGTTATTAAAACGAGTTATATAATCTCTGGTACTTTCACCAGCTTTTTGTCTAACACTTAACAAATGCGCTACTCGTTTAACTGGCTTTGCCCCAAAATAGAAATTCCCAATAAATAACTCGGCCAGTTGAAAGAAAGTAGAGATCTTACCCCGAGGAAGGTTATTATACCATATTTGAGCAGATCCGGTAAGAGTTCTCGAGAATGCTCTGCATCTCATCTCATCTGGAACAGCGTAGATGTCGGCTGCAGCTTGGTATTTTTCTATATGAAGGACAAGATCGATCTTTCCATCATATTTGGGGGTCACAACAGGTGCTTTGAACTTTGATGGTGTTGGAAAATCTACAATGGCCTGGACAAAAGGTGTTCCTTGAACAAAAGTTCGTTGTAGAGGGTTCTTGGCCTTAGCCATTTCCCCTAATCTATCCTCCAGCCTCTGAATAGAGCCTTTCCACGCATCGTTTCCTTCCTCGGGCCTGTTGGTTCGAGCAACTGATCGCATTGATGTGGCTTCCTGGGATCTATCTTGACGAGCAGTTGGTCGCGACTGGGCAGATCCTTCCCGTAAGTCTGATGGTCGTCGAAACTCCTCGATACGGCTCTAGGAGGACTTTTGCTCCTCCTAGGACCTAATCGATCAAAAGGAGATACTCTGCTTAATCTTTCTAGTGCACTGGTCCTTTCTGGAGAGAGAGTGATACGTTCTTCAGTATCTGTGGCTTGTATCGACGAAGTTCGTCCAGGTTGATAAGAAAAACCTTCAGACTCCTTAGTACGATATGAATCGGTACGCCTAGTACGTAAAGAAGGTAAACGGGTATTTCTTTGAATACTTCGTGATTCTGAAGGGGTTGGTGCACCGCTATGAAGGGTTCGTATGAGTTGTCGCATCGTTTCTTGCATGACTGTTTGGCCCTGGGCCAGATTTGTCATTATTCCAGCCAGATCTGGAATATTTGGCGGAGCATATGGATTTGGAGGGCTTCTAGCATTTCGATTGCTGGGTTCTGGAATATCAGCCATTTGTGATGAATTATTTTTGATGAAAAACGATATTACCAGTCGTTTCCCACAGACGGCGCCAATCTGTTGATGTAAAAAATTAGATTATATCTAATTATTTAATCACAGATAAATAAAATGAGACAAAGAAATTTTAAAGTGGTTCAGCCTTATAAGAATGGCCTACGTCCACTGTTTCTGTTATTGATGACTGTTTGGAAATTATCGATTACAAGTTTTCTCAAGAAATTCAGGTCCCTTTACAATGAGGATAATACAATGTATTTATAGCCCTAAGACTGTAATGTGAAAGGGTAATATATTAAATGCCCCTTAAGCGTATACATATGTATGATAATAAGCATTTAATGCGCAGTCACACTGTTGGGTTATCCTGCTATTAATGCTTTGTTCGAGGTGCAGCTCGGACCGACTAAGTTCCTCGGTGCTCAAAAGTTCCTCGGTACTCAAAAGTTCCTCAGAGAGTTCTTGTAGGTCGGACGTCTGAGTTGATCGAGGAAGCAGAGTTCCTCGTTGCAGGATGGTTCCTCGGAGTCAAGGTGTTGTTCGCAAGTGTTTGTCGTTGCCACGTAGATTGCCACTTGTCTTCACCCAATTGAGCCATGTCAGCAGACTAAATTTGGTATCAATAGGAATCAATACATACCAGGGCTTAATCCAAATGCAAACCAACTGAAATCGCTTAACCCTTGCAAATCGAATCGAAATCCAACTCAAAATCGCACTGAGAATCAGCGGCGGGTCTTTTTTTTTTAAGACTTGGAACTTGAGCAACCTGCTGCCTATAATATGTAAAGAAAAGTACACAAAGGCAAAGGAGAATGAAAATATATAATATCAAACCGGTGTGTTGATACCAAAATTAGTATGCTGATGTGGACGAATAATAAGAAGACACGTGTCAATCTACGTGGCACAATAGCAACGAGGAAGTTTATTCCCCTGACCTAGTCATACTCATTCCGAGCAACAAGTGTACTCCGAGGAACTCCAGCTCTCCGAGGAACTCCTGAACGACGAGCAACTAAGACGGTCCGAGCTGCATCTCGACCACAGCATTGATTGCCAGATAATCAACAGTTCAACTATTCATTGAATGCTTATCATCTTGACGCACACGCTTGAAGAGCATTAAATGAATTACCCTTTTATATGAATATCATTTAATGTATCACCCTTTCAGATTATGGCCTGAAGGCTATAAATACATTGTATTACCCTCATTCAAAGGGATCGGAATTTCTTGATAGAACTTGTAATTGAGAATTCCCAAACACTCAGTAATAACATAATAGTGGACGTAGGCCATTCTTATAAGGCTGAACCACTTTAAAATTCTTTGTCTCATTTATTTATCTGTGATTGAATTATTAGAGTGATCTAATTTTTTACATCAACAGATTGGCGCCGTCTGTGGGAACGATTGTTATTATCGTTTTTCACCAAAAACCATTCATCATCAATGGCAGATAATCCGGAATCTAGCAATCGAAACGCTGGAAATGCTAGAAATCTTCCAAATCCTTCTGCACCTCCAGATCTGGCTGGAATTATGACGAATCTGGCTCAAAGACAAACCGCCATGCAAGAGACAATGCGGCAACTCATCCAAACCCTTCATGGCGGTGCACCTGCACATTCGGGACAGCGAAGTGGTCAGCGACAAACCTATTTACTTTCTTCATGATCCAGGCGTACAGATGCGTATCGTAATGAGGAATCTGATGATTTCTCTTACCAACCTGGGCAAACTTCATCAATACGGGCCACAGATACTGAGCAACGTATTACTCTTTCTCCAGAGAGGACCAGTGCCTTGGAAAGACTGAGCAGGGTGTCTCCTTTCAGTCGATTAGGCCCTAGGAGGAATAGGAGTCCACCTAAAGTCATGTCGAGGAGTTTTTGACAACCGTCAGATCTAAGAGAAGGATCGGCACAATCACGACCAGTTCCTCGTCAAGATAGATCTCAGGAGGCCACTTCAGAACAATCAATTGCTCGAACTAATAGGCCCGAGGAAAGAAATGATGCGTGGAAAGGGTCCATTCAGCGGTTGGAGGATAGATTGGGAGAAATGGCTAAAGCAAAGAATCCCCTACAACGAACTTTTGTTCAAGGGACACCTTTTGTCAAGGCTATTGTGGATTTTCCTACACCGTCAAAGTTTAAAGCACCTGTAGTGACCCCCAAATACAATGGAAAGACAGATCATGTTCTGCACATAGAGCAGTATCAAGCTGCTGCCGACATCTATGATGTCCCTGACGAGTTGAGATGCAGAGCATTCTCAGGAACTCTTACTGGATCTGCCCAGATATGGTACAACAATCTTCCTCGGGGTAAGATTTCAACTTTCTTTCAGTTGGCCGAATTGTTCATTGGCAATTTTTGTTTTGGAGCAAAACCAGTAAAACGAGTAGCACACTTGTTAAGTGTTAGACAAAAATCTGGTGAGAGTACTAGAGATTACATAACTCGTTTCAATAACAGGAAGTTGGAAGTCATAGATTATTAAGAGAAGATAGCAATCACCGCCTTGATGAGTGGGTTGTTGCCTAACAAGTTGTATTACACCTTGGCCAAAGATCCACCTACAACTATGTCAGAGTTGATGGAAAAAGCGGCCAAAATCATAAATGCCGAGGAGGCTATGGCTGCGAAGAAGAATATGGATAAAGAAACCAAGGAGGAAGGCGACAAATCTAAGAAGAAAGAGCATAAGGGCAATGGCGGTGACAAGCATTCCAAGAATAATAAGTCGTCATGGGAAGTCCTGAAGAAATTCGATAATTATACTCCTTTGAAAATGGGTATTAATCATGTCTTGGAAGAAATCAAGAATAACGAGGAAGTAAAGTGGCCAAAGAAACCGAGGTCAGACCCTAACACGAGGAATAGGGAGAAATATTGCGAGTTCCATAAGGATCATGGCCATATGACCAAAAATTGCATAGCTCTTCAGAATGAGATTGAAACACTCATCCGAAGAGGGAAACTAGCAAAGTATGTTGATCGGGGAGGTGAAAGAAGAAATAATGACCGAACTAGAGAGAGCTCCAGATCTCCTCGTCGAGTAGAGGAGAAAAAGAAGAGGGACCATGAAGATGATCCAGATGATGACCCTGATCTTCCCAAGAAACCAAGGCAGCCAGAACAAGAGGTATTTTCCATACGTTTTGGGTCATTTGATTGTAATGTCATTATAGGAGGAGATGCAGGAGGAGGAGACCTTACTGCAGAAAGAAAAGCTTACCTTGGAGAGGCTCAAGCTTGTTCATATATTCAGCGAATAAATTTGGCTGAGGAGGATCGCCCGAGGAAGATAAACAAAGAGAAGTTGGTCATTGGCTTTTCAAAAAATGACCTGGAAGGTGTTCTTTACCCTCACGACGACCCTTTGGTGATCAAAATGAGGATGAAAGAAGTAGTGATTTCAAGGGTTTTGGTAGATAATGGTAGTTCGGCGGACATCATGTACTACTCATGCTTTGACAGTTTAAATTTGAAATTATCTGAATTGGAACCTTATCACAGACCTCTCCTGGGTTTTGCTGGCGAGAAAGTCTTTCCACTTGGGACGATCAAGTTGGATATATTCATTGGAACTTGGCCTGTTTGTCGAACAGAGAGAATACGCTTCTTTGTGATGGATAAGAATGTGCAGTCAGCTTACAACATCATCATGGGAAGAGTTGGTTTGAAAAAGTTCGAAGCAGTCCCATCTACAGTACGTCAGTGCTTAAAATTCCCAACAAATTTCGGAGTAGGAGTTGTGAAAGGTGATCAAAAAGTAGCTCGGGAATGCTATTATTCATCTGCCGAGCAAGAGGAGCTTGAAGAGTCAAGGAAAAAGACTACTACCTACCAGGTGGAGGAAGGTACAAAAATTAAAACACTTGATCCCAGAGATGAATCCCAACTTGTAAAAGGACAGGTGGTGGAATCTACAGAAAATGTTATTCTGGACGACGAGCACCCTGAACGAGTAACCCAGATAGGTTCGTCGTTGGATGTTTCAATAAAACAGGAGTTGATAACTTTCTTGAGAAACAGGAAGAAAACTTTTGCATGGAGTCATGAGGACATGCCAGGAATAGATCCAAATTTCTTATGTCATGAGCTCAATGTAAATAAGGAGATCAAACCTGTAAAGCAGAGAAGAAGAGTATTTAGTCCCGAGAAGAGTCAAGCTATACAAGAGGAGGTCGACAAGCTCCAGAAAGCCCAATTCATTGAAGATGTGAAATATCCAGACTAGTTAGCCAACGTGGTGATGGTAAAGAAGAAAAATAATAAATGGAGAATGTGTGTTGATTTCACCGATCTCAACAAGGCATGCCCAAAGGATCACTTTCCATTGCCCAGAATTGATCAACTAGTGGACGCCACCTCGGGAGACGAGCTGCTCAGCTTCATGGATGCTTACTCTGGCTACAACCAGATCAAAATGAAACCTGAAGACAGGGAAAGTACTTCTTTTATTACCCCTAGGGGAACTTATTGCTATAATGTTATGCCTTTTGGTTTGAAAAATGCAGGAGCGACATACCAGCGGCTGATGAACAAGTTTTTTGCCGAACAAATCAGTTGCAATATGGAAGTTTATGTCGATGATATGCTAACAAAGAGCAAGAAAGCTGCTGATCATCTAGTTGACTTAGGTCAGACCTTTGAGCAACTGGATAAATACCAAATGAAGCTCAACCCGACGAAGTGCACATTTGGAGTACGAGAAGGAATGTTCCTCGGGTACATCGTCAACCAGCGAGGCATTGAGGCGAATCCAGAAAAGATCAAAGATCTTTTAGGGTTGCAATCTCCAACGACGAAGAAAGAGGTGCAGAGTCTTACAGGACGAGTTGCAGCGCTCAACAGATTTGTATCCCGAGCAACTGATAGATGCCTCCCATTCTTCAAAACACTTCGAAAAACTTTCGAGTGGAATGATGAACGTGAAAAAGCCTTTCAAGACTTGAAGAAATATTTGGGAGCACCTCCACTATTGTCCACGCCAGTAATGGGAGAAAAGTTGTACTTATACCTGGCAGTATCAGAGAATGCAGTCAGCTCGGCATTGATCAGATTGGAGAATGGAGTCCATAAGCCAATTTATTACACAAGTAAGGCTTTCCGAGGTGCAGAGATCAGGTACCCAAAGCTGGAAAAATTGGCATTGGCATTAATTGAGGCAAGTAGAAGAATGAGGCCATATTTCCAGGCCCATACCATCGTCGTGTATACCGACATGCCATTGAGACAAGCCCTTCATAAGCCAGAAAAATCAGGGAGACTGATGTACTGGGCAATAGAACTCGATGAATATGATATTGTGTATGAACCCAGATCATCACTAAAAGGGCAGGCTGTAGCAGACTTTATAGCAGAGTTTACATATCCTGATACCCCCGAGGAACGAAAGTTGCTCGCTGACCAACCTGTGGATGTTACAGGATCAACAGACATAAGTCCAGACCAACTCCGGTTGGTAAAAGGGCTTGTGGATGTAGAAAGATCATCAAATTCAAACCTAAACCAACTCCGGTTGGTAAAAGGGCGAGAAGAGATGGTCGACGAGGAGCGGAAATTACCAGGGGAGGATGAAAGAAAAAACCATATATTTCACCGAGAAACTCTGTCAGAGAAGAAATTTGGAGACGAATTACCTACATGGAGATTGTATGTAGATGGGTCATCTTGCACAACAGGTTGTGGAGCAGGGATTATTTTGAAAACCCCAGACGAGATTGACATGGAATATGCCCTGCGATTTCAATTCAAAGCCTCCAATAATGAGGCTGAGTATGAGGCCATGATAGCAGGTCTTAATTTAGCAAAGATTATGGAAGCACAACAAGTGATGGTATTCATTGATTCTCAATTAATTGTGAATCAGATGATGGGAACATATGCAGTTAAAGGAGAATTAATGGTCAAGTATCATGCAAAGGTGATGGAGTTGTTGGCAGAATTTGAAGCCATTCAGTTAATCAGAATACCAAGAATGGAAAATGCATAAGCAGACGCATTGGCCCGACTAGCATCAGCTACTCGTACCGAGCTGCGAAGAACGATACCAATTGAAGTATTAGAAAGTCGAAGCATAGATAAAGACTTGACGATGAATGTTATTACCCTTGATTTAGGACCATCTTGGATGGATCCCATCAGGGCATATATTGAGGAGGGAGAATTACCGGAGGATAAGCTCTCTGTAAAGAAATTAAAGTTTAAAGCTGCTCTGTATGTACTAACTAATGGTGTTTTGTATAGACGAGGAATTATGGTGGGTTTGCAGAGATGTGTCCATCCCTCCGAGGTGAAAGAATTGATTGAAGAGATCCATGAAGGGTCTTGTGGAGCACATGTAGCAGGACGGACACTTTTACAAAGAGTAATGACGCAGGGGTACTACTGGCCAACGATGAGGGCTGATTGTATAGCCTATGCCAAAATATGTGATAAATGCCAACGTTTTTCTTCCATCCGGCGTACTCCACAAGCATTGTTGACACCCATAACTTCCCCTTGTCCATTTTCCATGTGGGGAATTGATTTGGTTGGACCACTGCCAACAACCCGAGGAAGATTCAAGTACCTCGTCGTTGCAGTGGATTATTTTACTAAGTGGGTAGAAGCTGAGCCACTTATTGATATGACATACGAGAAGGTATACCAGTTCGTTTGGAAGAACATAATCTGCCGATATGGTCTCCCTCATGCCTTCATCACAGACCATGGAACACAATTCGATAACGAGGAGTTTGCTGCCTATTGTTGTCAATCAAACATTTTGAAGACTCATTCAGCACCAGGCCATCCTCAAAGCAATGGACAGACTGAAGTGACGAACAGAACATTACTAAATGGTTTGAAGAAGAGGTTAAGTGAGGCTAAGGTTAATTGGATTAATGAGCTACAGTCAGTATTGTGGGCTTACCGAACAACTCCCCGAGCAGCAACTGGAGAATCACCATATATGCTGGCGTTTGGAAGTGAGGCTGTAATACCTGCCGAGTTGGGTCTTTCAACACACAGAGTGCTGAATTTCAATTCCCCAGTCAGCTACTTAATGAGAAGATTGGATTTGAATATGCTCGAGGAGGTTAGAGAAGAGGCAGCCATTAGGAATGCCGCTTACCAACAACGAACAACTCTGTTCTACAACAAGAGGGTGAAGAAATGCGACTTAAAAGAAGGAGATTACGTGCTAAAGAAGGTCATTCAGAAGCAAAATAAATTGGAAGCAAACTGGCATGGACCTTACCGAGTTACAGAAGTTATTCGACCAGGAACTTACCGCATAGCAACTCTAGAAGGAGAGGAATTTAAGAATGCATGGAATGCTGAACACCTACGCAAGTATTATCAGTGATGTAAAATGTAAAGCAGTTCCATCAATATGAATAAAACGATGATATTTCGCCATCTTCTTTCTTTTATTGAAAGTTTTTCGGTGAATACTAGTGTGCAACACTACGCTGTTCAGAAATAAAAGCAACACCGATAGTTCAAACCCAGATCAACTCCGGTTGGTAAAAGGGCGAGAACAAACTATACTCCTTTGGTTAGGAGGCGTACACTAGCTCAGATCAACTCCGGTTGGTAAAAGAGTTAGTGGACATGATAGTTCGAACTCAGACCAACTCCGGTTGGTAAAAGAGCGAGAACACTATACTCCTTTGGTTAGGAGGTGTACACTAGCTCAGACCAACTCCAGTTGGTAAAAGAGTTAGTGGACATGATAGTTCGAACTCAGACCAACTCCGGTTGGTAAAAGAGCGAGAAGACGATAGTTCGAACCCAGACCAACTCTGGTTGGTAAAAGGGAGAGAACACCCCATACTCCTTTGGTTAGGAGGCGTACATTAGCTCAGACCAACTCCGGTTGGTAAAAGAGTTAGTGGAAACAAGATATGCTCTCAAATGCCAACTTATGTTGGTCGGGAAGTAAGATTATCACAAAAAATACAAAAGTTCTTCGAAGAATAAAATATTCCAAACCGAACCAAGTATGGTTGGTCGGGGATAAAAACCCACTAACTGTAGTTGGTCGACGAGGAAAATTCATCGACCTTGGTTGGTCGGGCACCTTTTATGAAAAAGACAAAAAATTACCAAGTATGGTTAGTCGGGGATAAAATCTCACTAACTATAATTAGTCGACAAGTTTATTTTTACAACCTTGGTTGGTTGGAATAATTTTCAACATTTTTATACTCATTACTTTATTATTAAGTGATCGAGCAACATTTCTGATACTTGTAACTTTTTATTACTAAGTTGGTCGATGAATCACACAATATTATTATGCAAGCACAAATATAAAGTGTTTGACAAATACAAGACAATAATACATATTTGCAAATAAAAATGAAAGTCTTTCATTAAAATTCAAAATAAATTACAAGTTACATTGATAATTATATGGATATGTATACTAACTGTTACATAAGAATTTCCTATTCTATTGGTTTTTCCCCCTCAGCCTTCGATACAGGTTCCTCGCCAGCAGGCGGATCATTTAAAGACTGAGGAGAATTAATGAAGTTCAAGTCCTTTAGCATCTTAACGTTCTTCACAGAAGGTCGATCTAGGAGATGCTCAGGACGAGATACCTCAAACTGAGAATGCAAACTATAGTCACCAAGATACTTCGCAATTAATCTCCGAGGAATGGCACGAGCTGGGATCCATTCCATGTCCAAATTAAATGGTGGCACAGGCAAGTCGAGCAATCTGGGCTCATAGTAGTCCCACAAATAATGTCCCTGCTCGAGTTTCAACACACATAAGGCATTCAGCCAGCCTTGTTTGTAGCCCTCATTATTGGCATTCTGTATACGAGCATCTAAATGGAATAGTGCCTCGTTGTATCTAGCCATCCAAAATTCCCTGGGCTGTTTATGGAATTGAAATGTTAACCTCTCAAGCTTCTCATGAAGACTCTGGATGAAAAGTTCCTTAGTCTCCAACGCTGATTCCTTTGCAGAGATTTGTGGTTCCAATTCTCTAACTTTCTTGGACAGTTCAGACAAGGCTTGATCTTTTGCCATCAATTGGTATGCTTGGTTTTCCAACGCTGATTGAGTATGAGCTTCATCAACCATACGACGAAGAACTCTTGATCTACCCCGAGTAGGTGGAGTACGTTATTCCTCGATGACATTCTGAGCAACTCTTCCTCGTCCACGAGAACCTCTTCCTCGTCCCCGAGTAGCAGTAGAAGTACCATGCCTTTTCAAGGTGTCCAACTCTTGCCTTAATTTGGCATTCTCAACCTCTATGAATGAAAATCCCTCGTCAGTAACTGGGATTACAGCTGTTGAAGAAGAAGCTGCAGACTTATACTGTGCTAGCTCTTTCTGCAAATTGTTATTTTCTTGCTCCAGCAGCTCGGCAATCTGTCTGCATGCTTCGACTTCACCCTTTAGGGTTCTCTCTCTCACTTCATAGCCAGCAAGCATCTTGTTATAACCTGTTTCAACACTAAGTTGTTTGAGTTTCTTCTCATACCCTTCGTGCAAAAGAACTGAAGACTCTTTATACTGCTGATGAAGTTCATCGAGAGTACCTTGCAAGTCTTCAATCATTTCGTAATAAGCCACATTGTTGGCTACAGCACGATCAAGAAGATATTTCAAGTATTGATATGCCTCCACTGCTTGGTCTGAAGCATTATGACCAAGGATATCAGCAATTTCTGATGCACTCAGGTCAGTATGGCCAGCTTTAAAATATTCATGGCATTGCTGCATCAGTTTTGCATCATTGGCAGATAGCAATTCCATTCTAGCCATAAACTAGTAAAGAAGAGAAGGCAAGAGTTAATAAAAGAAGCAGACAGAACATCAACAACGTAGAGGAACAAAAAGGTGATTTTTATTACATCATCAAAAGGAGTACAACGTTCAAAATACAGATTACAAGTAAAAGAAAAATAGAAAGAGAATACCGAACAACTTCACACCTTTTCCTTGTCTCCCAAGACTTTCTCGGGAGGTTGGGACGAGGAGCTTGGTTGCTCGGTGGGAATAATGAGTTGGTTGGTAGAAGTTGGGACTTGTTCAGGAGGAGCAGGCAAAGACGAAATCTCCTCGGTGGCTGTCTGATTGGGTTGTGAAGCAAGGACTAGATCACCCACTGTCATTGAAGATTCCTCGGATGCAGCTTCGTCTTCTTCCTCATCTTCAATTCTAGGAGGGGGGCCAGGAAAATGTTGTTGAAACAACTCAGAATCCTCGTTGACCTTCAATTCTTGCAGGGCAGCAACCCAACCATCTCGGAAGTATTTCAAACTCCCATACTGCACCTGAGTCATCATTGCTGCTACCCCCTGTCCCATCTTTTATCCCAATCGGTACGAAAAGATTTTTTCACAGCAAATTTTCTTTTCATTTTCTCCGAGGAGAGCTTCTCGGATAGAAGATACTCGGAGGCTTTCAACTTGGCCTCCACCTCCTCCTTCTGGCGATTTACTTCTCGCAGAAGGTTTAGCTCTTCCTCACCCGATTTAAACTTATTTTCAAGCTCCCCAAAGTTTGTGAGCTTCTCGGCATACTGTTTATTCTCTCTCTCCAAGTCTTTCACCTTATTTCCCAACTGCACCTTCTCTGCCTCAGATGCAGCTAACTTCTTCTCCCACCCAACTTTATCCTCGTCATAATGTTGGAGGGACTCCTTCAAAGACTGGGCCAAACCCAGAAAAGCATCCTCCACTCCATACGAGGAGCGAGAAGCCTTGAGTGCTTCATCTTTCTTCACTATGGTATTAAAGCAACTCACCAGCTGGAAAAAGAAGAAAATAATGATAAGTCATTGCAGAGATACTTGTATTGATGGAAAGAAAGAAAAATTCAGGATAAGAAAAACTTACTGAAGCAATATGACGAGTAGCTAGGGATGTCAGCATATCCCTAGACATGTTTTCCTCAATTCCTTGGACTTCAGGAATGGTCCAAGTCTTTACCGAGCTCATTGCAGAACTCGGGGGAATAATAGTTGGAACACCAGCTCCACTAACTGGGAGCTGGGGGATGGTTTCAGAAAAACTGACCGAGGAGGATTTCTTCAGTCTCCTCAGTGGCACTTCAACAGTTTCAACCAAAGAAGAGCTTTTGGTTGGGAAAATGGTGATCACTTCCACAAGTGCATCCTTCTTGCTCGGAGCCACTAGGGGCTTCTCGGCAGCCTTCTGAAGAGCAACAGAAGGAGCATCATCAACTTTCTTTATCCCCTTTGGGACGTCAGATTTGTTTTTTTTCCATCTCCAGCAGAGGAAGTCTCTTCAAAGATGGCAGGAACTCTTCTTTTGCCCATTTTCTGACTCAGAGGAATGTGAGAGTCTGGTGAAGAATCCTCAGAAGCTGGCAATGGTTCACTAATGCTGACCACAGGACGAGCAGTAAAGGATGATGTATAGCTCCTGTACTGCAACAAGTATGAAGCAGACCTGACGTGCTCGTCTGCAACCTTCTGATGCAAACTCCAGATATGTTTCAAATGTTTAATATTTACTTCTGATTCTTTTGGAGTTTTTCTTTTGCTGTCAACTGCAAACAAATACATATTGAAATGTCAATCACACATTTATTCAAACATAATGAAATCATAATTTCAGAAATAAAATAAAATGAAAATAACCTATCCCATTGCCATATGGAGGGCATTTGGGACCTTCAGATACTTCTTCTCCAACCAAAGGGGCATGTTGCCAATTTTTGATAACTACCCTATGTTCAAAATAATCCCTATTAGCATCAGGGAGATTGACTACTAAAGCCCTATTCAAAAATCTAGTTTTTAAATAATAAACATTGTCTAGAACAACCCATCTATAATAATACATAATCTCAGGAATTCCTATACGAGTTCCATGAGTTTGATTTAACCTATGCACCCCATTAACTATTCTCCATGTATTGGGGGCTATTTTTGCAGGAACAACATCGAAATGATGACAGAACTCTAAACGCAAAGGGTTTGGTGGAAAAGAAAATCCACATTCAGCAATGAAGAGGCTGGGGAACCAATGCCCCTCAGCCAAATTAAAATAATTTGAAGGTTCAGAAAGATCCTCCAGAGTTACCCAAGATGGAATAGAAAAATCAGAGCGGAATTTCTCGAGAGATTCAATAACATAAACCATGGCGAATAAAAGAAATGAAGAAGAAGGAAGAAGATCTTACAGGAAAAAGGGAGATCTGTTGACAACGAATGAAAACAAGGATGAACAAAAGAAAGACTCTGGAAAACTCGAAAGCAGAAATTGGAAAAGGTAGAAGACGGTGATATTGTCTATGGAGTTTAAATACTTTGCCTTGGGAAACGACAAAAGAAATGATTATAAAAAGGAAACTATTACGCTACCGGCGGCTAAAAGGACAAAAAGTGAACGAAGATCGAAGCGCTTATAAAAATGCAAAAAGGCGGATTCTGCGAATTTGGAAGGAAATTCAAATACGGAGAAATGTTCCTAAAACCCAGGAAGATCATTTAATATTGCCATATACCGAGAAAGAATGTTCCATACTCCTAAAAGTTCGAAATATGAAACATTGGGGGCTTCTGTTGATACCAAAATTAGTAAGCTGATGTGGACGAATAATAAGAAGACACGTGTCAATCTACGTGGCACAATAGCAACGAGGAAGTTTATTCCCCCGACCTAGTCATACTCATTCCGAGCAACAAGTGTACTCCGAGGAACTCCAGTTGTCCGAGGAACTCCTGAACGATGAGCAACTAAGACGGTCCGAGCTGCATCTCGACCACAACATTGATTGCCAGATAATCAACAATTCAACTATTCATTGAATGCTTATCATCTTGACGCACACGCTTGAAGAGAATTAAATGAATTACCCTTTCATATGAATATCATTTAATGTATCACCCTTTCAGATTATGGCCTGAAGGCTATAAATACATTGTATTACCCTCATTCAAAGGGATCGGAATTTCTTGATAGAACTTGTAATCGAGAATTCCCAAACACTCAGTAATAACATAACAGTGGACGTAGGCCATTCTTATAAGGCTGAACCACTTTAAAATTCTTTGTCTCATTTATTTATCTGTGATTGAATTATTAGAGTGATCTAATTTTTTACATCAACACGATGCCTATAATATCAATGTAGTTATGATTATTACGCCGCCATATTAAGGTTTTAAAATACATATCCAATCAAGTTGATCACAACAAATCTCAAACTAAAACAGAACTGTATAAAATCAACAAAATTATGGCATACATGTCAAGTGAAAATATGAATGAATGGAATCAAGTTGTATTTGTTCCATGTCAAGTTGTAGCCTCCTAATATCTTGACATAAACGTAAAAATATGCACATTAATCGCAAGATACGTGATATACTTTTTCATAGGCAAATCAAGAGCACACCCAACAAATTTAATAACATGTACATTTATCGACACTAGTATCAATTCAATAAATTCAACATAGTATTCAACAACCAAGCCAACAATATCTCACTATAGTAATGTGCACACGTGTTTGCGACTCGTATGTCGAAATAGTCATTTAATTATATTTTGTCAAATAAAAAGACAAGCATATTTTGTCAAAAAAAATACATTCACATGCAATCTAGGATTTATTGACATAATCTATACATACGCATATACAATCTAGGGTTTACTTAAACCCTAATATTTTTTTGACATAAATCTATGCATATATATAACCCACAAAAAGGCGGATGTAATTTTTTTTACTTATTATAAATCCATTTAATTATATTTTGTCAAAAAAAATATAATGTCTAGAGTTTTGAATAATATTTTGTCAAAAAAAATGCATACATACAATCTAGGGTTTATTGACATAACCTATACACACACACACATATAACCTAGGGTTTACTTAAACCCTAATATTTTTTTGACATAAATCTATACATACATACACATACAATTACACACATAAAAGAACAAAACAGAAATTAAAGTATCTCTATTTGTATCTCATCAAACAAAAATCAAAACAGATATGTATGATTGTATCTCATGAAATCGAAATCAAAAAATCAATAACCCTCATTCAAATATATGTATCTCATCAAACAAATCAAAATAGAAATTAAAGTAACCTAACCTTGCCGGTGGCAGCAGGGGTCTGCAGCAGAGAGAGAGAACCCACCAGTGTTTGACGAGAGATAGAAGCCACAACTTTATCTTTAACGAGAGAGAGAGAGAAGCGGGTAAATGAAAATGAAAGGGGTCAAATGTTGAAGTGACTCTTTTCTTTTTTTTTAGGAATTACATGGTCACGGTCATCAACCGCGACCCACCTCGCAACCCATAACCTCCTTGCGGCTGCTACATGAATGGCTAATAGTCATGACCTACAACCGTGACCCCCATGCGCGACCAATATCAGACCTTGAATTGAAGGATAGTCACGACCCATAGCCGTGACCCCCATGCGCGACTAGTTTCAGACCTTGAATTGAAGGATGGTCACGGCCCATAGCCGTGACCCACACCAAGAAATGGCCACGTCCCACAGTCGTGACCCTCAATCAGTGATACGCGACCCTTTTTCATCAACCATATTGCTTGAATGAGGTATGGTCACGGCCCATAGCCGTGACCCATACCAAGAGATGGTCACGACCCTAATCCGTGACCCCTAATGTGTGTATTATCTTCTTCGTCATGCCATGGGTCACGGACTTGGGCCGTGACCCCTCCGCGACCAAGCTTAGAGGGAATTTTGGTGCGAGTTTGGTGCCAAGATGGTCACGACCTGGTCACGGCCCAAGTTCGTGACCCACTGTGGTCAGGGATTTGGTCCGTGACCACTTCCAAAGGATCAATAATTTAGTGTGGTAATAAATATGGTCACACAAAATATTGAGTGGGTCACGGCCTAAGTCCGCGACCAGCTGGTCACGACCCAAGTCCGCGACCCACTGGGCATGACCATTCGCAGGATTTGGTGTAGTGCAAGCAGTGACTTTTTCAGCTCATTAAAAGCTTCTTCAACTTCACCGGAAGAAGAAGCTCTCAAAGCCTCATCTTTCTCTAATATATTATTGAAGTCAACGAGGAACTTCACAAGAAATATAAGGAAAGTCAGTATTATGAAGAACCAATCAAGGGATAAAAAATTAAAGAAGGCAAAAGAATATACGAGAGCAAGGCTTTGAGTAGTCCTGTCAGAACTTTTGGAATGAGGTAAAGCAGCTGCAGCATCCCTATGGTCAAGTAAAGTCCCAGACTTTATTAGTTATCTTTCCAATCTAGGATCAAGGACCACTAGAGGGGTAGAAGAAGATATATCAACCAACTCACACTAGTCAGAAGAGCAGAAGAACCTTCTGCTAACTTAGAAGGAAGCCATTTCTTTATTCTTTTTAGGGGGCTCTCTTCAATTTTCTTGGTTGGGGGATTTTTCCCAGTCTCATCTTTATTTTTCACCCATTCATCATCTTGTTTGGAAGGGGTATTGGCAGTTATGTCTCCTAAAATGTTAGGAAACTTCATCTTTCCCATGGCTACGACAAGGGGAAATTTGAATCTAAGGAAGAAGAGGACATGGCAGAAAGATCACAACTGCCAGATGCAGCAGCTGAGTAAGTAGAAGGAGGATCTTGCTCAAGGTCAATTATAGGGTAAGGAGTAGGACAAGCAACAAAGGAGGAAATTGTGTTCTTGTACTGCAGCAAATAAGATGCAAACCTGACGTGCTCCTCGCCAAACCTTTGATGAAGTCCACAAATGAATTTCAACTCCCTAAGATTCACTTCACTTTCCTTTGGGCACCTTCTCTTCTGATCAATTGCAATCAAAATTTATAGATCAATAATTAATGTTACATTTAAACAGATATGTACAGTGTAAAATAGTTAAATGAGGAATAACCTATCCCATTGCCAAAAGGAGAGCATCTAGGCCCTTGGTACTCAACTTTTCCAGTCAAAGGGGCATATTGCCAATTTTTTACAACAACTCCGTCCTCAAAATAATCCCTATTGAAATATGGAAGATTAACTACTAACGCTTTGTTGATAGCCCTAGTCTTTAAATAAAAAGTGGTGTCACTAGTCACCCACTTATAATAAAACATTATTTCTGGAATCCCCAGATGGGTTCCATGAATTTGATTCAACCTATACACTCCATTTACGACCCTCCAAGTATTGGGGGCTACCCTAGCTGGGCCAACGTCAAAATATTAACAAAATTCAATACACATTAGATTGGGAGGAAAGGTAAACCCACACTCAGCTATAAAAATAGAGGGAAACCAGTAACCCTCAGCAAGTGAGAAAAAATCAACAGGTAAAGTAGCGTGTTCCAAAATAACCCAAGAGGGAATCTTAAAGTCATTTATGAATTCTTAAAGAGAATCAATAGAGAAAACCATAATGAAGAACATAAGAGAAGATAAAGAGTTCTAATAGGAATTAAGGATTCAGCAAGAACTGAAGAACAGATAACAATCGCACAAAAATTAGAAAGAAATCTTGAAGACATTGTAGTAAAAAACACTCAGAAAATTTGAGCTAATAAAAGTTCATGGCTTTTCCAGCTCTTTATAGGTTACCTCAAAAATTGGAAAAATAATTATTAAAAGGCAGCGTCGATCGCTAAAAGGCAGAAAAGACGGATTTGCCCAAAAACAATTTGTTAAAGTTGTGGATAATTTCAAAAATGCCACGCGCATTATATTTCCATAATTAAACCATAATTTTTTACAAGTATGGGAAGTCGAGCTAAATGCTTTACGAGCTAAATGCTCCATACTCTTGTAAAAACTTCAAGCATGAAACATTGGGGGCTTCTGTTGATACCAAAAATTGTCCATCTACGTGGATAACTCAGATACTGACACGTGTTGTACATTGGAAGATTAATTCTAGTCAGCAAGGATGAAATACCCACCTACACCAATGATACCAACCATCACCATGGATGACGATCAACACTAGGAAGACCGACCAACTATGACAGGAAAACACCAATAATTGTATATATAAATGATTGTATATATGTAAATGTCTATGATATAAAGACATTCCATCCTTTGATATTCTAGAACTTGTACACCCCTTGGGGGTTATAAATACATTGTAAACCCTACATCCAAGGGACATGAAAAGAGAGGTAATCAAAATCTCAAAGCAATACACAACAATGGACGTAGGCCCTTCCTTTAAGCCGAACCACTTTAAAAATCCCTTATCTCTTTCACTTCTATTTATCTGTGATCAATTAATTAGCATAGTCTAGTTTTTCGCATCAACACCTACCAACCATTTAACTACCTAATTAATTTATCAACCCTATTTATCTTCCCCAAAGTCATTGATTCTATCACCCAAACATTTCGACATCTCAACCTCAAGGATCAACATTTTGAGGTAATTTTTGTTTTATAATGTTTCAGTAGATTGTATTATTTTGTTCATGTTATGATTATGTTTGTTTTGGTTACTAATTAATTTATTTTGTGGATGATTTTAATCACAACTTGTTGGAATGCGAGATCCCTTATTTCAAAATCTTACCAAAAATTATTTCCTTTTAAAGATGCGGAAGCGAGAGATGGTTCAACACAACACAAACAACAAGTTTTAATTTCTTTCAAATTAAAAATAAACAACGTGAAATTAAGTTAAACACACACTTATGTTAATTTCACTCAAACCAAATTAATTCAACCCAAGTTTTAGAAATTTGCCTAACAAAAAATATTTAACTTATGCAAATTAGGCCAAACCAAATTTTATCAAATTAAGGAAAATGACTTGAACCAAATTAATTTAAACATTACCAGAATTAATTTAAGCACCAAATTAACTAAGTAGTGATTTAAACCATATTTTATCTTTTAGCCCTAAGCATTCACCTAAGTGATATAACAAGATAAAAAAAAATAAAGAACCACTACACCGCGATGTACGAGGAAAAACCCACAACAGGAAAAAACTTCGGACGACCCTAGCCTTAAGTCCACTAAGTTTGGTATTTTACAAGTACAAGAAAAAAGACTTACAACACTCGACTCGACTCCCTTCAAGCCCCGATGCTCCTTCTTGTACCGACCTCTGCTTAATTGACAATCTCGGACTCCACCAGAACCTTGGAATCCACCAATGAGGCTTTAGGAACACCGTCAACTCGCACCCGAAGTCTTTCTCTGAGTGGGAACATCGCAGCAAACAAACTTCTTCTTCTTTGAGGGACTTAGAAGTAAACCCAAACTTCTCTTCAATGTGGTAGAGAAAAACCAGGTGCCAAACACTCCAATATATGATATATATATATATTGAAACTTGGAATAAACAATATGGGTGAAGACAAGAGTGTTTAATGATTTTTCTTGAAAAAAAATAGACACTCAAAACATGAACTTTTTCCTTTTTGAATTTTTCTCTCAAACTCTCTCTTGGAGATTGTTGTGTGTGAAAAAGTTAATCCCAAAAAGTTGGTTCCCACACTTGATAAATCTGGCAAAAGATAGTGGGGAAAAGAAGTGGGAAAAGTGCTTAAAACTGCCAAATAAATTGTTCCCACCAAATCTCGTTCGAACGAGAATTTCATTCGAACGAAGTCTCGTTCGAACGACCCTTCTAACGAAGTTTCAGTGTACAAAAATGTAAAGTCGTTAGTAATCTCGTCAGAATTCTCGTTCGAACGACAATTCGAACGATATTCCAGTGGCCAAATAGGGAACTCGTTGGCAAAACCTTGTTCGAACGACATTATCATTCGAACTAAAAAAACTCATTCGAACGACAATATCGAACGAACTTCTAGAATGTTTAAATTATGAATTTTAGACCAGAAACTTTATTTTAAAGTTTTAAGGAAACTTTATGAAAATAAACAACAGTTTAAAATAAAAATTACACCCAATATAAATTGTTCTAAGCTCCTATATATATATTTAAAAGGCATTCATACCTTAGGAGCAATGGAACCACTGTTGTTGATGTAGAAACGAGGCACAACAAACTCGGTATTTGATGAAGCTTTATGAATTTGGCCGCTACATCTTCAAATAACACGTCATAGGAATGAAAGGATAAACTTGAACACTATCCTATGACTCAAATGTTTTTGTCCGGAATTGAGACAAAACTACATTTAGACTTAGTCGGAGAATTATGTCCTTACAAATCTCCCCCTTTAGCTATTTCGGGACAAAAACCAACAAAAATCCTAAAGGGCCGTCAAACTCTACTAGACTTATAAAATATCCCACCTAAAATAAAAAATACATAGCTTGACTCAAACAACCCAATGATCAATATCTTTGCCGATGATGAATGTTTCCACCTAGAAGAATTCCTAATCGCATAGGGAATATCAAAATATTAATTGCAAGTAACATAATTACTCCCCTTAAATTAATTCTCCCCTTTATCAAACAAATGACCTACTTAGAAAGACGTCTCCCCCAAGATAAATCTCCCTAAACTAAGATACGATAATAATAGGATTAGATACCATTTCTCCCCCTATCATTCTCCCCCTTTTTGTTCAGGGATAGACAAAGGATATAAACTAATTTAATCACGATGAAGCTTAGAGTGATAAGATCATGAAAGCATATGGGTAACAAAATCATAACTACTCCATACAATGACTAAAAGATACCAACTACGATGAAATAAAATGATACCAATATGATACATAAAATATAAAGCATGTGATATCAATAAAAGATACAACACGATAGATACCAATTATGAAGTACAACCATAGATGGACTAAAAAGCTAGGAAAATAAAAAAAATCATATATATACATACTCTAAATATATCAATGATGTACACGCACATATATATAGATATAAACTCACAAATGACACAAAATACAATAAGTTTTCCACACTCGTATGGCGAAAATATGTCATATGAAAACGGAAGTGTTGGGGTGTGAACTAGTAACAATTAAATTTAGACCCAAACATTTAAAACATGTTCAAGGAGTTCTCATTTGATTGCAAAATTTATCACATATGAATATAACCTCATGTGACAATATAAATTGAACTCAATGAATAAACATACACAATGCATACAAGCCTAGAGTTTTGATGATTCTAGAAACCAATAGAGTCATGGAATTTAAAGTACAATTAGGATAAATGGACATTGTGCAAACCGTTGATATACCATCCAATCTCCCTCGATAATCATATATTTTTGAATGAATATATAAATCAAACATAGGCCTTGGCAATTGTATTTTTCTTTTAATGTCATTATTCTATTTTTAGGCCTTTGGACCATGTATTTCTTTTAGGTCCATTCCAAACAGTGGCTTACTATTCGCAAAGGATAATAAATCCTTTCGGAGCCCTTCCCAGTGCACATTTATATATATATAATATTTTCATATCTCACAAATATCACGAGCAACAGATTTTGACATGCACTAGTCCTCCTAGGTCACAAATATGTAGATGACAAAATTAGAAGGAGAACACCTCACAAAGCTCAAATATAATACGTGATGATTAAATTTCAAAAGAGCTCGTGCATGTGTGAAATGAGGAATACAAAAATAGAATCCATTTAAGCAACATAAAATCCAACTACTCCATGTAAGCATGGTAAAGAACATTTTAAGGATTGAAAATCTTAGTCAAAAGTTCTAGCCACATGGGAGCGAAAAAGAAGGGATTCTAACACAAGTATATGCCACATAGAGTGTGTCAAACTAAAATACACACAAAATAAATTCTTTCTGAGTTTTTGAAAAATTTTAACCAAAAATAAAATTATTTACTCAAAAGGCAAACAAAAATCATTTGTATTTTTCATTAAGCCTAAGTTAGTAAACAAATACAACATAAATGATAAACAAAAATCATTTTGTATTTTTTATTTAATGCAAACTAAAATGAAAGAAATATAATACAAAAGATAAACACAAATCAGAATTCTAGCATGTGATTAAGCATGGAGCATAGACTAGAAAATGATTAAAAACAAGCATACAATTAGCATAATGATATAGCATGAAGTACAAAAGCTAGAGTATGAAAATAACTAACACATTCAACCTTTAGATTTAGAAGGTGAGGAAGCATGTGAAAGTAAATGAGAATCAAAAATCCTATTTTGTAAAGCAAGCAAGTCGGATCCCCTAACCCAAACTAATGACGAGTGACGATCTCGGGGTGTAGGAATCTTGGCTGCCTCGGTTGCCTTACGTTGCGATTTTCTAGGACCTCGTTTAAGATCAAAACAAAATTTCCTAAGATGACCTTTTCAACCACAATGAGCACATGTAAAAACACGTCAAAGGTTGGTACCTAAGGACTGATCTTTAAAGGTTTTCCTAGATGATTCTCCTAAAATATGGGTTTTGGTTTTATGAGTTTATTCATTATAAGTATCGAATCCTAAACCACAAGTGTCATTTTTGATTTGGATCGTTCCTAATATTTTATCTAATTTATCCGAACGACACTCCAAATTAAATTTGACTTTGCTAGAGTCTTTTAGTTTATTTTCTAATTCTAAAATTTTAGACTATTACAAAACATTTTTCTCTTCAAACGCGAGAAGCTCCTTTTTCATTGACTCCATTAAACCTCTAAGGTTGTCTCTCTCGCCTTTTATATATTCAAGCTTCTCTCAAAGAGATCTATCTTGTGTCCTAAGGTCTTCCACTAACGCACTATCATCAACGACCTTGACACGCTCTTTTAAACAAGATTCTAACTTCAAATTTGCTCTTTTTAATTTAATAGATTCTTCATATAATTCTTGAAAAACATTTTGAAGTTCACTCGCATTAACCTCTTCTTCATTTTCACTCTCTCTTTCTTCTTCACTCTCACAACCATCATCTTTAAGAGAATCACAAATAAAGGCCTCAGAAGTGTTATGTATTAAGATGTCATCATTGAATGATTTCTCACTATCACTTACATAACTAGCAATGAGTGCGGTAAATTTGCGCTCAATAGGGGAATTGGGTCCCTCTTCCTTATCACTATCACTAAGGGTTGCATTATATGAAATTGGTTGCTTACCCTCTTTCCTTAGTTTAGTGGGGCACTCAAAAGCCCTATGGCCATACCCTTCACAATCAAAACACCTATTTGACTCGTCCCTATTTAAATTTTCTTTAGGAGTTTTAGGAATCTCTTCGTCTTTGTCAAGCTTTGATTTTTTAAATTTCTTAAAATCATTTTTAAATTTATCTTTGTTAAATTTAACAAATTTATGAAACTTCCTAGAAAACATAGCCATGTCCTCTGAGTCACTATCACTTTCACTCTCTACTACTTGTTTTTCCTCTTTTCGGGATTTTAAAGCAACGCCCTTTTCTATTTTCTTTTCAATTTTAGAGGGAAACATATCTAGTTCATAGGTTTGTAAATCACCTACGAGCTCTTCTAATTTCGTAGAGGCTAGAGTGGGTTAAGAATTTAACACGATCACCTTAGGAATAAATCTACTGGGTAGGTATCTTAAAATTTTATTTACAACACGGTTGTCGGGTATTTTCTCTCCCAAATTAAAAGATGAATTGACTATATCGGAAAGTCTAGCATAAAATTCATCAAAAGTTTCTTTTTCGTTCATTTTGATGGTTTCAAATTGAGTTGTGAGGTTTTGAAGTTTAGAAGCTTTAACGACACTAATTCCTTCATGAGTGGGTTGTAAAACTTCCTAAGCTTCTTTAGAGGTTTCACACGTCATAATGCGTCGGAATTCATTTGGTGTGACCGCGCTAAACAAGCCATTTAAACCCCGGGAATTAAAGTTTTCAAGTTCAAATTCACTCTCACTCTATCTATCGGCGGGTTTGGGAACACGTTCATTATCTACTAAATGTGTAGGTGGGGACCACCCGTTAACGATAGATAACCAAACTCTCTCATCGATAGATTTTAGTGCCGATTTCATTCGCGCTTTCCAATATGCGTAATTAGAACCATCGAATATAGGAAATTTTGAAAATGGAAAAAATTCCATTTTAGCTAAAAATATTTAAAGGATCTTTAACGAAGTAATTTATCGTTTTGGCTCTGATACCACTTGTTGGAACACGAGGCCCCCAATTCTAAAATCTTACCAAAAATTATTTCATTTTAAAGGTGCGAAAGCGAGAGATGGTTCAACACAACACAAACAACAAATTTTAATTGCTTTCAAATTAAAAATAAACAACGTGAAATTAAGTTAAACACACACTTATGTTAATTTCACTTAAACCAAATTAATTCAACCCAAGTCCTAGAAATTTTCCTAACAATAAATATTTAACTTATGCAAATTAGGCCAAACCAAATTTTATCAAATTAAGGAAAATGACTTGAACCAAATTAATTTAAACACTACCCAAATTAATTTAAGCACCAAATTAAGTAAGTAGTGATTTAAACCATATTTTATCTTTTATCCCTAGGCATGCACCTAGGTGATATATAAAGATAAAATAAATAAAGAACCACTACGCCGCGATGTACGAGGAAAAACCCGCAACGGGAAAAAACCTCGGACGACCCTAGCCTTAAGTCCACTAAGTATGGTATTTTACAAGTACAAGCAAAAATACTTTCAACACTCGACTCGACTCCCTTTGAGCCCCGATGCTCCTTATTGTACCGACCTCCGCTTAGTTGATAATCCTGAACTCCACCAAAACCTTGGAATCCACCAATAAGGCTTTAGGAATCACCGTCAACCCGCCGAAGCCTTTCTCCGAGTGGGAATGTCACAGCAAACAAACTTCTTCTTCTTCGAGGAACTTAGAAGTAAAACCATACTTCTCTTCAATATGGTAGAGAAAAACCAGGTGCCAAACACTCCAATCAATGATACATATATTAAAACTTGGAATAAACAATATGGGTGAAGACAAGAGTGTTTAATGATTTTTCTTAAAAAAAAATAGACACTCAAAACATGAACTTTTTTCTTTTTGAATTTTGCTCTCAAACTCTCTCTTGGAGATTGTTGTGTGGGAAAAAGTTAATCCCCAAAAAATTTAGTTCATGCACTTGATAAATCTGGCAAAAGATAGTGGGGAAAAGAAGTGGGAAAACTGCTAAATAAACTGTTCCCGCCAAATCTCGTTCGAACGAAGTCTCGTTCGAACGACCCTTCTAACGAAGTTCCAATGTACAAAAATGTAAAGTCGTTAGTAAACTCGTCAGAATTCTCGTTCGAACGACAATTCGAACGATATTCCAGTGGACAAATAGGGAACCCGTTGGCAAAACCTCGTTCGAACGACATTCTCGTTCGAATGAAAAAAACTCGTTCGAACGACAATATCGAACGAACTTTTAGAATGTTTAAATTACGATTTTTAGCCCAGAAACTTTATTTTAAAGTTTTAAGGAAACTTTTTGAAAATAAACAACAGTTTAAAAAAAAAATTACACCCATTATAAATTGTTCCAAGCTCTTATATATATATATATATATATATATATATATATATATATAAAATGCATTCATACCTTAGGAGCAATGAAACCAATGCTGTTGATGTAGAAACGAGGCACAACAAACTCGGCATTTGATGAAGCTTTATGAACTTGGCCGCTACGTCTTCAACTAACACGTCATAGGCTTGAAAGGATAAACTTGAAGATTATCCTATGACTCGAATGTTTTTGTCCGAAATCGAGCCAAGACTACATTAAGACTCAATCGGATAATTGTGTCCTTACACAACTCTCAAACTGTTATCATTAATTTTTTTACCAAATTGGCTTGTCTTTTAAATTATCCAATAATTTATGTCAAAATTTATTAAATTTTTATTTCATTTAGTGAGTTTGTTAGTAATTTTATATCATGAAATTTTTGTAAAACTCACCCATTTTTAGTTCACCCTAAAATAACAGTAACGAATTATATTTAAATTTTATAAATTTTAGCAAATTTATTAGCTTTATTTTATGCCATAAATTAGTTAGCCAAAAAATTATATACCTGTTGATGTAAAGAACTAGACTAGGATTATTAATTGATCGCAGATAAATATAAGTAAAAGAGACAAAAGATTTTTAAAGTGGTTCGACTTAAAGGAAGAGCCTGCGTTCACTGTTGTGTATTACTTTGGGCTCGTTCAATTGCCTCTTGTTTCGTGTCCCTTGGATGTAGGGTTTACAATGTATTTATAGCCCCCAGGGGGTGTACAAGTGTGGGAATATCAAGGATGAAATGTCTTTATATCGTAGACATTTACATCTGTACAATCATTTATGTATACAACTATTGGCCTTTTACTGTCATTGTTGGTCGGTCTTCCTAGTGTTAGCCAGGCTTCAATGACAGGTTGGCCGGCATCCCTAAGTAGGTCGGCATTTCGTCCTTACTGACTAGGATTAACCTTCTACTATATTGCACGTGTCAGTATCCGATTGGTTCACGTAGAGGGATAATTTTTGGTATCAACAGAAGCCCCCAATGTTTCTTGCTTGAAGTTTTGACAAGAGTAGGGAACATTTAGCTCTTACAGTTGCTCGGGTAACAATTTTAGGCTTGGTTGGCTGTCGACTTCCCATACTTGTAAAAATTATGGCTTGTCTGTGGACATATGGTATTTTTGTGAGTATCCATCACTTTAATTAATCGTTTTTGGGTAAATTTGACTTTTCTGCCTTTAGCGGCCGCCAGTTCAATCGACGTTGCCTTTTAATAATTATTTTTCCAGTTTTCGAGGCAACATATAAAGAGTGAGAAAAGCCATGATCTTTTCTTACCTCAAATTTTTTGAGTGTTCTTGGATGTTACATCTTCAAGCTTTTTTTTTCTCTTGTGCGATCATTTTTTGTCTTTCAGTTCTTGCGGAATCCTTAATCTCTGCAAGAAATCTTCCTCTTTTCTTTTATTCTTCATCATGGTTTACTCTATTTATTCTCTTGACGAATTCAAAAATGAATTTAAGATTCCCTCTTGGGTTGATATGGAACACGCTACTTTGCCTGTTGATTTTTTCTCACTTGCCGAGGGTCACTAGTTTCCCTCTATTTCTATAGCTAAGTGTTGATTTACCTTTCCTCCAAACCCATTTTTCCTTGAGTTTTGTCAATATTTTGACGTTGTCCCAGCTACGGTAACCCCCAACACTTGGAGGGTCATAAATGGAGTATATAGGTTGAATAAAATCCATGGAACCCATTTAGGGATTCCAGAAATAATGTTTTGTTATAAATGGGTGACTAGTGACACCATTTTTTTATTTAAAGACTAGGGTTGCAAACAAAACGTTAGTAGTCAATCTTTTAGACTTCAATAGAGATTATTTTGAGTATGGAATTGTTGTAAAAAATTGGCAATACGCCGCTTTGACTGGGAATGCGGAGTACCAGGCGCCTAGATGCCCTACTTTTGGTAATGGGATAAGTTATTCCTCATTAAACTGTCTTGACATGTACATGCTTATTTAAATGTAATACTAATTGTTGCTCTATAAATTTTGATTGCTGTTAATCAGAAAAGAAGGTCCTGAAAGGAGAGTCAAGTGAACCTCAAGGGGTTGAAATTCATTTGGGGACTTCATTGGAGGATTGGCGAGGAACACATTATTTCTTCATCCTACTTGCTGCAATACAAGAATACGGTCTCCTCCTTTATTGCTCATCCCACAATAGCCATGCCTTCCCTTGTAATTGATCTTGACTGGGAACCTCTCTCTACCTCCTCATCTGCTGTATTTGGCGATGGTGATCTTGCTGCCCACTCCCCTTCTTACTTGGATTCAAACCTACCTCTTGTCGCTATCATGGGAAAAAGGAAATTTCCCAACATTTTGGGAGACATGGCTTCTAATGCCCCTTCCAAACAAGTCGATGAAGGGGTGAAAAATAAAGATGAAATTGGGAAGAAACTCTCAGCCAAGAAAATTGAAGAGGGCCCCTAGAAAAGAATAAGGAAAGGGCTTCATTCTAAAGTTAGCAGAAGGCTTTTCTGCTCTTCCTGACCAATGAGAGTTAGTCAATATATCATCTTCTGCCTTTCTAGTGTGTAATACCCCGTATTTTTGAAAGATTTTATTTTAATTATGGGATTAATTAATTTAACTAGGAAACTTTTTAATTAATCCGAATTTAAGTAAACAATTACTAGCGTGATGAGAGTGAGTATTTATATGTGAGAATTATGTTGAAGATTACTTAGTGAGTAAAGTAATATATAATGGGAATATTATATGATGATCGTGTGTGAAAAATACGGCAGTTACAGTACACTTAGTTGGGATGCGCGTGTGAGTCGTGTCGAGACTTAAATGAGGAGTCAAAATGTAATTTTATTTTTATTATTCGGATGGCTATTTTGAGTATGCCAGTGTATCCGGAAGGGCCGAGATAGTCAGAAACGGCTACTCAGGGGTTTAGTTTGGAGTTCGGGACAACTTTAGGTCAACCTGGCACCCCGGAGGGGTATATTTGTCTTTCGAAAAATTAGGATTAATTAATGGACGAAAAGTAGAGAAATATATCTGCATGTACATAGGAGAGTTAGGGTAAATAACTGGTAAACCCAAGAGAGAGTCTTAGAGGAAGAAGGAGAAGAGGTTCCTAGGAGTTCCAAGGCCAAACTGAGTCACCTTTCACCAAAAGCATCATCAATGTGTAGATTGGAAAGAGGAAAATGCACCTATACCAATTTCAAGCAACGAATCAGACCTTCATGAAAAGTCAAGTGTTTATCTTGCTTGATTTAGAGCATATAATGTCCATGTTGGATTAGTTGATGATTTATTCATGATATTATGAAATTTGGGACTGAAATTGAGTATTAATCCATGATTGTGGTATAGATTTTACATGTAGTAGGGATAAGGAATCTAGGTTTATATGTTGAAATCACAAAATTTAATCTGGGTTTAATTGTGATTAAGGGTGATTATATGAATTTAGGGCTTTTTAAAGATTTGAGGAATTAATTTGAATTCATGTTATAACTTTGAAGGATTTGATGTTAGAAATGTGTTGGAAAGCATTCTATTACTAGGGAGTATAGTTTATAATCGTTGGATTTGAGTTAGGATATGTTTTGGGTGATTTGGGTGATGAAAAAGTTGGAAAAATGCTATTTTCTAAAGGTCAGGGATGAAGTTCGAAAATCTCGTTCGAACGACCTCGTTCGAACAAGAATTCCAACAACATATCCAACGAGAATTCATAGTAGGTTCGTTCGAACGACCCCGTTCAAACGATCTTCTAACGAAAATTCAGACCCTAGTTCGTTCGAACGAGATTTTCACCAGCTTCTAAAGATATTTTAGAAGTTCGAACTTTTTCCCGGACAAGTTGAAACCTTATAAGGTTGATTCGAGCGAAAGAGAATGACCTACGCTATTTTTGAGTGACTTCACAACATAGTCTAGTGGTGAGATGATTGTGTAACTACTAAGGGAATATGTTGGAATAAGAGGGACTTAGGGAATATATACGACAAAGAGATTAATTGTACGGATAAAGTAACGTGAGTATTAGAGATGGTAATACTACATATAAATTTGGGGATTTGGGTTGAGTGAATATCTCATGATTATTATAGCTTATGTGTATGTACCTATTTATTGAAATATTCTGTGTATAACACACCTACGCTTCTTTCTATCAGGTGGAGGTTGCGCGTTGTGGACGATCATATCTTGAGGAGCCTTTAGGGGGATTTTGATTCGTATCACTAGAACATAGAACCTAAGTATGAGCAATCAGTGAGAATGATGGTGTTAATGGTAATATGGATGCGTAGTTATGTGCGTAACCCATGGTCTTAGAACTATGTTCGCCTCCAATATGTGTGTTTGTTTTGATGGTTCGCGAGAGATTGAACATATAGTTCTTCATGCAATGAGCAATGCACCCGGACATGATAGCAGAGTATGTATTTCACCAAGGGGGCCCAAACCTAGGGGAGCTGGAATAGTATATATGTAGAGAGATAAATATATATATATATATACCTATTACTTATTCTACTATGCGTGTTTAGTAGATACGAAACTAACGATATTTAAAAATATTCCAAGTGAGAAAAAGGAATACCTATGAGAATAATGGTTGTGTATATGATTAACTATCCTTAAACATATGGTAATACGGAATGCAGGTGATATGGGTAAACGCATGAGATTATTGGTGTGATAATAGTCATCTTCGGACTTGTTAGGCGGGGTAGCATGACTAGAATGGGTTAAATATACGCGTTAGATGTGCACATTAGATGAGAGGTGAGTGTCTCAAGTGAGAGTACGAAAATCTAACATGTACACAATATGTGCTATTTTTTTCATATAAACACTTGCTGATTTTTAAACTGTTTTCAACTCGGGCTCTGACCCGTTTATTGCAAATTTATTTTCTTTCGCGAAAATCATTTTAGGTGCCCAGCTGCAGGGACACCAAGTATAGGAGTTCCATTCATTTGACGAGTTGTAGATGCTGTGGAAGTTACATGACTTGGTAGTAGATGCCTCCATGACTTTCATTTCTTCATCCTGAGTTATCTACTTAGTTAGGGCATGTCGCCTCTTTTACTTATTCAGACACTCAGAGATTGTCAATTTATTTATTTACTTCTTTCAGTTGTTGGTTTATTTTGTTGGATTATTGTATTGGGTATTTAGGCTGGAAGTGTTTACTCCAGTCACATTTATTATTCAGTCATTTTATTCCATATGCGATTAGTTTGAATGGTGTATGTTTAATAATTGGTTAATTTGATTTTATGTTAATTAAAGATAAAATTTTTACATCAACCTTTTTTAAATATTTGATGGTTAGTGTTAATAATGGGTTTTCGACAGTGATGCATATTCTGAACCAACTGGATATTCTGATTTAATTTAATAAATGATTGATCACCCGATATTTATTTAGGTCGGGTGTCACAGGTGGTATCAGAGCATCAGGTTCTAGAGTCCTTAGGATCTGTACGGTTTGTTATGCTTCCAGCGTATCTTTCTTTGATATAGAGCCCTATATTTAGGACTGTTGTATTCATTAATTGTGAATTTTACGTCTTCAGCTATTTGAGATATTACTGTGGACTTATAAATCTTCTCTCTCATTTAAGATGCCTCCCAGATGTGCATAGCGAGCTCCTAGGGATTCCCAGTTCGATCCCCAGCCAGCTCCAGCCCAGGGTACGTTGAATGCTGTGGAGGTGGCCGCTATCGTAGCGTAAGCGGTAAATGCATCTTTGGCTGTGGTACAACAGGCCCCACCCCAAGCACCGGTGGTGGCCTCAGTACCATCTCACTCATTCCCTTATGAGTGGGAGTGAGTCAGAGATTCCTTCCATAAGGCACATCCTCCGGAGTTTGCAGTAAGTTCGGATGTTGGGGTAGCAACCCAGTGGAAAAAGGACATTAAGCGGTACTTGAGGATGTATGAGTGTACTGAGGTTCAGAGGCAGATACTAACTATTTTTAAGCTAGTGGGAGTGGCACTGCAGTGGTGGGAGTTTATTACCACTACTGAGGAGAGAGACAACATGATTGTCCAGGACTTCTGGGTGCGGTTCAATCGCAAATATTTCCCTTCAACCATTCAGACTGAGATGAGGCAAAAATTACCGGATCTCACACTTGAGGGGAAGACCATTGTGGAGTTCTAGGAAGAGTTTACGAGATTGATTAACCGGGTGCCAGATGAGGTACCTACTGAGGGGAAGAAAATTCAGATGTCTATGGACGGTTTAATGTGAAAGATTCGTCACCACCTTTTGGGTAACCTTTCATTGGGTACATATATTGATGTACTTAACGCTGCCCTACTATACTACCAGGATCACTGCTTCCATCTGAAGGGAAGCAAATGTGTGGGGGAGTCCAGCTAGCAGGGCAGGATGGGAGGTAATAGTGCCAGTGGGGCACAACCAGCTCAGGGTCAGCAAAGTCAGGGAGAGCAGATTTCTGACCAGGGCGACCCTGCTAAGAGTTTCAGATTAGGTGACTATAGGCAGGGACAGGGAGGTTTTAGACAGGGCCAACAGGGGTAGCAGTGCTTTCAGCAGGGCTAAGGGAGGGGTGGTAATGACCATCAGGGCCTAGGGTAGCAGGGGCAGAGGGGGGGGGGACACTTTCCATGGAGATGCTTCTCTTGTGGTAACACTAGCCATAAACGTCAGGATTGTCCTCAGAAGGGTAGAGCCCCGCAGTAGTAGCAGCATCAGGGCGCTCTTCAGGAGTTCGAGTGATCGATATTTCCAGCCTCTCTCCCACCACCACCGTAGATACTAGCTTTGACAACCATTCTAGCCGTTTCGATCCAGTAGGGACAGCTGAAGTATGGGCATGTCTACAACGTCCACCAGACCGCAGTTCCCCAAGCTCCACCCGTGGTTGAGGGTACATTTTCTATCCGGGGACTTTGGGGTGGATATTATTTAACACGGGGGCTTCACATAGTTTCATTGCTAGTAGTTTTGCATGTGCCATGGGGTTATTAGACACGATAGAGAGCATAGTTACTAGTGTAGACTCACCATTGGGATATGGGTCATTGATATTCTTTATATGTCGGGGAGTGGGCATGGATATTGGGAGATTGATCTTACCGATCGATATGCTTATCTTAGATATGCACGAGTATGATGCTATTATCGGGACGAATTGGTTAGTTATGTATAGGGCAATGATTGACTACTATAGTCGTAGTATTATGTTCGTCATACCGGGTCAGGAGATATTTTGGTGGAAATGCCTCGCCCGGAGGGGGGTTCGTCCACCCATTTATATTATATAGAGGAGGAGACCTCTAAGGGGATGGTGATACCACTTGATTCAATTTTGATTGTTCGTGAGTTGGCTGATGTATTTCAGGACATACCGGGGTTATCACCCAGCAGGGAGATAGATTTTGTGATAGACTTGACGCCAGACACTCAGCCGAGAGCCCGTGCACCTTACCGTATGGCTCTGATGGAAATAAGGGAGCTATGAGATCATATCAAGCAGTTATTGGGTTAGGGCTTCATCCGCAGAAGTACCTCGCCCTGGGGTGTTCCCGTACTATTAGTAAAGAAGAGAGATGGGTATTATAGTTGTGTGTGGACTACCGAGAGTTGAATAAGGTCATGATACAGAATAAGTATCCGTTTCCCTGAATTGATGACCTATTCGACCAGTTGAGGAGTGCTTTCTATTTCTCGAAGATAGACTTGAGGTTTGGATACCATCAGTTACATATTAGAGAGGAGGACGTGTCTAAAACTGCCTTCTTGACGCGATATGGATCCTATGAGTTCAGGGTTATGCCATTTAGGCTAACCAACACACCGGATGTATTCATGGACTTGATGAACAAGGTGTTTATAGAGTTCCTAGATCAATTTTTCATTGTCTTCATTGATGAAATCCTGATTTATTCTCGAACTGAGGAGGATCATGCCAAGCATTTGAGGCTGGTTTTGCAGACACTCTGTGAGCACGAGTTATATGTGAAATATGATAAGTGTGGATTCTGGCTGAGAGAGGTTCAGTTTTTAGGGCACATTATTTCTTAAGAAAGGACATCTATAGATATGAGGAAGGTGTCAGTGGTGAGGGAGTGGGGACAACCCATGACGCCGACAGAAATACGAAGTTTCTTAAGGCTTTCAAGATACTACAGGCAATTTATTCAGGGATTCTCGAAGATAGTGGATCCGATGATAAATTTGACTCGCAAAGGGGTGCCATTTATATGGGCTGATGGACAAGTTGATTCTAGAACCAGTTCTAGCACTATCCAGGCCGGGGGTAATACCTGGTTTATACTGATGCATCCTTACTAGGACTTGGGGGTGTGCTTCAGCAGGAGGATAAGGCTATATCTTATGCTTCCCGTAAGCTTAAGACTCATGAGAGGAGTTACCCCACCCACGACTTGGAGTTAGCGGCATTCGTGTTTTCACTTCGGGTGTGGAGAAATTATTTCTTGGGAGAGAAAGTCTACCTATTCACAGATCACAAGTCACTGCAGTACCTATTCACGCAGCGGGAGTTTAATATGCATCAGCGGATGTGACTTGAATTTGTCAAGGACTATCAGTTTGACATCCATTACCACCTAGGGAGGGCTAACGTGGTAGTAGACGTGGTTAGCCGTAGGACAGCAGCTGAGGTGGCCAAGGTGTGGAAGATAAAATGGAAGGAACTGGGACATCAAGATGCGGTTGCCTGTTCATTCCTGTCAATGATGATGGTTACAACTGAGATCGTTACTTAGGGGATATGGGCTCAGGCAGCAGACTCGTTATGTTAAGATTGGATTGTACAACTTTTAACCGAGGGGGCAGAGTCATATTCTGTGAACTCAGATATGGGCTGATGCTTCAATAGCAGACTAGTAGTTACAGAGGGGGAGGAGTTACGACATGCGATGATGGCAGAGTCACATAGTTCACGATTGGCGGTACATCCCAGACGGGATAAGATGTACTAGGATATGAGGTGACGGTACTAGCGGAGTGGAATGAAGAAGGATATCTTTGAGTTTGTTTTGAAATGTGCCACTTGTCAACTGGTAAAAGTGGATCACCAGAGACCGCCAGGGCTCCTACAACCATTAGAGATCCCTATGTGGAAATGAGAGAGGATTTCCATGGATTTCATCGCAAGGATGCCTACGTCGTAAAGGGGTCATAATTCCATATGGGTGATTGTGGATCGGATGACCAAGGTAGTTCACTTTCTGCTAGTCTGGATCGATTATACTACAGGGCAGTACGCTCAGATATTCATTGTAGAGGTAGTGAGACTCCATGGGGTGCCCCTTGATATTGTGTCTAACTGGGATAAGATTTTTGTGTCTAGATTTTTAGAGAGCTTCCAGGAGGCCGTGGGTACGGAGTTACGGTTGATTTCGGCCAATCGCCGATGGGGAGACAGAACGAACGAATCGGATATGTTGCGGATGTGTATTCTTGATTATAGCGGGGGTTGGGAGCAATACCTTCCATTGGTGGAGTTTTCTTATAATAACTCCTATCAGTTTTCTATTGGCATGGATCCATTTGAGGCATTATATGGTAGGCCTTATCATTCTCCAGCGTGTTGGCTAGAGGCGGGGGACAACAAGCTACTTGGGCCAGAGGTGATTAAGGATACCTCGACCAGAATTGAGATTATTCGGATCCGTATTCGGGTTGCTCAGGATAGACAGAAGAGTTAAGCCGATGCTAAGAGTCTTCAGGGAGTTTAATGTGGGGGACCAGGTGTTGTTACGAGTATCTCCTATGAAGGGGTAATGCAGTTTGAGAAGAAATGGAAGTTGGCACCGAGGTACGTAGTGCCATTCTCTATTATTGAGCGGATTGGGTCAGTATCTTACAAACTTGGGTTACCGGAGCACTTGCATAGGATTCATGATGTGTTATATATTTTTTCACTGAGGAGATATCTTCGGGATGACATGGTCCACACTCATATTGATTTAGAAGATATTGACCTATAACCCGATAGTTACTATGAGGAGGGGCCAGTTGCTATCCTAGACCGTAGCGAGAGAAAACTGAGGTCAAATATAGTGTCGTTAGTACGTGTTCAGTGGCGGCATCATAATGCCAAGGAGTATACCTAGGGAACGCGAGGATGAGATGTGCGAAAAATATCCACAGTTGTTCCTACCAGGTATACCGTTACTTTTACTCTTTTTCGAATTTTGGGACGAAATTCCATTATTAGGGGGAAAGTATGTAATACCCCGTATTTTTGAAAGATTTTATTTTAATTATGGGATTAATTAGTTTAACTGGGAAACTTTACAATTAATTCAGATTTAAGTAAATAATTACTAGCGTGATGAGAGTTGATATTTATTGGTGAGAATTACGTTGAAGATTACTTAATGCGCAAATTAATATACAATGAGAATATTATAAAATGGTCGTGTGTGAAAAATACGACAGTTACAGTACACTTAGTTGAGACGCGCGTGTGAGTCGTGTAGGGACTTAAATGAGGAATTAAAATGTAATTTTATTTCTGATTATTCGGATGGCTGTTTTGAGTACCCCAATGTGTCCAAAAGGGTCGAGATAGTCAGAAAAGTCTACTCGGGCATTTATTTTGGAGTTCGGGGCAACTTTAGGCCAACCCGACACCCCGTAGGGGTATATTTGTCTTTTGAAAAATTGGAATTAATTAATGGATGAAAATTGGAGAAATATATATGCATGTATGTGGGAGAGTTGGTAAACCCAAGAGAGAGTCCAAGAGGAAGAAGGAGAAGGTTCCTAGGAGTTCCAAGGCCAAACCGAGTTATCTTTCATCAAAAACATCATCAACGTGTAGATCGGGAAGAGAAAAATGCACCTATACCAATTTCAAGTGACAAATTAGACCTTCGTGAAAAAGGCAAGTATTTATCTTGCTTGATTTAGAGCATATCATGTCCATGTTAGATTAGTTGATGATTTATTCAGGACATTATGAAATTTGGGACTGAAATTAGGCATTAATCGATGATTGTGGTATCAGTTTTACGTGTAGTTGAATGACCATATATTAGGGATAAGAAATATGGGTTTATATGTTGAAATCATAAAATTTAATCTGGGTTTAATTGTGATTAATGGTGATTATATGAATTTATGGCTTTTTGAAGATTTGAGGAATTAATATGAATTCGTCTTATAACTTTGAAGGAATTGATGTTAGAAACGTGTTGGAAAGCATTCTATTGCTATGGAGTATAGTTTAGAATCGTTGGATTTGAGTTAGGATAAGTTTGGGGTGATGAAAAAGTTAGAAAAACGCTATTTCTAAAAGTCAGGGATGAAGTTCGAAAATCTTGTTCGAACGACCTCGTTCGAACGAGAATTCCAATGACATATCCAACGAGAATTCAAAGTAGGTTCGTTTGAACGACCTCGTTCTAACGACCCCATTCGAACGAGCTTCTAACTAAAATTTAGACCCTAGTTCGTTCGAAGTTTCGTTTGAACGGTATTTTCCCCATTTTCTAACGAGAATTCAGAAGTTCGAATTTTAACCCGGACAAGTTGAAGCCTTACAAGGTTGATTCAAGAGAGAGAGAGAGAATTACCTGAGCTATTCTCGAGTGAATTCATTACATAGTTTAGTGGTGAGATTATTGTGTAACTACTAATGGAATATGTTGGAATAAGGGGGCCTTATGGAATACATACAATAGAGAGATTAATCGTACGCATAGAGTAACGTGAGTATTATAGATGATAATACTACATATAAATTTTGGGATTTTCACTACACCAAAAAAAGATTTTAGTAACACTCTATTTTTTTTATTACTAACAGTAACTTACCATTACTATTTCTCACAGTAAAATAGTGTTAGTAATATAATATATCTGTTACTAATTTTAGTTCAATACTAAAAAAATAAAAAATCTCCCCCCCCCCAAAACAAAAAAAAACGTTCACTCATAGGGCTTCTCCCACGCATCACACATGGTTCTCATTCGGTGCTCCAAAACCTAAAAAAACGTTCATTATCCAAGCTCAGATTGGTGCTCAGATCGACGCTCAGATCGATGCTCAGATCGGCGCTCAGATCCTCGTCCCAACACATCAGGTAAATTCATTTGTCATCGTCACACTGAACTTTGTTTGCTCGCAAGCTGTTCTTAGATTTAGGTCGTGAAATTTGTTTGTGTGTTGTGTGGACGTCGTCGTCGTCGTCACACTGAAATTTATCGTCATCGTCACAGTGAACTTTGTTTGGTCGCAGGCTATTCTTAGATTTAGGTCATAAAATTAGGGTCAATCTATATACTCTTTCCCACTGAACACTCAAGCTTAATGTATTTGATTTTATAAATTTATAAGATCATAATAATTAGGGTTTGTACATTGTTTGAAATTTGGGACCATAAAAGAGAGGGTTTATGATTTATTTTTTCATTATTTTGTAATAGATGGTTTCAAATTTTTTAGTCATAAAATGTTATTGACTATACTGATTTTTTGTCTTATAATTTTTCGATTTCATCTAATGATTTCAGATTTGTTATATTTAGTTTTTTCATTTTGATTTTACTAACTAAATTTCATTTATCTAGTTATGACCCTTTAATATATTAACAAGTATCTATCCAAATGTTGGTTAAGTTTACCTTGTTAATCATTTTACCTTTTCACAGTTGTAACTTGCATGCAAGATGTTTGATAAAATGTCTATTTGATTTCTCTTTCTTTGGTGATGTTTTGGCTTAGATTGTTCAACTTGAATACTAAAAGCCCTCTTAGAGGAAAACAGATATATACTTCTTCGAGCCTGTGCGTATAAACATATCAACTCTCTCTTTATCGAAATTAATGGTAGCTATTTTGATTTGTATTTTTTTTATAATTCCATCTCAACTTTCTTGAGTTGAAATGCAATGAATTATACATATTAACGATGTCTTATATTGATACTAAATGATAAATTTATTATGATTCTAAAATTTGGGTGAGTTTATAATTAGCACAATTTTATACTGATTTGGGTCATATATAGAGTGATTATTTTGTTAATGTTACTTTTATGGAATTCGTACCAATTCCTTTTTTGGAGACCTTATATTGAAATATAACCGTGGCATGGTGATGCACGTATAAAATTACATGAAAGTGATTGGTATGATTATTTTGCAAATATTGAGCTGAAGGTGGTCGTATTGGTTCCAATGACATGAATGTGTGCGTATTCAGTTGTCTATGCCAAAAATACTGCATAGCTTGATTTTAAAGCATATCCTTTATCAAACTCATAATTGCATAAGTATATAACTAAGGAAATTGCACCCCGTCCCTTGAACTTTAAGGTTTGTTCTAACAAAATTACATGTTCTAACTGTGATTTTTCTTATGTGTATCAATAATTTTATTTTTTGTATATTGTCATATAACTTGTGTGTAAACCATATTTTTTTGGTAGTGCAGAATGTCACAAACATTGAACAAAGAGTGGATAAATGAGAGGAATAGAATAAGTGAGGTGTACACAAATGGAGTTGCATCTTTTCTTACTTTTGCAATTGCAAACAATGACCATCAATTCTCGACCTTTCCTTGTCCATGTGTTAAGTGCGAAAATAAGAAGCGTTTTATTGCGCTAGATATCAAGGGCCATTTGGTAATGCATGGTATAGACATGACATATACTAAGTGGGTTTTACATGGTGAAACACTATCATAGAACCTAAAATGTCCCATAGTAGAACCTATTGATTGTGAAGGACATGATGAAGATGATAACAATGAGAATGAAAGGTTGCGAAACTTAGTTGGCGCATGTTACGGAGTGCACGATCAACATTGTGTAGAACCCGATCAGGAAGGATTATCTAAAAAATCGTATGTCGGCAATGAGAAGTATAATCAATATAATAAATTAGCGATCGAGAAATTGTACCCTTCATGTGAGGGTCCTGAGACTACTCTCTCTACAATTGTGGAATTACATAATTTGAAAAAGCAGTTTGGTTGGTCGGGAAATAGCGTGACCTCTCTCTTGTCGATCCTAAAGAGGTGGCTTCCAAAAGGAAACACATTACTAGAAAAATATCCGCACATGAAGAGAATGATGAAAGACCTAGGGATGAAAGCAAATTACATTCATGCTTGCATTAACAGTTGTATCTTATACTGGAAAGAGAATGAAGATTTGGAGGAATGTCCTTAGTGTGGAGAACTGAGATATGCAGTGACCTTAAAGAAAGGGAAAAGGATATGCAAAGAGACGATGAAAGTGTTGAGACATTTTCCTTTAATTCCAAGGCTAGTGAGATTGTACATTATACCTTGGATAGCGAATGAAATGACATGGCACCATCAGGAAATAAGTTCATGGGATTATCAACGACATACTTGTGATTCATCCCAATGGAGAATGCTAAAAAGTAGATGGCCCAATTTTTCCGAGGAAGGGCGCAATGTTTGGCTTGCAATAGCAACAGACGGGTTCAATCCCCATGGTATTCAGTCTAGTAGTTGTAGTTGCTGGCCTGTCATGACCGTACCTTATAATGTGGTCCCTTATTTGTGCTTGAAGCGTGAGTTCCAAATTTTATCTTTGCTGATTCATGGGCCAAAGGCACCAGGTCAAGACATTGATGTTTTTCTTCAACCATTAGTAGATGATTTGAAACAACTATAGGAAGGAGTTCCAGATATTGACATGCACAAAATGCAACCTTTTACGCTGAGAGCTATGTTGATGTGGGGGATTCATGATTTTCCCGCATATGGAAACTTATCTGGGTGTGTAACACATGGTTAAAAATCATGTCCTATTTGTGGTGATGACACTCCATCCATTTGGCTAGAACACAACATGAAGATAGTTTACAAAAACTATCGTATATTTCTTAAAATCGATCATCCTTTTAGGAATGGGAAAGGTTTTGGACTTAGGACACAAGAAGTTGGACGTCCCCCGGTTCGACTAAATGGAGATGCACTTGCGGAAAAGTTAAGAAATATAAACTATGTACCTAGAAAAGTCTCAAAAGTTCCCGCTAAGAAGAGAAAGTCTAATAATTTTAATGGGAGTGGTAATGTTAAAGTTAAAGAAGCTTGGTATAAAAAATCTATTTTCTTTGATTTGGAATACTGGCCATATCATCAAGTTCGACATGTCCTTGATGTGACGCACATCGAAAAGAATGTTACAGATCAATTAATAAACACAATTCTTGATGATAATAAAACAAAGGATACTGAAAAGGGTCGATTGTATATGAAGGGTATGGGTATGGGCATGCACAACGGTCAATGGCTTCAAGTTGATGGATGCACTGGAAAAATGATAAAACCAACAACACCATTTATCTTGGATAAAGAAGAAAAAAAGACAATTTTGCCAAATTTTGAAGGACTTAAAGCTTCCTACCAGTTTTTTCTCTAACTTGAGCAATATAGTAAGTCTTAGTCCCCCATCTTTGCACTCCTTAAAGTCTCATGATTATCATGTCATAATTGAACATCTGCTACCTGTGTTGCTCCAACATGCCTTTTCGAAACATCGAGATTTAAGAAGAGCAATCCAACAATTAAGTTTGTTCTTTAACATGTTGTGCTCTAAGGTCCTAATTCGGTAAGATATCCAAAGAGACAAATACATGGTTGTTGAAGCATTGTGCGTGTTGGAAAAATATTTCCCACCTACATTTTTTATATTAGCATTCACCTCATTGTGCATCTAGCAGATGAAGCCCTAGTTTGTGGACCCACCGATGCTCATTGGATCTATCCGTTCGAAAGGTGATTTTTTTACCTTTTAATATAATAAAATATGCCCCATTTAAGCTAATAATGCTTGTTATTAATTTTTACTACCTTATACAAATAGGACGATGAAAGATTTCAAAGATATACCCTGCAATAAGCGGTATGTTGAAGGTTCCATTGCAGAATCCTATGTTGTTGCTGAATCTGTTAGATATTGCATGGAGTACATGCCAAATACATATGATGGGAATCATAAATGCCCACATGAAGCCTTTTTAGAGGGAGGTGGAGAGTTCTCTAATGAAGGGCCTTTGCTTGATGATAAGACTATAATATTGAGACCCGTACAGTTTCAACAAATACGTCGATGGGTATTATTTCGACTAAATACTGATGGACTTCAAGAGTACTATAGGTTTGAGTTCTTTCGTATGTTTATAGTTAAGAATTAATTATCATTTTGAGTTATAATTACTTATATCAAACTACATATTGCAGTCACTGAAATTCGTGTCTCGTCCTAAAAGGGAGGGGATTGAAATGACAGAAGTGGAGAAACAAACTTCTTTTGTCCCTTTGTTATCCGAGAAGGTGATTATATAAATACTAATATTTTTATTAATCTTTCCATTAAGTATGATGAGAATTAAAACATTGTAGTAATTATGATTTGTATCCATCAAATAGTTGCTGAAATTAGGAGAGACGAAGACAAATGAAACATTATGGCGGTTAGTTCAAGGGTAGCAATTCAAGGCTAAAACATATAAAAAGTATCGTGTAAATGGTTTCATATTCTCTCCTAAGTATCACGACGATACTGTTGTCACATAGGATATCGGCGTTTGCTTGAAGGCATGGACACAATTTCGAGCTAAAAAAAGTGATATGAATGCACAAATACTTGGACTATGTGGTATGGAATTATCAAACTAATTATTGAGCTGGACTATACCTTATTTAAAGAGGTGGTATTTTATTGTGATTAGAGGAGGGTGGAGGATAAGACTAATGGTTGTAAGCTTTGTACGGACTCCAACTTAGTGATGGTAAATTTTGATAAGTTTAAAAGCGTTGATAATGAGTATGATGAGCCTTCCATTCTCACATCCGAGGCTAGTCAAGTATTCTATTCGAAAGATCTTAAAAATCCCAATTGGTGGGTTGTTATACATTCACCGAAGAGATTGACGAGTCAAGTGGATGACTTAGAGACACCAATAATCTTCCAGTCTATTCTTGAAGACCAACCGAACTTGGAAAGTTTACTCAAGCAATACGACTGCATTTAGTTGTTTTAATATTTTCTTTTGAATATAGTAACCATTGAAAGATGTTTTGTTTTGCCAACATGACTACATTTTGTTTTACCCCGTTGCTAATTTATAAATTTATTAGTGGCATGTTAATCGTTGAAAGTAGCGTCTTGTGATTTTAATGATATCTTCGTGTGATTTCTATATATATCTCTATCAATATGCTAATGTTGTAGTAATATGATAATTCAATACATATTATTTTATAACTGTTATCTCTATCAATATGCATAGAATTTATAACTGTTATTTCTATTGTTGGCATCTGTTTTTTGTTTTGGCAGCACTGTATTGGACGTCATGGCTTCAAGGGCAAGTGGTGGTTCGAAACAACAAATGTCATCAACACTGTAACAAATGTCATCCACTCCGCAGCAAGAATTAGTCGAAGGAGGTTCGAAGCAACCTACCTCAAGTGAAAATAAAAAGAAGCAAGAAAAAATGGATAAAAAGGCTAAACAATTACAATATATGACCCAAGACTGTAAAAAGAGAGTCACGGTTCTAGTGGATGGGAGTGTAGTCGATTCGTGGAGTGGGAGATGGATCACTCGTGTCGGTGATCTTGTTAGATCTTATATTTTGATTAGTTACGAAGATTAGAGAGTTGTGCCAAATAATTACAAAGATGATGTTTGGAATGCTTTAATGGTAGGATTTGAGTTAGATGTTGAACCGGAGGTGGCCCGCCCGCTGATGGAGAAAAGATGTGCACAGAGGTTTAGGACACACAAAAGTAATATGAGATGTTTTTTGCGTACCGAAGACAATCCTGGAGTCCTATCAGAAGGTGTTGATCCCAACATATGGAGATTATTTTGTGAGAACGAAAGGAAAGCAAAAAAGAAGTCACAAAACATTCAAAATGCCAAGAATCGAACCAATTTAGAATATTCCCACACACTTGGGCGTCGCACCTATGCTGCTTTGCAATATGAAATGGTATGTATCATAATGTTTTTCAATTATCAGCACTACTTTTGTGTGTAACATGTGATATTTAAATTATAGGTTCAATCGAACCCAAAATAATAATTAACACGAGTAGATACATGGCTTGCGGGACACGAGGACAAAACGGGGAATGTCTTAAACAGTACTAAGCCTTACTATGTGGGTATTTACATGAAAAATAAGAGTATTTTTAGTATTATTTATTGCGTTTATTAATGAAATTTTCTCATTCTGATTTATAACTATCATTTGATAGGATAAAGTAAAGGATGTGGTGGAGAAACGAAAGAGAGAGAGTGGAGAGGGTAGTCGCAAGAGCCAATTCATAGAGAATGATGAGTTGATAGAAGTTTTTGGGAAGTAGAAAAATGGAGGAGTTCGTGCAGTTTACCCGCTAATTTCGAAGAAGCAGTTGACGCATTTAGGGGTGGCAAAGGCCAAACTTAAACAAAGAAAGAAGGCAAATGATGATGTGGATGCATTGAAGGAATATATCATCTCTTCCGTCAATAGAAGATTTGAGGAAAATAACACACAAATTATGGTGTATATGTATTTTATATAATTTTATTTATTAAAAAGACCTATCTAGATATAATAGATATTAACTTACTATTGTTTGATCCGTTTTTTCATAAGATTCTATACAACGTTTGGTTGACGCCTTCAATGCTCAAAAACAAAAAGGGTCCACCAATCACACCAATAAGTGATCATACATCCAATACAAGTCTATAACATAGGAATCTCTGTCAAAATTTGGATAATGTTTTTGCATCCGCTTCTCATCCTGTTTGCATGACCACACCTTCTCTTACCAACAATCCCAAAGTTAATAGGTATAATGAAGAACTGGCAAAGGGGTATGTCGTGACAGATGTAACAAAGGATATATGTCATGGTAAGCGAGTTGGAGTCGGGGAGAGGAAAGTATATGTGGAGGAAGTGATGAAGCCGGATGCTAGGTTGTTTGATGCTCCTCAAGGTGGCCAATTCACTTTTGTTGACTTAGTGTTGGGGGATATTTGATATGGATGGATTGTTGGCTTAAATATGTTTAGTTTATATTTTGAACTTTGTTTGAGCTATCTGTATGTTGACTTATTTTCATTATGCGTTTATTGTGAACTTTGTTTGCATCTATCTATATTTGATTTGGAATTAATTTGCACCGTCTTTTTTATTATAAAACCCCTTTTAACTCTGCGTATGCGAATATTTATTTGAGCATTTCCGGTCCCAAGCGTGGATAAAGGAGGATGGAAAGGTAAGCATATGTTTAATTTTGAGTTCTCATTCTTCATTTTTCTTTTATTTCTATCACAAATGTTATTAATTTGGTTTCTTTATGCAGGGACTTGAGTATGTATTATTAAACCATTTGGGGAATTTGATTGTTTAGATTGTGGGAGGTATGAGGGCTAGTGGAGGGGATAGTAGTCCTTATTTTCTAAGGATCAACTCTAGGCTAGTGGACCAATTCTAGGAAATTACGGTGTTTATCATCTTTGTTTCGCAGTTGTCGGAAGCAATAAGGGTAATGGTAAAATCAAGCTTGGGAAGAGAATGAATTTCGGAAGTAGCAAGGGCATCGAAGCATCCTACAACATAAAATTTGCCTTGATGGAAAATAGCATCATCGAAGGCACACATTACATCAAATGGGGAGGAAGATGGCCAACGGGTAGCCCAATGTTTACAGAAAGCTAATCTCTTATACAATCCACCCTTCAGAAGAACCGCGATACTGATTCCCACGTGCCTCAGGTAGGTCCAAGGGGTAAACCTTGTCCTCAATAAACTTTATTCAGAGGGTATCATTAGCCAAGTAATTTGGCCAACTGGGAGTTTGGGATACTTTGTAATCGAAGATCTCGAGTGAAGAGATATTCAAATTACTAGTATTACTTCTAAATTTACATGTTTTTGTTATATGTGTTAGGAATCCTAACAATGTTGGGTTGGAATATCAGGTTCATTTAAGTAAAAGAGTTGATGTGATGAAGAGGCCCAAAAAAGGACAAGGTCGTGAAGAAGATGTGGAAATCGAAGATGAGATGCTTGAGATCAGCTTCCCACCAGTGGAGATTGAGAAAGATGGTGGGGGACCTGCTCCTGGTAATGGCAATCCAAGTAAAAGTTCTAGTAGTTCCAGTAGCTCAAGCAGTGATTCATCCTCATCTAGTGGTATTGAATCTTTTGTCTCTATTCACCCACCAGAATCCGCACCGTAATAGTGAATCTTTGGGAGAACTTAAAAGCATGGTGTCATGGTGTAGTTAGTTATCACGTCAGTTTAACACACCGAAGGTCTCCGGTTTGAACCCGAGCGACGCCAAAATTCTTTCATTTTTCGTACTCATATCTTTACGAGCGATTTGATTGTGGTATATTCATCTTCTTTAATATTTTATTCTCACTTTTTCCACTTAACATCGTCGGTACTAATATTTTCTTTTACATGCTCAGTTTTTTCATCAATACTGTCGCTACTCACACTTAAAATCTCAATCCACAATATTTATATTTGCATATATTCATTTTCTTCAGTTTCATCCATTTTAGATTGATTACAATTGTTCTATTTTTTCATCAATAACTGTCATTACTCACTCTCAAATCTCAATTTGCACAAATACAGATACAAAGGAGAAAAAATAAGAAGACATCCTCAAACAGAACCAGATCCAAGGTATTAAACTATCACTTATATGTGTGTGTAAATTATCGTTTTGTTTTTATGTTTTTATCATTTTATACTCTTTACTGCAATAGACAAGCTCATGTAATACCCCGTATTTTTTATGCTTTATAAATTTGGGGATTTATTAAATTTAATGTGAGTTAATTATTTTATAATTATTAACGTGATGTGAGTTAGTAATTATGGGAAACTTGTTGAATATTACTAATGAGCAAAGTAATATATAATATTGATTCTATTAAATGTCACGAGTGAATAGAATGACAATTTTGGAAATTTAAGTCGGGATGCGCCTGTGTCGTGTCGGGAATAAATGTTGATTAATAAAAGTGAAATATTTTTAATTTATCCGTATGGTCGTTTTGAGTGCGTCAACATGTCCGGAAGGGTCGAGATAGTCAGAAAAGTGTACTCAGGGGTTTAGTTTGGGTCTCAGGGCGTTTTTAGGCCTATTTAGCACCCCGGGAGGGCATTTCTGACATTTTGCATTTTTGGGTAATTAAACCCACGAAAATTATTAGGGCTATATCATCTGTTTGGAATAGTCCTTTAGGGTTATCAGACTCAAAACTTTAGAACGGCCATAGGAGAGGGAAGGAGAAATCTTTCCAAGCAAGCCAAGGCTAAAAAGTCATCCGATTGCACCGCCACCACCACCAACGCGTAGATCGCGCGACGGGGAACACAACCACACCAAATTCGTCCACAAATCAGAACTCTGAAATTTCCAGGCAAGTGTTTATCTTGCTTATTTTCATTAATGCATCACTTATGTTATTCTAGGGTTGATTAGGATGAGTTTCATGGAAGAAAACCCATGTTGGAGATAGGAAATTGCATGTATTAATGATATAAATGGAAATCTGGAAATCCCTCTTCATATGTAGAGGTTGAACCACGAATTTATGATGTTTTAGAAGAAGAAATTCTGGAAAAAGACTGATTAGAACAAATTTAAAGAAAATTTTAGGGTTCATGAAGTTTATATGAGTTTTGCCCTTTTAATCCATGGTTATTGATGAAAATTCGCATGCTGTACGTAGAAGATTGTTAGTTTGGGTTATAAATGGTTGTAGTACGAATTTCTGGAAGTTTGGGTGTTAAAAATCTTGATTTGGTTGAGGTTGGATGTTAGAACCCGTAACTGTAATATGCAGAATTACGCATACCTATTTGATCGATCGATCGAACTAGGAGTGTCGATCGATCGACGCATCGATCGATCGAGCTCCTGGCATCGATCGATCGACCCCTCCTGGCAGATTCATATTTCCCCTTTGTAAATTTTTGAATTCAAATTAAATGAGTGAAAATCTTTGGACATCCTTATTAAAATATTTTGGAAGATAAAGGAGACCAATAAGACTTATTAATAACTATGAGACCTTTAATCTAAGACGAAATTTATATTTTTGGGATGCTTACACATAAGGGACGATGGGGTTGTGTATTAAAGGGATAGACGCGTAAAATAGTTACGTTGGAAAAATAGATGAGTACCTACTGAATTCTATACTTGGGAGGATAAAGTCCATGAGTATTACGTAGTAAGTTGGATTAATCCCTCAATTATAGTAAGAGACGAACCGTTATACGTAATTACTAAAGATTGAGAAATAATGATAAATATTATATTATGGGTGATGAAAGATACCTAAAGAGATATGGTAATAGTAGTATATTTATATGACTGTGTTTATGCATATACTATATACGTGTGAAAATCATGCCCACGCTACTTGCTATCCTTGAGGTTACCGCGCTAGGACAGTCTTATCTCGAATGGGCCTTCATGGGGGATATTGACTCGTACCCTAGAAGATAGAAATCCTAGGTACGGGCTATCGGATCGATAGTCGGACGGTCCTAAGAGGTGTGAGGGTATGTACTGACCTTTTGGACTTGGAAACTATGCTTCGCCTCAATATTATTTTTGTTTTGTTCAATACAGTTCGAGAGTGATTCGGAACTTGTATTTCCCTTAGTACGAGTGATACGGGGATTGGATAACAGAGTATGCCCGCACCATAATTTTTATGTGGGGTGCCGTTAGAATATATATATTATATGAGTTTTTAATATATATATTAAATTCTGGAATTTGGGAACTACCTACTGTGTTTATAGTAAGTAAGAAATGTATAATTATTACAATTGAGAAAAATGTGTTTTAAAAAGTATAACATGCTATGGAGAAACTTTATTAGCGATTATGGTTTAAATGAAAACTTTGTTGTCAGATGAAATTTCCCTCTTAAACAGTTGAATTGTTCAGTTTAAATCTTACGAGCAAACTAAGATAAGATAAGTTAAACCGTTGGGAAGGTTAGTGAGATAGGTGTGCACATTAGAAGAGAGGTGAGAATTTCTCAAGGGAGTGTCGCACTAATATGTTGTTGCATTGGCCTGTAAACATTTTAAATACTTGCTAAACAAATTTTAAATCATTTTCACCATCGGGCTCTGACCCATTTCCATTTCTTTTTCTCCCTTGTATATATATGTATATATTACAGGTGCCCAGCCACAGGGGCGTCTTGCATAGGATCCTTTGGAAGGAACGCGCTACAACTTAGGTGGGAGTTGCAGGCCTCTTGCTTAGACCTCATTCATTTGATTCTAATCTTAGCATTATTTATTTCAGTTTGGCATGTGTCGCCCGTTTCCATTATCCAGTTGTTTTATTGGACATTGTGATTCATTTCTTTCTAGCATTGTCATTTTTGGGATTTATTATTGTGTGGATGTTTTACTTTAAGTTTTAAATATTGAGATTCAGTTGTTGAATGTTTAAATTATTTGGATTATATGTTCCAGGATAATTGTGGTGTGATTCTTTAATATTGAATTATGTAAAGTTTTAAATCATTGGTTATAAATAGAATTTGGAAAGTAATGTCTAAAATGGTTTTGACACTTAGCTTAATTAATTAGGGTGTTTAAATTGGAAAAGTTATTTTTACGACAGTGATGCTAAGAATGAACCAATTGTTCACCTTGATTTTAATTTAATAAAGGAGTGATCGCCCGGTATTTAATTAGGCGGGGTGTCACAGGTGGTATCAGAGCATCAGGTTCTAGTGTCTTTAGGATCTCTACGGCTTATTTCGCTTTCAGCTTAACATTTTTGCTATAGATCCCTATTTTAGGATTGTTGTATTCTTGCTTTTACATTTACGTCTTCAGTTATTTGTGATTTAATAATAACTGTAGACTAATAAATTTCTTCACGTTTCAGATGCCTCCTAGACGTGCACCAAAGGATAGGCGTGCCCAAGCCGAGCAGCCAGCAGCTCCGGCTCAGGGTACGATGAATGCTAATGAGGTAGCCGCTATTATTGCTCAGGCGGTGAATGCCGCGCTAACAGTGGTACAGCAGGCTCCACCCCAGATTCTGGCTGTGGCGCCAGTACCTGCATAGCTTCCATCTGCATGGGAGCGGGTTAGGGATGCCTTTCAGAAGGCGCATCCCCCTGAGTTCTCGAGTAGTTCAGATATCATCATCGTCAGCCAATGGAAGAAAGATATCCAGAGGCATCTACGTATGTATGAGTGCACGGACATGCAAAAGAAGTTGTTGGCTTCCTTTAAGCTAGTGGGGGCCTCTTTGCAGTGGTGGGAGTCCACCACCACCTTGGAGGAGAGGGATACTATCCCGATTCAGTTATTCTGGGAGCGGTTTGACCGCAAGTACTTTCCACCCGCCGTGCAAACTGAGATGAGGTGGAAGTTACTGAACTTGAAGCAGGAAAATTCTACCGTTGCTGAGTATAAGGAGGAGTTCACGAGACTTCTCACCATAGTGCCAGATGAGGCACCTACTGAGGGTAAAAAGATAATGTTGTTTGTGGACGGGTTAGCTTGGAGGATCCATCAGCATCTTATAGGGAATTTATCTCTGAGTACCTTCACAGATGTACTCAATGCTGCCTTACTACACTGCCAGGATCACCGCTTCCATCTGCAGGGAAGCAAGCGAGCAGGAGAGTCCGGCCAGCAGGGCAGGACAGGGGGTAGTGGATCTGATGGAGCACCGACATCCCAGGGACAGACTCTTCAGCATGAGCAGAGTTCCCATCAGGGGGACCCTGCCAAGCGCTTCCGATCAGGTGATTCCAGGCAGGGATGGGGGTTATAGGCAGGGTCAACAGGGTCAGCCTAATCAGTAGGGTCAGCAAGGCCAATACCGACAGCAGCAGGGTCAGCCGCAGGGCCAACAGGGCCAACAACGTTTTCATCAGGGCCAACAGGGCCAGTGGCGAGGTGGTAATGGCCAGCAGGGCCGTGGTCAACAGGGTCAGAGGGGAGGTAACTTCAGAGGACGATGTTTTGTGTGCGGCAAGCATGGCCATAAGCGTTAGGATTGCCCAGAGGGTGATAGGGACCCACAGCAGCAGGGTGCCCGTAATGAGCCACATAGGCCACTTTTTCCAGCCGCCCTCCCAGCACTAGCCCAGGTACCAGCCCTACCAGCCATTCCAGCGGCTCCAGTGCAACAGGGGCAGTTACAGTATGGACGTGTCTATAACGTTCACCAGGCAGCAGCTCCACAGGCACCACTCGCGATTGAGGGTATGTTTCCTATCCATGGTACTATGGGTCGAGTTTTATTTGATACTGGGGAGATGCATTGTTTTATATCTACTCATTTTGCGAAGGCCTTAGGGTTATTAGCCACAGTAGAGAGCACTGTGATGTGTGTAGACTCACCACTAGGGAGTGGTTCACTTATTTTCTTTATATGCCGGGTGTGGGGGTAGAGATTGGTTTCTTGGTATTACCTGCAGACATGTTAGTCTTAGATATGCATGAGCATGACGTTATTATCGGTATGGATTAGCTCACTGCTTACAGGGCCATGATAGATTATTTTGGTGGGAGTATTATTTTTGCCATTCCGGGGCAAGAGATGTTTGTAGTGGCGATGCCTCGCTCAGATGGAGGCTCGACCGCTCATTTGTATTACATAGAGGAGGATACCTCTAAGGAGGTTGTGATTCCCTTAGACTCGATCCCAGTTGTTCGTGAGTATTCCGATGTATTTCAGGAGATACCAGGCCTACCCCCCAGTCGAGAGATAGACTTTGTCATAGATTTATTACCGGATACTATACCTATAGCACGCGCTCCATACCGTATGGCTCCGGCGGAGATGCGAGAGTTACGAGATCAGATAGAGTAGCTGTTAGGTCAGGGCTTCATTCGCAGGATTACCTCACCTTGGGGCGCTCCAGTCTTGTTTGTGAAGAAGAGATATGATTCACTGAGGCTATGTGTGGACTACCGGGAGTTGAACAAGGTCACGATACGGAACAAGTATCCGTTGCCTCGAATCAATGATCTGTTCGACCAGCTGAGGGGAGCAACTTTCTTTTCGAAGATAGATCTGAGGTCGGGATACCATCAGCTACGTATTAGGGAGCAGGATGTTTCAAAGACTGCTTTCTTGATGAGATATGAGTCCTATGAGTTCAGAGTGATGCCATTCGGACTCACAAATGCTCCAGCCGTATTCATGGACTTGATGAACCGAGTGTTCAGAGAGTTCTTGGATCAGTTCGTCATTGTTTTCATAGATGACATTCTGATATATTCATACTCCGAGGAGGAGCATGCCGAGCACTTGAGGCAGGTTCTTCAGACTCTACGAGAGCATCAGTTGTATGCTAAGTACGAGAAGTGCGGATTCTGGTTGTGAGAAGTACAGTTCTTGGGGCATGTTGTTTCTGAGCAAGGGATAGCAGTTGACCCGAGTAAAGTGTCAGTGGTGAGGGAGTGGGGACAGCCCACGACACCGACAAAAGTTCATAGTTTCTTGGGGTTAGCCGGATACTACAGGAGATTCATTCGGGGATTCTCCAAAATAGCGGGTCCATTGACGAACCTGACTCGCAAAGGGGTACCATATGTTTGGGATGATGCTTGTCAATTGGCTTTCGACGAACTGAAAGACAAGCTTACTTCAGCACCAGTCCTTGCTTTACCTAAGCCGGGTGTGGAGTACCTGGTTTACATCGATGCCTCCTTACGAGGACTTGGGGGAGTACTTCAGCAGGAGGAGAAGGCTATAGCTATTGCCTCCCGCAAGCTTAAGCCACATGAGAAGAATTACCCCACCCACGATCTGGAGTTAGCAGTGGTCGTTTTTGCATTGAGGATATGGAGGCACTATTTATTGGGGGAGAAATTCCGCTTGTTCACAGACCACAAGTCACTGCAGTACCTGTTCACTCAGCGAGAGCTGAATATGCGTCAGCGCAGATGGTTAGAGTTTGTGAAGGACTATCAGTTTGACATACAATACCATCCGGGGAAGGCCAACGTAGTTGCTGATGCGTTGAGCTGTAGACCGGTAGACGATGTGGCGGACATCTGGAAAGAAAAGTGTAAAGAGTTGGGTCACCAGGACGCAGTAGCACGTTCTTTCGTATCTATCATGATAGTGACACCCGAGATTGTTACGAGGATGATACAGGCACACACCGCAGACCCGTTTTTCCAGGAGCAGATTGTACGACTTTTAGCTGAGAGTTCTGAGTCCTATTCTGTTAGTTCTGATGGGGGTTTGAGATTTAATGGGAGATTGGTGGTCCCAGAAGGAGCAGAATTACGTCATGCAGTGATGACCCAGTCTCACGGGTCCCGATTTGCGGTTCATCCTGGAGGAGATAAGATGTACCAGGATATGATGCGGCAATACTGGTGGAGTGGGATGAAGAAGGACATTATTGAGTTCGTGTCCAAGTGTTCTACCTGCCAGCTGGTAAAGGTGGACCATCAGAGACCGTCAGGGTTGCTTTAGCCATTGGAAATACCCGCGTGGAAGTGGGAGAGTATTTTCATGGACTTTATTACAGGGTTGCCTACATCACAGCGGGTCCACGACTCTATCTGGGTGATTGTAGACCGTTTGACCAAGGTGGCTCATTTTCTGCCGGTGTGGACAGATTATGCCACTGGTCAGTATGCTCAGTTGTTCATTACTGAGATTATCAGATTACATGGGGTGCCCCTGAATATTGTGTCAGACAGAGACAAGATTTTTGTGTCGCGTTTCTGGGAGAGCTTTCAGGAGGCTATGGGTACAGAGTTGAGGGTGAGTTCAGCTTATCACCCACAGATAGATGGGCAAACAGAGCGTACTAATTAGATCCTGGAGAATATGCTACGCATGTGTGTTCTTGATTTTGGAGGAGGTTGGGAGCCACATCTTCCACTGGTAGATTTCGCTTATAATAACTCTTATCAGTTCACGATTGGCATGGCTCCATTCGAGGCTTTGTATGGCAGGCCTTGTCGTTCCACAACTTGTTGGCTAGAGGTGGGGGATAACAAGTTGCTAGGACCAGAGGTGATTCAGGAAACCTCCGTGAGGATTGAGATGATCAGGAGTCGTATCCGAGTAGCCCAGGACAGGCAGAAAAGCTACGCCGATGCGAAACGGTTCTTCCGAGAGTTTAATGTGGGGGACCAAGTATTACTGCGAGTATCTCCTATGAAAGGAGTGATGAGGTTCGAGAAGAAAGGGAAATTGGCCCCGAGGTACGTGGGACCATTTCCCATTATCGAGGGGATTGGGCCGATAGCATACAGATTGGGACTGCCAGAGCATTTACATCGCATTCACGATGTATTCCACATCTCGTCGTTGAGACGATATCTTCGGGATGACATGGATCACACACACATCGCGATAGAGGAGATAGACTTACAGCCTGACAGCTCTTACGAAGAGAGACCGGTGGCTATCCTAGACCATAGCGAGAGGAGATTGAGGTCGAAGGTAGTTCCACTTGCAAGGGTCCAGTGGGAGCATCATAATGTGGAGGAATCCACTTGGGAGCGCGAGGCAGATATGCGCGAGAGATATCCAGATTTATTCTTACCAGGTATGCCTTATTTTCCAAATTTCGGGACGAAATTCAGTTATTAGGGGGGAAGTATGTAATACCTCGTATTTTTTATTCTTTATAAATTTGGGGATTTATTAAATTTAATGTGAGTTAATTATTTCATATAAATCCGAAAATTAATTATTTTATAACTATTAACGTGATGTGAGTTAGTAATTATGGAAAACTTGTTGAATATTACTATTGAGCAAAGTAATATATAATATTGGTTCTATTAAATGTCACGAGTGAATAGAATGACAATTTTGGAAATTTAAGTCGGGGCGCGCCTGTGTCGTGTCGGGAATAAATGTTGATTAATAAAATTGAAATATTTTTAAGTTATCCGTATGATCGTTTTGAGTGCGTCAACATGTCCGGAAGGGTCGAGATAGTCAGAAAAGTGTACTCAGGGGTTTAGTTTGGGTCTCAGGGCGTTTTTAGGCCTATTTAGCACCCCGGGAGGGCATTTCTGACATTTTGCATTTTTGGGTAATTAAACCCACGAAAATTATTAGGGCTATATCATCTGTTTGGAATAGTCCTTTAGGGTTATCAGACTCAAAACTTTAGAACGACCATAGGAGAGGGAAGGAGAAAGCTTTCCAAGCAAACCAAGGCCAAAAAGTCATCCGATTGCACCGCCACCACCACCAACGCGTTGATCGCGCGACGGGGAACACAACCACACCAAATTCGTCCACAAATCAGAACTCTAAAATTTCCAGGCAAGTGTTTATCTTTCTTCTTTTCGTTAATGCATCACTTATGTTAGTCTAGGGTTGATTAGGATGAGTTTCATGGAAGAAAACCCATGTTGGAGATAGGAAATTGCATGTAGTAATGATATAAATGGAAATCTGGAAATCCCCCTTCATATGTAGAGGTTGAACCACGAATTTATGATGTTTTAGAAGAAGAAATTATGGAAAAAGACTGATTAGAACAAAGTTAAAGAAAATTTTAGGGTTCATGAAGTTTATATGAGTTTTGCCCTTTTAATCCATGGTTATTGATGAAAATTCACATGCTGTACGTAGAAGATTGTAGTTTGGGTTATAAATGGTTGTAGTACGAATTTCTGGAAGTTTGGGTGTTAAAAATCTTGATTTGGTTGAGGTTGGATGTTAGAACCCGTAACTGTAATCTGCAGAATTACGCATACCTGTTTGATCGATCGATCGAACCAGGAGTGTCGATCGATCGACGCATCGATCGATCGAGCTCCTGGCATCGATCGATCGACCCCTCCTGGAAGACTCATATTTCCCCTTTGTAAATTGTTGAATTCAAATTAAATGAGTGAAAATCTTTGGACATCCTTATTAAAATATTTTGGAAGATAAAGGATACCAGTAGGACTTATTAATAACTATGAGACCTTTAATCTAAGACGAAATTTATATTTTTGGGATGCTTACACATAAGGGACGACGGGGTTGTGTATTAAAGGGAGAGACGCATAAAATAGTTACGTTGGAAAAATAGATGAGTACCTACTGAATTCAATACTTGGGAGGATAGAGTCCATGAGTATTACGTAGTAAGTTGGATTAATCCCTCAATTAAAGTAAGAGACGAACCGTTATACGTGATAACTAAAGATTGAGAAATAATGATAAATATTATATTATGGGTGATGAAAGATACCTAAAGAGATATGGTAATAGTAGTATATTTATATGACTGTGTTTATGCATATACTATATACGTGTGAAAATCATGCCCACGCTACTTGCTATCCTTGAGGTTACCGCACTGGGACAGTCTTATCTCGAATGGGCCTCTATGGGGGATATTGACTCGTACCCTAGAAGATAGAAATCCTAGGTACGGGCTATCGGATCGATAGTCGGACGGTCCTAAGAGACGTGAGGGTATGTACTGACCTCTTGGACTTGGAAACTATGCTTCGCCTCAATATTGTTTTTGTTTTGTTCAATACAGTTCGAGAGTGATTCCGAACTTGTATTTTCCTTAGTACGAGTGATACGGGGATTGAATAGCAGAGTATGCCCGCACCATAATTTTTATGTGGGGTGCCGTTAGAATATATATATTATATGAGTATTTAATATATATATTAAATTCTGGAATTTGGGAACTACCTACTGTGTTTATAGTAAGTAAGAAATGTATAATTATTACAATTGAGAAAAATGTGTTTTAAAAAGTATAACATGCTACGGAGAAACTTTATTAGCGATTAAGGTTTAAATGAAAACTTTGTTGTCAGATGAAATTTCCCTCTTAAACAGTTGAATTGTTCAGTTTAAATCTTACGAGAAAACTAAGATAAGATAAGTTAAACCGTTGGGAAGGTTAGTGCGATAGGTGTGCACATTAGAAGAGAGGTGAGAATTTCTCAAGGGAGTGTCGCACTAATATGTTGTTGCATTGGCCTGTAAACATTTTAAATACTTGCTAAACAAATTTTAAATCATTTTCACCATCGGGCTCTGACCCATTTCCATTTCTTTTTCTCCCTTATATATATATGTATATATTACAGGTGCCCAGCCACAGGGGCGTCTTGCATAGGATCCTTTGGAAGGAACGCGCTGCAGCTTAGGTGGGAGTTGCAGGCCTCTTGCTTAGACGACCTCATTCATTTGATTCTAATCTTAGCATTATTTATTTCAGTTGGGCATGTGTCGCCCGTTTCCATTATCCAGTTGTTTTATTGGACATTGTGATTTATTTATTTCTAGCATTGTCATTTTTGGGATTTATTATTGTCTGGATGTTTTACTTTAAGTTTTAAATATTGGGATTCAGTTGTTGATTGTTTAAATTATTTGGATTATATGTTCCAGGATAATTGTGGTGTGATTCTTTAATATTGAATTATGTAAAGTTTTAAATCATTGGTTATAAATAGAATTTGGAAAGTAATGTCTAAAATGGTTTTAACACTTAGCTTAATTTATTAGGGTGTTTAAATTGGACAAGTTATTTTTACGACAGTGATGCCAAGAATGAACCAACTGTTCACCTTGATTTTAATTTAATAAATGAGTGATCGCCCGGTATTTAATTAGGCGGGGTGTCACAACTCATTTTTCCCAATCAAAACTGTCGATAGATACTCTCAAACCTCAATTTGCCAAAAAAATTAACCAATTCAAAATTCCGATACATATTTATGTACGTGTGTAAATTCATGTTCAATTTTTTCAATTAATCCTGTCATTGCACATACTCTAAATCTCAATTTGTCAAAAACCTGTAACAAATATATATATATATATATATATATATATATATATATATGCTTAATTTTGAATTAATATTGTCAATAATCACTCTTAAATCTCAATTTTCCAAAAAACAGTAATAAATTCAAAATTTTCCATATATATGTAAGTACATGTTTAGGATTTGTCAATAATAACTCTAAAATCTCAATTTGTGGAAACACGGTAACCAATTAATCAAACTGCTTCCAAATTCCAATCTTCTTTAGTGCCTTACTAGTTTAAGTGTTTGTGATCAGATTCGGATTCTGGCAGTTCCTCGGGTAGTGATTCGGATGCAAATGAAGCTCAATCCTGACAGTATTTTCAATCTGGCCTTAAGAAAGTGTGTGGACTAAGTGGAAGCTTAACCATATCCTCATTATATATGATGAGGTAAAGATTGTAAAAGCTATCCTCCACTCATTCTTTCATTATTCAGATTATCATAATTTCGAATTGCAATTTTTCAGTCATAAGGAATATGATTCTAAAAGGTGCTAATTTGTGGGGATACGACTTTTGATAGGAAAGAGCCAACATGAATGTGGGAGATGAGCCAGCTCAACTAAAGGACAAAGGATGATGAATGTAGTTTAAAATAGTGGGTTTTCTGATTTAGTGTACGGTCCCCAATTAGGATTAGGTGTGGATAGTTGAGATACTTATTGTACAGATAACAAGTTTCAATACCAATACATTATTTTCTTCACGGGATAAGCATTGGCATTTTAAATATTGTGTTTATTCTTATAACTTATGTATGATTCAAGTTCATGAGAAACACATGATGGAATGTCAAATGTTCTGAACAACTTTTAACATTATTTTTAGGCCTCGTTTGGTTCACGGTAATATTTTGAATAGATTGTGATTATCAGGAAATTTTTTACTAGGATTTTAAAACTTTTCGTTCTGTTTGGTTAACAAATGGAGGGCCCTTCGATTATGGGAAGGACCTTGAAAAATATATTTTTTTAAATATGTACTGAGATTAGTAACACAATTTTACTGTTACTAATTATGAATTTTAATGTTACTATTAGTAACATAATTTTACCGTTACTAATTTTGATCTTCTCTGTTACTATCAGTAACATAATTTTACCGTTACTAATTCTGAGTTTTCCGTTACTATTAGTAACACCGCTTTAGCGTTATTAATTGTGAATTTTACCGTTACTATTAGTAACATAATTTAACCGTTATGAATTTTGAATTTTATCGTTACTATTAGTAACAGAATTTTACCGTTACTAATTCTTATTTTTTCGGTACTATTAGTAATAGAATTTTACCGTTACTAATTCTAATTTTTTTCGTTACTATTAGTAATAGAATTTTACCATTACTAGCTTCGTGCCTCATGCCTTTTTTCTAACAGAAAAATTATGTTACTAATATATTTAGTAATGGTAAAATTGTGTTACTAATGGCGTGTTTTGGTGTAGTGTTGGGTTGCGTGAATACCTAATGCTTATTATTGGTTATTCATATGTACCTATTTATTGAATTATTGTGTGTATAACATATATACGCTGCTTGCTATCGAGTGGAGGTTGCACGTTGTGGACGATCATATCTTGAGGAGCCTTCGGGGGGATTTTGATTCATATCACTAGAACATAGAACCTAGGTACGTGCTATCAGTGAGAATGATATTGTTGACGGTCATATGGGTGCGGGTGCATAGGTATGTGTGTGACCCATGGGCTTAGAACTATGTTCGCCTCCAATATATGTGTTTGTTTTGATGGTTCAGAAGAGATTGAACCTATAGTCCTTCATGCAATGAGCTATGCACCGGGACATGATAGCAGAGTATGTATTTCACCAAGGGGGCCCTAACCCAGGGGTGCTGGAATAGTATATATATAGAGAGAGATAAATATATGTATACCTATTACTTATTCTATTGTGCGTGTTTAGTAGATATGGAACTAACGATAGTTAAAAATATTCTTAGTGAGAAAAAGGAATACCTATGAGAATAATGGTTGTTTATATGATTAACTATCCTTAAACATATGGTAATATGGGATACATGTGATATGGGTTAACGCATGAGATTATTGGTCTGATAATAGTCATCTTCGAGCTTGTTAGGCATGGTAGCATGACTAGGATGGGTTAAATATATGCGTTAGATGTGCACATTAGATGAGAGGTGAGTATCTCAAGTGAGAGTACGAAAATCTAACATGTACATAATATGTTCTATTATTTTTGATAACGATGACTTTTGCGTATATCGTTGTTGAAAGCCAAGTTAGTCAAAATCCTCAAATACCTACAAAATATAATAAACTCAAGTATAGAGGTAAGTAAGGGTATCAATCCACTTTCTAGGGAGTAAGCTAGAGACAAATTCAATTGTAATTCACTTTTTATTTTCTTTTTGTGCTTTTTCACTTTTCTACTTTTTTTAGCTTTTTTAAATATTAAAACAAGTGGGTGAGGTGATGATTTAAACTAAACTAAATGTGATATGATAAAAATTAACTAGAAAATGACTAAAATGGAAAATAAAGTCTAACACTAAAATAAGAGATAAAGTGAGGTAAATAATTGTGAGAACAATCAAGGAGTGGGATTACACCACAAATTTTAGGTATTCTAATTAATTAATTTAATTATTTGAATTCTCCCAAATTAATATCAAAACGACAAATCAACTCTCGTTGCAAGTGTAATTTTAACAATAACATTTTAGAATATTAAGTTTAACACCTCACAACTCTAGAAAAATAAATCTACACTCCTTTTAATTAATCACCCGCTAGGATCGATCGATTAAAATTCATGTAAATCTTAGAAAATAATTTTAGAGTTGAAATTCAAGTTATAATACCCCACTTAAGAAACCCATATCTCTAGTTCGAATCTAAAATGGGTATTATAACTAGAATTTTGATTTTCTCTCGAAAATCATTTACCCTCTCTCGAGGGGTAAATCTAAGGGTGAGGGATCAAAATTAATATTCAAAGGGATTTTTCAAGTAATCAAACTAATTAAACTGAAATAACATTAAATAAGGGTTTTACCCCACCCCTTGAAAGGGGATTTAACCTAACATGATATGAAACATGACAAATTAATAATCAAAGGCATAAACAAATAAAATAGAAGGGTAAAAGGACAAATCTTCAAACAAGTCTCCTTGATTTACAAAATTGGACTCTAATCCTCCATTGAAATTGAGCAACATCCGTTCAAAATGAGTTTTCCACAATAATCAATTACATACAAACACTCATTTGAATCACTCAACAATTAATTTCTCACAGATATCTAAAAAAATAAAAACAAAATTATTTACAAATATATTCTACCTAATTTATTTTCTAGTCTAACCTATATCTCTCTTTAGAATTTTCTTCCTATTTAAAAGCTTTTTTTTATCTAAACTAAAAATTACAAAATAAAACTAAAAAAGATAGTGGATGAATTCATAATGGACAATTAAATAATAAAAGAGATTTCTTAAAAATGTAAATCCTAAAATTATAAAATTGTATATTAGAACTCACCCAAAGAAATAAATTCTAGATCATTAATTTATATTGAGATAATTGCTAAAAATGCAAAATCTCAACATAAAGGAATGAGTTAGAATTTTCCTCCCATAAGGGATAAATTCAACTACATCAATCTATAATGAATTAATGTCTAAAAATGTCAAGATTCATTATAGATGGGTGGGGTGAAATTTATCCTAGAGATAATTTTCACTACGCACCTCTATATTGAGATATTTGCTAAAAATGCAAATACTCAACATAGAGGGGTGAAGAGAATTTTATCACACAAGGTGTAAAAACTAATTTTGAGATCCTTTGCAAATGAGTCTTCATCCTCTTTTAATAGTAGGTGCCATGGAGCTAGGGGTAATTGGGTAATTGGTATAAGTGTGCATGTGGTTTGGGTGTGTCATGTGAATGAGAATAAAAATCTGATATGGTGAGGGGTAATTTTGGGTATTGGGTAAAAGTAGGTAGTTTGAGGGTATTTTGGGTAAATAGGTAAAAAGGGTTTAAGAGGGTTAAGTGGCATGTGGCTTAATTGGTATTTGGCTTTGTTGGCTTATGCAGGAGAAAAGAATCGTGGAAGAGAAAATGGGTGAAAAATGAGAAATGGGTCTTGGATTGGAATTTGGTTTATCGTTGAAGGTGAAATGGGTCTTAGGTTTTAGAAATGGGACAAAATGGGTTTGCCTTGTTATGGTGAAATGGGTTTGGGCTATGGCCGGAATGGGTTGAGATCGCCGGGGTTTTCGTGGGTCGCCGCCGGAGTTGGATGGCTGCCGGCGGGTCAGAGGGTGCGCCGCCAGAGAGAGAGATCGGGAATGGGGCAGCAGCGGGGTGCTGGGCGCCGACGAAGTTCGTGGCCGGAGGTTGGGTTGTTCGCGACGCCGACAAGGGCTGGATCGGGGTAGGTGACGCAGGCGAAGAGAGAGAGGGGGGCGACAGCCCGCCAGAGGCTGCTCCGGTTAGGGGTCGGGTTTTCAGGCAGGCCGGGGTTGGGGAGATTGGGGTGAGGTGGTTGGGAGAGAGGAGAGGTGAGGGTGATGGAGGGAAGTGGGTGTTTTGGTGATGGATGATGATGAAGGTTGGGTTAATGGTGATTTTAGGAGAGAGATTGGTGTTGGTTTGCTTGGTGGTGAAAATGATGATAGAGGGGATCAGGTGTGGTGGGGTGTAGGATAGTAGGTGTGGCTTAGGGTGTAGGATATATTAGTTGGGTTTAGGATAAGTGTATGTGGGTATAGGGTGTGTGTTTATGTGTGTGTTTAAATTGTGACCCCTAAAAATATAACAAGGCTCAATTAAAATTAATAAAATTAAAACTAAAAAAATAAAATCTAACTAAAAAAAAAAAAACTAAAAAAAATAAATATTAAAACTAAAAATAAAATCCTAAGCTATTAAAAACTAAAATAAAATAAAAGAAATAAAAACATAAAATTCTAAATGAAAATTAAAGTCCTAAAAAAATATAAAATCTAATAAACTAAAAATAATCTCCTAAAAACTAATCGTAATAAAACTAAAAATTAATAAAAATAAAATAAAATTATACTAATAAAAATAAAATAGAAAAATAGAAAATAAAATCTAGAAAATACTACATAAATCTAAAATAAATCCTAAAAATAAAAATGACTCAAACTAAAAATCTAAAAACTAATAAAAGGGCACAAACAAACACACACGGGCTTTGGGGTAAGTTTAGGCTAGGCTTAGGGTACGAGAGAGGGAATTAGCTCCATTAAACGCGCAATTGTCTTGATTTAAGTGTTTGAACTCTGCAATGCACATTAAGCCTGCATAATGAACAATTAAGGGCATAAGACCCATATTGTCGAGAATTAGCAACTAAAGTACGTCTATTCGGGGTATAAATTGTACAGTTTTGGGTGCTTATCAATTTTCAATAAAGCACTTGCTGATTTTTAAACTGTTTTCAACTCAGGCTCTGACCCGTTTATTGCAAATTTCTTTTGTCAAAGTCATTTTAGGTGCCCAGCCATAGGGACACCAAGTATAAGAGCTCCATTCATTTGACGAGTTGTAGCTGCTGTGAAAGTTATATGACTTGATAGTAGATGCCTCCATGACTTTGTTTCTTCATCCTGAGTTATCTACTTCAGTTAGGGCATGTCCCCCCTTTTACTTATTCAGACAGTCAGAGGTTGTGGATTTATTTATTTACTCCTTTCAGTTGTTGGTTTATTTTGTTGGATTGTTGTATTAGGTATTTAGGATGGAAGTGTTTACTCCCGTCGCATTTATTATTCAGTCATTTTATTCCATATGCAATTAGTTTGAATGGTGTATGTTTAATAATGGGTTAATTTGATTTTATGTTAATTAAAGATAAAATTTTGACATCAGCCTTTTTTAAATATTAAGTGGTTAGTGTTAATAAGAAGTTTTCAATAGTGATGCATATTCTGAACCAAATGGATATTCTGATTTAATTTAATAAAGGACTGATCACCCGGTATTTAATTGGGCGGGTTATCACAGAGTGTTCCTTGGCCCTGGATTGGCAAGACAACTAATAAGGTCTGGGAATTTACCAGACCATAGGGGTGCTGCAGCGGCACTGCCTCATTCCAAAAGTTCTGACAGGGATACTCAAAGTCTTTCATTGGTATATTCTTTACTTTTTATTTTTTTGTCTCTTTGTTTGTTCTTCAAAATACCGACTTTCCTTGTTGTCTTTGTGCAGTTCCTCGTTGACTTCAACAACATGCTGGAGAAAGATGAGTATTTGAAAGCTTCTTTTGGGGAAGTTGAAGAGGCTTTTAATGAGCTTAAAAAGTTAATGCTTGACTCCCAACAAGCATTGGCTAATGAACATAAGAAATGGAAGGAGAAGGTGAAAACTATTGAAGGAGCTACTAAAATTGCTCGGGGTCTAGCTAATAAGTTGCAGAAAGACTTAGATGATGAGAAAGTTAAGACCGCCAAGATACAGAAGGATTTGGATGTTGAGAAGGCAAAAAGGACTAAGGACAGGGAGGCTGGCTTCAACAGAGGTTAAGATAAGGCCATTGGAGCAGTTTCTTCTCAAATTGAGTTTGCGAAGAAGAAATGCTTCAAGGATGGTTAGTCAGATACCCTGTGGAGGTCGACACTTCAAAAGACTCTGAGCTATTTTTACAACATGATCCTGGGGCCCCTCCAAACATGGATGAGGAAGTTGATGATGATGGGGTTACAGTGAATCCCTTGTGGTGATGAAGTCCACTACACCAAATCTGCCCAATTATTATGGTCATTGACCTTGACAAGTTCAACTTGTCAAGGTCAATGACCATGATAATTCTGGGGGTGATAACATTTTTTTTGTCACAGACTTGTCATGGTTATTGACCATGATAAGTTCGTTAGACTTGTCACGGTCCTTAACTTTGACAAGTTTTATCATGGTTAAGGACCATGAAAAACCTGTGGCAATATTTAAAGAAATTATCATGATCAATGACTGTGACAAGTTTCTTTGTCACGGACTTGTCACGGTCAATGACCGTGACAATTCTGAGCATAATTGAAAAAAAATCTGTCAGGCAGTATGTCCAGTGTCACTGTCCAGCAGTATATTTGTACCTGTTATAGCAATGTTGTACCTGTTCAAACATCATATATCCAAATAAAATAGAGATAATGTAAATATACATTCAAAATAGAGACAATATGCATCACGATATAATCTAAATATAATTCAAATGTAATAACTTAAAATAATTCAATTCAAATAATGTCACTAAATGTCTAGGGTAAGGTTAACTCTGAGGAGGTGAGTAGTGCACACGATATACGAATTAACGCATCCACCAATATATATCGTTCCGCATTGTTTGCACAACCACAATGGGGAGTTCTCCTTCCCGAAAATCACATGCAAGATGAGCACCTTGGACTCGATGTCTTGAAGCGAACATCCATGAACTGGCATACCCTGAACGGTATTCGGGTCCCTCAACCCACGCCCTATCCGCTGGCCTTCAAATATGTCAAGTATGAACACACTCGGCCAACCAAGTGTCGACATCGGTCGATCGAAGGGAGCCAAATAGGGGAGTGAATCATCATAGTCTTCATGTTCCGGCGATGAAGCAGAGAGGTCCACACCCTCGTAATCCTGCACCTCGTCCTCCACCACCTTCTCCTCCCCTTTCCCCTTATGGTTTCCTCCCAATGAATGCTTCATGAATGATAACATATCTTGGACCGTTGCCTCCAAACGGGATAGCTTCGCGTCATGTAAGTCCACCAATCGAGCCAACCCGGTGTCGCTCGTCTCCAATTCGTTGATCCTAGATTTGGCCACCTGCGATCTCACCCCCTTGCGATCAGCGCCAAGCATTTGGTTGAGGGCGTCTGTGAACAAAGATGCCTTATCGGCATCAGACTGTGACTCATGCACTTCCTTAAGCTTTTCCTGAAATGATAAAAACACATGATTAGTAAAATAAGTAAATTAAAAAAATATAACGTAATTAGAAAAAAGTAAACTATCGGATTATTTACAATCATGGCCGCGATGCTCGGGGACACCTCCTTGTCCTTCCCCTTCTTCCTCCGAAGAGCCACATAAGTATCGAGCCTATGTGGCCTACCCCCAAGGCCACTCCCTGTCCCCTGAAATAAAATAAAGTAAAATTAGTATCGGCCTCGCAAAGTAAAATAATGCAAAATAGTATATTTCTGTAGTTATAGAAAAATTAAATCTTACCATCATCCTATGCTCCACCTCGGCGTAAGACGTCCGACCGGAGTAGTGCATGTCCTTCTTTTTTGCCCGATTTTTCCTCCCCGATTGGCGAGATGCCAATTATCGCTCCCCGATCTCATTGTCAATGAACTTTTGCCATTGTGCCAATGAGATCGGCTCCTTTGACGGGACGGAGTCACGCATTCAGCTAACGGACTCTCGTGTCTTCCCAAATTATCGGGTCCGCATATTTTTCTTCCACGTCTTGTGTTGCTCCCTCAACTGCTCAAAGACGGAATCGTGTAGCTTTGGATCCAAGTTGAATTTTTCCCGTCCAACAAATACAATGTTAGTTGCGATTAAATATAAATATAAATGAAATTGAAATTGAAATTGAAATTGAAATTGAAATTGAAATTGAAATTGAAATATAAATATAAATATAAATATAAATATAAATATAAATATAAATATAAATATAAATATAAATATAAATACATTACCTGTAGTGCCACCCAAATAGCTAACTTGAGCTCATTTGGCACCTCCTTCCAACTAGTGTACCCCAGGCCGATGATCGTCTTTACCAGCTCGAGGGATCTCACTAATAGCCCCGACTTGTTCTCGACATCCATCCCCAATTTGCCATATTTGGGGAGCCTAGGGGCCGAGGAGCCCTCGTCGCCTCCGCCACCACCAAGCCCAGGCGAAATCATCATAACTAGCATCATCATCCTCGCCTTAATACCCGAAGGAGACATTTGCCGTAAAAAAATGTTATTAGTACAAATCAAAATGAATTAGAAGAAGACATGCAAATATGTACAATTACTACAAATCCAAATGAATTGTTACTGTTAAACACTTCAATTCTGAATTTCAAACCAACGTCATCTAGCTCATAAGATGTACAATTACTAAAAATCTGAAACATCCCCACCCCTACTGCCCACACACACGCACACTACACAAGAGTGAAATTGATAAAGTGCAAATCAATCAAAAGCATTAAAAATGGATTGATAAAGTACAAATTGGAATATTTATTACAAATTGAAAAATTGTTCAAATTCGGGTTATCATAAAAAATGGATTGATATTCGGTAGGAGAAGCCAAGTCATCCACACTACTATTTAGACACTTTGGCGCGTGTTGGACAATTGATCACGGATCGTTGTTGATATACTCTAAGTAAAACACTTGGTTAACCTTTTGAAATGCACAAACAAATGGCTCATCGCTCACGTGGTCGTTGCTCTTCAACTTGGACAAGTCATCCATGATCAAATTAGTGACATGATCAACTTCACAAGCATTTTTATCCTCAACTCTTACCCAGTCACAACAAAATACAACCTCTTTGAAGCTTATATAATCCAATTCAAATATATTTCAGATTACACCATCGTAAGTCATTTCAGCTTCAACGTGGTTTTTATCTTTTGCGCTCGCTCAAAAGAAAGTAAGAGCCTTGTATGAAATTCCCGAGTTCTGTACATTTGTACTTTCCTCATACAATTTAGCGTCGAAAATGTAACCGTTCAATCGACTCTTGTGACATGAATAAGAGTCCAGTGGCTAGACGAGCAAGCCTTGATGTCGCATCACCCGTCTTTAAGAGCTGAAAATATGATATTACCCCTTACTTATGCCCTAGCATGCCAAGTCATTGCCTCCGCTATCCATCGTATTGTGAAAAATCGCTTTAATCTAGGCCCAACGAGAAAATATTTCAACACTTTTTGAGGCACTTTTGAGCTTGTGCCTTCCTTACTAGTAGATTGGACATATCTAGGTTCATCGCAAATCGAACAACGATCGAGATTTTCATACTCCTTTCGGTATAGTATACAGTCATACACACAAGCATGAATCAATTTATACTTTATTACCAAAACTTTCAAAATGTTCTTCATAACAGGATAGCTATTTGGAAGCGTATTCTCCTTAGGTAGTAAACCCTTCACCCATTTCAGAATTCCTGTCACGTTATTGCCAGACAAACCGTACTGAGTCTTCAAACTCTGCAAACAAACCATGGCATGCAAAGTTGATCTTTCTCACAACCAGAGTATAACAGTTGAGTCACCTTAAATTTTAAACTTTGGTAGTCATCGTCAAGGTTTATCGTGATATCTTCACGAGCACTTGAACCTTGTACATCATCTGTATCCTCATTCTTCTCTACTTCATAAACTCCGTATGCATCATCAACTAAATCCTCTAACATATTATGATCTACGTCGTCCCCTTCTACATCTATGCTACTTGTTGAAGGTTGTTGTGAAGGTTGTTAGGGGACAAAAGGAACTTTCAATTACCCGTGAAAAATCCAAAATCGATAACTATCTTGCATACCCCATCTGAACAAATGTAGTTCAACTGTTTTCCACTCAAACACCTTACCATTCTTACACCTAGCACACGAACATGGAAACTCTTCATCATTATGTCATCTCTTTGCGTATTTCACAAATTCGTTAGCACCTCTACGAAACACATCTCACATTCTATTTGTCTCACCCATCCACTCTTTGTATTTCAGATATCCCATCACAGATACCACAACTAATCACCTATTAAATGTAAGAAGCGTATATTCATGGATTAGTATAAACAAAACTTAGATTTATAGTATGCTTCATTTAATTATGTCTTATTTATATTCGATTCTTAATTTTCAAATTCAAATTCAATTTATAATAGAAATTCCTATTTCCTCCATCTCCTCTAAAGGGTGAGTGGTCCTATCCCATTCAAGACCGCATATTTTTATAATATACTTAATAACTCATGCACATTGTTACGATTTGAGAAAATTTTGGCAGCATATCCTCGTAGTTCTCCAAGTACACGACGTAGATTGACAAGTGTGAGTGTTATTTCAATTGATCAATTAAAATAACAGTCACACTTGTCAATCTAGTATGTACCTAGAGAACATTAGGATATGACTGCAGAACTTCCTCCAAAAGTAACAACTTTAAACCACTAAGAATATTATTATACAGAAATTATGCAGTCCCAAACTGTCCAAACGGGACAATTCGAGAGATCTCATTACAGGGATAATGACTCTCGAACGGGTCTAAGGGTTATTGAATGCGTACGCATAAGAACTAGAAGGCTAATATCTATGCGCACTATATGTAATTTCAAGTATGTTTCATTTACTTATCATACTATATATATATATTGTTCGTTATACAAAGTAATTTTCAAAAAAAGTTGAAAAATCCCACCCTCATATGAAAAATAATCCAGTGGTCATTCCACTTTTAAAATTAACCAACCCAACATCGATCCACTATAATCCAACTGTAATGGCAACAACAAATGTGTATCCCGTACTCCTTCTAATTCATCTACTCAATTAATTATTTTCATCAATTAAACTAACAATTAAAGTATACAATTATTAATATACTAATTTACAATGAGTGGCAATCCTACTTTCATATATTAATTTACTAAAAAAATTAATAATCAATCAATTCGTTTACAAGGGACACTACTTGCATATGAGGAAAAATATCTAATAAACCAATCAAAATTTAATAAAAAAATTAACAAGCCCCCCCCTCCCCCCCCCCCCCCCCCCCCCACACACACACACACACACACATGCAGCCCCACCCCCCACATCATTTCCCCCCTCCCGCACATACGCACAAACATGCCCATACATGCACACTACACATACATATACACACACGCACACATACACACTTGTGCACATACACACACACAAACACACGCAGCCCCACCCCACCCCCTCCCCACCCCCAGCCCCCCCACACGCACACACACACATACATGCACACACGCACACACACACACACACACACACACACACACACACACACACACACACACACATATATATATATATATATATATACAAATGGAAGAGAGAGAGAGAGGTAGAGCAGCGCGTAGAGAGAGAGAGAAAATGGAGGGAAACAAAACGGTGAGAGAAAAAGGAGGGGAAAGGGTTATTTACTGATAAACTTGTCACGAACATGTCACGGTTGTTGACCGTGATAATATTATAAGGCTTGTCACAGTCATTGACCGTGACAAGTCCGTGACAAGTACAGTTGTCACGGACTTGTCACAGCCTTGTCACGGTTAATGACCGTGATAAAAAATACGTGCTTTTTTGTCACGGTTAATGACCATGACAAGGCTAGCCGCTGAAAGGGTGCCAATTTTCCCATTTTGGTGTAGTGGTCTGCCGATCAACACCGGGATATTGATTCTTCAGCGCCCTTCACAGTTAATCCTCCTCCTCCTTCTGCCCCTGCTTGTATTTCAGTTGATCCCGAGGTTGATAAGAAGAAGGTGTAGACCCGAGCAGCGTTTTGTTTTCCTTTTTCAATAGTTGTACTTTTTCTTTTTCTCCTTGAAGATGTACCTATACTTTCCCCTTTTATTAAAGAAAGAGATTTTTTTTTGTTCCTCTTCTTGTATTTTTCCATGATTTGCACATTATTGATTGATGATTTTCTTCTTCTTTATTAGTTTATGGATAAATTAGAATACTTCTCATCCACTGACTCTGAGATACTTTAGAGGTGTAATGAGCTTTTCAAAGTTGGTCACTTATCTTTAACTAAGGTCGACCTACTGAAGTTGCTCGAGAAAGGGGTATCCGAGCAAGCCAAAGAGGGCTATGTTCATCTGAAGTGTCTTCTTGATCGGGCAGTGGACAACTACGTTTCCTACTACGAAATGATTGAAGAGCTCCAGGAGGACCACAAGGAAGCTAAGGCACATTTTCTTGAGGATTACGGGAAGAAGTACCAGACCCTGAGTGAAGGTTAGGGCTTTGAGCAAAAATTGGATAAATTTGCCTCCTATTTTTGAAGGCAAGAATTCCTGCATAATCGTGAAGTGGAGGAAGCAAGGGCCATTGCTAAGCTTTTGGAGGAAGAGAACAACAATTTGAGACATGAACTTGCTGCCTTGAAGTCATCCACCGCTATCGTTTCTACTACTCATGAGGGTCATTCATTCTTGGAGGCTGAGAATGCAAGGTTGAGTGAGGAGTTGGAGGCCCTGAAGAAATCAAAACCTTCTTCTTCATCTTCTCGAGCTAGATTCAAACCTGACCGAGGTACTACAGAGGAAATCAGGACCCAACAGACCCTTAACAATCAAGCTACATAATTAAAAGCTAAGAATCAAGCCATTACTGAGATGTCCCATAAGCTATAGGTCTTGTCCGAGCATCTATCCACTCAATCTTCTTAGTTACAAGCTAAGGATGGAGTGTTGAAGAGACTGCATCACCAGGTTGATAAATTGACCTTCTAATTCCACAAACAACCAAGGGAAATCTAGATACAAGGGTATAATGAAGCTCTAGGACATCTTGATGACAAGCTTCAACAAGCTAAGAATGAGAGCTATAAATGGGGTTGGATGAATGCTTTGACAGCGATAACGGTGGACCAAAATAACCAATTATGGGACTGGTATGATTAAGGATCGCTTGATCTTGATGATCCCCCTTTTAAATTAGATGTCAATTGGATTCCTATACGAAGTATTCCTCAATGCTTGATTTCAAAGTACTTGGGAGATTATGATCTTCATAATGAAGTAGAGATCGTCCGACCTCCTCACTTACTTAATCGTCCCAGTAGCAGTAGTGCCAGAATGCTTCGGGATTTTAACTTCATTAATTCTCCTTGCACTTTAGATGATCCTCCTGCTGGAATGGATCCTGTTTCCAAAGCTGAAGGGAAACATCGTGCAGAATGAAACTTTGTACTTTGTTTTGTTAACACAATTATGTAATTAATTTTATTTAATAAAATGAACATTTGATCAACTTATCTTGTGTTGAATGTGTAAGATTAATCCTTTCTTTCTCATTTAGATTAAAATCTAAATTCATTATCAATTACCAATGAATGCAGATGTTCTATTAGCATACTTAGATTTAAATATAAATTTAGAGCTAGTTAGATGAATATATAGGTTCTATTAGCATACTTAGAATAAAATCTAAATTTGGAGCTAGTTACCCATGTGTCTCCAAAGGTTTTACTAATGCACCCAAGTGTTTTTTTTCATCAGATACCAGTGGTGTGATCAGGCGTATGTGGAATATGTTCTTACATTCCTCTTACAGAATCTTTGCAATGTTCTTCCTGCACTTTGCCCAGTAGGATAAAGATCTTGTTTTATCCTTATATTTGTGGACCAAGTTTCTTGAGGACTTAACGTACTATTGACAATGATGAAGGTGGAACAAAATAACCAACTGTGGGACTGGTATGATCTAGGATTGATTGATCTTGATGATCCTTCTTTTAAATTATATGTCAATTGGATTCCTATCCGATGTATTCCTCAATGCTTGATTTCAAAGTACTTGGGAGATTATGAGCTTCATGATGAAGTAGAGATCGTCCGGCCTCCTCACCTGCTTGATTGACCCAGTAGAAGTAATGCCAGAATGCTTCAGGATTTTAACTTTATTAATTCTCCTTACACTTTAGATGATCCTCCTGCTAGAATGGATCCTATTTCCAAAGCTGAAGGGAAACATCCTGCAGAATGAAGCTTTGTACTTTATTTTATTAACACAATTATGTAATTAATTTGATTTAATGAAATGAAAGTTTGATCAACTTATCTTGTGTTGAATGTGTAAGATTAATCCTTTCTTTGTCATTTAGATTAAAATCTAAATTGAGTATCAATTACAAATGAATGCAGATGTTCTATTAGCATACTTAGATTAAAATCAAAATTTAGAGATAATTAGATGAATACATAGGTTCTACTTGCATACTTAGATTAAAATCTAAGTTTGGAGCTAGTTACCCATGTGTCCCCAAAGGGTTTACTAATGCACCAAGTGTTAGCTTTTTGCATCCGATACCAGTGGTATGACTAGGCGTATATGGAATATGTGCTTACATTCCTCTTAAAGAATCTTTGCAATGTTCTTCCTGCACTTTGCCCAGTAGGATATAGATCTTGTTTTAACCTTATGTTTGCGAGCCAAGTTTCTTGAGGACTTGATGTCCTGTTAACTTGGACTTTACGTATCAACGATCAAGTTTGTGGCTTTTCTGAGCAACTTATTTCTTGTGCCGAGCAACTCTCTTGTATTCTTGTGTTCTATCGAGCATCTTTCAGGGAAAGATTTTTTTAACCGCGCAATAATTTGAAGTTTTTATGGCAATGACTTCTAACTTTCGTCAATTTAACTATTATAGTAGTGTACAACACTAGTACTTCCAAAAAAAATCAACAACAAAAATTAAAAGAACTGATTATTTTATTGATACTGAAATTTGATTTTGAACTGATTACAACCGATAACATCATTGGTATATTTTCTGAGATGCTCGACATGCCATGGATTTTTGAAGTCTTCCCCTTCCAAGGTTTCAATTCGATAAGCTCCAGGTCAGATGATGGCTAAAATACGATATGGCCCATGACAATTGGCCTCAATCTTGTTATTTTTCTGCAGCACTTTCTTTAACACGTAATCTCCTTCCTTCAAGTTGGGCGGTTTCATCCTTTTATTGTAAAACGGATTGTTCTCTATTGGTAGGCTGCATTTCTCAAGGTAACATCTTCTCTTATTTCTTCTAGCATATTTAGATCCAATCTTCTCATGAGGTCACTGCCAGGAGAGTTAAAATTTAAAACCCTATGGGATGGTAAACCCATCTCAGCAGGTATGACAACTTCAGTCCCAAATGCTAACATATATGGGGATTCTCCAGTTGCTATTCTTGGGGTTATTCGGTATGACTAGAAGACAGAGTGTATCTCGTTTATCCAGTTTTCCTTCGCATCATAAAGATTTTTCTTCAACCCATTGAGTAGAGTTCTATTTGTAACTTCAGTTTGTCCATTACTCTGAGGATGTGCTGGAGCCGAATGCAATTTTTAAATATTGGACTGAGCACAATAAGCTGCGAATTCATTACTGTCAAATTGTGCTCCATGGTCGGTAATGAAAGCATAGGTAAACCCATACCCACAGATGATGCTTTTCCATATGAACTTATACACCTTTTCATGAGGCATGTCTATAAAGGGCTCTGCCTCAACCCATTTTGTAAAGTAATACACTGCGACAACCAAGTATTTGAATCTTCCTCGGGTGGTCAATAGTGGTCCGACCATGTCTATGCCCCATGGCCATGGTGAAATGTTTGGAGTGAAAGCATCATGTGGAGTTTTTCGAATGTTGGAGAATCTTTGGCATTTATCACACTTCTTGGCAAAGTTGCACAATCTTCTCGCATTGTTGGCCACTAATATCCTTGCTCACTTATTCTCTACAGAAGTGTTCTCTATGTGAGCTCCACATGATCCTTAATGCACTTCCTGAATTAGATTTTGGACCTCTGACGGATGCCCATAAAGTTACAAATTAACTTTTAGTCCTCTCATATACAAAATACCTTTGTTTAGCACATACTGATCTTCTTTATACTTCAGCCTCTTGGCTTCCACTATATCTGCTGGTTGAGTTACCTCTTCAATGTATGCTCTGATGGTGTCCATCCATGATGGCCCCATGTCTATGGAAATGAAATTGATCATCACATCTTTGTCTATGCTCTTATTGGCTAAAATCTTAATAGGGATAGTTTGTTGCAGTTCAATCCTAGTAGCGGAGGCTAGCCGAGCAAGAGTATCAACTCGGGCATTTTCGAACTTTGGGATTTTATTCATTCGAACATCTGGTAATTTTATAATTATTTCCATCACCTTGGATAGATACCTGGCTATTAATTCTCCTTTAGATCCATATAAATCCAGTACTTGGTTCACCACTAGTTGAGAATCACTGTGTACCACAACTTGATCGACACTCAATGATTGGGCTAAACTTAAGCCCATAATAAGGGATTCATACTATGCCTCGTTGTTTGAGGCTTGGAATTGAAAACGCAGGGCATAATCAATATCGATACCATCATGAGTGTTAAGTATTATACCTGCTCTACTGCCGGTTGCACAAGATGACCCATTAACATATAAATTCCATATTAAGGATTTGTTGTCAAATTCTTGGTCTGTTAAACTCCCATAGTTGAATATTTTTCCTCTTGATTCGTCATACTTCCTGGTCATCTCCTGTGTTCGGGAAGAGGAATCTGTTAGGTTGACAACTTCTTCTTTTGACGAAGGTTCCTCGGGAGCTTTCTTGTTAACATCTCTTCCTCCTGATTCTTGTTCGACTTGTTCAATTTGTTGCTCGAGGACCTCAGAGTAAGTGAACTCACCTATATGAAATCTATCACTGCTTGGCCTTTCAAAGAAAACCTTAGTTCATATATAATATCATATTCCCCCAATTCCACAACCTAGTACATTAATCTACCATATTTCTCTATTTTATGTAAAGCCTGCCTTAGAGGCATATTAGTGTAAACTAAGATTGTATGGGCTTGAAAATAAGGCTTCATGCGTCTGGATGCTTCAATTAATGCTAACACCAATTTCTCCAAATGACGGTACCTGATTTTTGCTCCTAAAAAAGCCTTACTGGTATAGTAGACGGGTTTTTGAACTCCGTTCTCTTATCGGATCAATGCAGAACTTACGGTCGATTCAGAAACAACTAAGTACATGTATAATTTCTCACCTGTGATTAGCCGAGAGAGAAATTGATATGGCTCTAAATACTTTTTCAACTATAAAAAATATTTTTCACATTCTTCGTTCTATTCACAACTCTTTCTGAGTACCTTGAAGAACGACAGGTACCTATCTATAGCTCGGGACACGAATTTGTTCAGTGTTGCTACTCGTCCAGTCAGCCTTTGCACATCCTTCTTGCAGGTTGGGGATTGCATTTCTATTAATGCCTTGATCTTATCTGGATTTGATTCATTTCCTCTTTGATTTACTATGTACCTGAGGAAAATTCCTTCTTGCACTCCAAAAATGCACTTGGTCAGGTTCAACCTTATCTGGTGCTTCTCAAGTTGATCAAAAGTATAACTGAGGTGGGAAATGTGATCTAATGCCTTTTTGCTCTTTGTAAGCATATCATCCACATAGACTTCCCTATTCTTGCCTATTTGCTCCCCGAACACCTTATTGACCACCCTTTGATATGTAGCACCTTCATTTATTAAACCAAAAGGTATAACATTATAACAATATGTTCCTCGGGGAGTGATGAAAGAAATGATAATACACAAATATTGCGTATTTCATCTCTTGAACCTACGCATTTTAGCCCCTTCGGGTGCCTTAATCTCTATTTTTAAGCCCGTTAACCAGACAACCTCAGTTTATATTGTTAACATGCTATATGAGGTATAATTGGGCTTTTGTAGGTATTTAGGTACTAAGTATGGAGTTCGGACGCATTTCGCTCAAGTTCTGTACGCAATCGCACGTGTAAGGGCATTTTAGTCAATTCACATTTTGGGCACCTGGCCCATCATCTTCACGGAAGTTATAGCCCTCCTCGTAGGCTTCATGTGGACATAAACGAAGCGTGATTCTGAGTCCGAACGAAGAAGTTATGGCATTTCTAGCGGAGGAGGAAACCAACTACACCAAAACAGGAGGAATCAGAAGCAGCCCTGCTTGATCGATCGATCGATCAAAAGGATCAATCGATTGATCCTTTAGATTTTTTCCATCATGGGGAGACAGTGGGCATGATTTTCAACCATCGATCGATTGATCAAAGGGACTGATCGATCGGTGCCCTGTTTTCTGCAGATATTTTGCCTTTTATTTTCTTTTTCCTTTTCTTTTCTAATTTAATTCCACTTAGTATATAAATCAATTTTGTTGTAAATATCAAATATAAATTGTTTTAGGTTAGAATGTCTTAGGGTTTGAGTGTTTTTGGAGAGTTCTTCTTCATTCTTCTTGGTTTGACACCCATTTGGGCTTATAAGTGAACTATTCATCATCCTCTCCATTTAATATAGTTTGTACTTCCTTAATTCTTGCTTTGTAACTTAGTTTCATGCTTTGTTAATTCTTTTACTTGCTTTATTTCTTGCTTTCCTAGTCTTATTAGTATAAATTAGGTTAGTTCATGATGTACCCTTAGATAAATAGGGTCGGGATTTCGTTCCGCCATTAACGGGCCCCGAGCTTCGAAAATTAGGTTTTGTGCAGAATTGCGTTTAATTGAACCCGTGCATATTAAAGTCGGATTATTATACGTTTAACTTTCTCTGTCATGCAACGTTAATGTTTATAGCGATAATCCGAATTTAATCCGCATGTGACCAATTTTCGATTAAATGTTTATTCACACAACTTTGGCTTAATTTCCTTATTGTTTGAAGTTTATGATTAATTGATAATGCTCGATTAAATTGCTCTCAAGCAGGAATTCTAATTAATAGTTGTTTTCGAGCCGTATGGTTGGATGCTATCCCGATCCTCGCTTTTTACTTTATTTAGATTTAACTGCTCTCTTTTCTTTTATTTACTAGCACACATCACCTTTAACACTTTTATTCCTGAATTAATAATTCGATTAAAATCTATCGAACACTCCCTGTGGATTTGATACCCGACTTACCGCTATAACTTGTATCGCAAGTGCAATCGTAATTTAGGTTTTGTATTAATGCGGTGAAACGAACACAATGATCGGGCTGCTGACCGCGCGTCGCTTTTCACGCGTGATCAAGAAGTTCTTTTCCTATCTTCGGGCTTCATTTTTATCTGGTTATAACCAGAATAAGCATCTATAAAACTGAGTAGCTCATCTCCTGATGTGACATCCACGAACTGATCTATTCGGGGCAAAGGAAAATGATCCTTTAGACATGCTTTATTTAAAATCTGTGAAATCTACACACATTTTCAACTTGTTCTTCTTCTTTTTAACCAGAACTACATTGGCTAATCAATCTGGATATTTCACCTCATCAATAAAAGCTTATTTTTGAAGCTTTTTGACTTCTTCCTATATGGATTGGTTTTTCTCGGGGCTGAACACTCTTCGTCTTTGCTTTACTGGTTTAACTTATTTATTTAAATTGAGCTCATGGCAAAGGAAATCGGGATCTATCCCAGGCATATCTTCGTGACTCTAGGAAAACACATGCTTTCTATGTCTAAGGAAGCTTACTAGTTCCTGTTTAAGAACATGATAATGTTGTCCCTATCTAAGTGGTGCACTCTGGTTTGTCATCATCTTTCAGTTGCTTCCACAGCCTGTCCCTTTACCATCTCTGTTTCCTCCCTTGGGTCTAAGGTTTCAACATGATATTCTTTGTCAGGTTCAGAGGTCTCCACTTGGTAGTTAATGGTTTTGTTATTTATTTCTTCCAAGTCTTCTTGTTCGGCAGAAGAGTAGTAGCACTCCCGAGCTACTTTCTAATCACCTTTTACAACTCCCACACCAAAGTTAGTTGGGAATTTTAAACACCGACGGACAGTGGAAGGTACTGCCTCAAACTTCTTTAGCCCTATTCTTCCCATGATTGCCTGCACAAATGGAGACCCTTTTACAAAGCTTCTTTGTAATGCATTTTTGGCCTTCGCCATTTCTCCTAATCTATTTTCCAGTCTCTGTATAGAGACCTTCCATGCATTATTGGCAGCACCAGATCTATGAGTTGCAACCTTGTTATTTGTTGATCTTTCCTCCTGAAGTTATTACTCGGTCCGAGCAGCAGTTCGTTGGGCATTTAATCTAGAGTGGGGAGTGCCTTCCCTTTGATCATATGGTCGTTGGGTGATACCTGACATTGCCATAGGAACATTTTAGTTCCCCCTGGGTCCCAAATGATCGAAGGTAGAAGCACAACTTAATCTCTCTAAAGTACTTGGCCTTTCTGAGAATAAGATTACGTGTGGAAATATTCTGATGTCCTGAGCAACGAATTTGACTTAGGATGGTAGTAGACATCCCTTGTCGTCATTGATTGGCTGCACCGACCACCTCTTGGTGGGGGTGGTGGCATATTTCCCTGGGCAGATAGGGCAGGTGCCCCAGCTTGAAGAGTTTTTACAAGTTTCCTGATAGGTACCTTCATAGCCTCTTGTCCTCTTGCAAGACTGGCCATAAGTTCAGTTAAATCATTTACAAATAAAGGAGCGGAAGGGACAAGCGGAATGACCTTGTTCCTAAGACTTGATTCAGGAATATCAGCCATTTTGATGTTTGAATGAGTGAGATCTATTATAAATATGATTCCCATAGACGGTTCTAATCTGTTGATGCAAAAAACTAGACTAGACTAATTAATTGATCACAGATAAATATAAGTAAAAGAGACAAAAGATTTTTAAAGTGGCTCGACTTAAAGGAAGAGCCTACGTCTACTGTTGTGTATTGCTTTGGGCTTGTTTAATTGCCTCTTGTTTCGTGTCCCTTGGATGTAGGGTTTAAAATGTATTTATATCCCCCAGGGGATGTACAAGTGTTGGAATATCAAAGGATCGAATGTTTTTATATCGTAGACATTTACATCTTTACAATCATTTATGTATACAACTGTTGGTGTTTTACTATCATTTTTGGTCGGGCTTCAGTGACAGGTTGGTCGACATCCCTCAGTAGGACGACATTTCATCCTTGCTGACTAGGATTAACCTTATACTATATTGCACGTGTCAGTATCTGATTGGTCCGCGTAGCGGGATAATTTTTGGTATCAACAATAACATTTATTTCATAAGCCATAAATTGTTAATAAAAATATAAAACTCACCTTTTGTAGTCATGTATCCATAATTTTTTAGTAAAAAAATAAAACTTTTTTTTATTTGCCCGAAACTGATAATTAGACGTGACATTGTAGTATTGAAAAATGGAAGAACTTGGAAAAAGAATAAGATGGAGGATTGGGGTTAGAAAGGCTCGAAAAATATGGGAAGAACGACCCGAGCCTGAAAATCCAACTTCCGAGCGCCCTATCATTTTTGAAACTATAGGCGTATTATGGATGATCAAGATTACATCAAAGCATCTTCGGATACGGCCACAAATAAAAATACAATAAAAATACGTTGTAATTGGCAAAGTTTTAGAGCCACCTACCAACATTTAAAAAGAAAACCCCGATGTCATTAATTTAATAAACTGTAGTGGTTGGGGAGAACTATTGGATGCTTAAATTTCCAAGACAAGTTGGGCGTTGATACAAGCGCTTGGTGAATGTTGGTGGGACATAATCAACTAGTTCCAACTACCAGGCAGGGAATTGGCCATAACTCCATACGATTTTACAATTTCTGCAGGTAATTATTTTTAAAAAAAATGACATGATTAATAATAATGTTGGAATAAGCATATAATTTTCAATTGATTGTTGTACTTACCATCTCCCAGGTATCCCTGTTGGAAGCAGTCCTATGGTTCCAATGAATGATGGCAATTATTTGGTCATACTTGACGGAAAAACTCAGATTCTTGCTGACATTATACATAAATATTTTCCCGGTATCAAACCAAATTGTACCGATTCATGTGGAGTGAAAGTCTAAAGCATGAATAAGTGGTTTGAGTTCATTGAGTTAAATAATTTGTATTTTGGGGCAGAGGAAATTTCTCAGGGTTTTTATTTTTTTGTGTCGGTCATATTTTTGTCCCCGCCGCAAAAGACAACACTCCAGTGGGTTCAATGGCCTCTTTGGAGGATATGGACATAGTGGGGTCGTACGATTAGGTTCATCAATTGGCAACTCATTTTGGTATGTGTTAATAAGTGAAACCCCTCTTTCTGAGGGGACTCCACAATCTCCTTCCCTTTGGCAAGGGGGTCACACAAGGCTTCTTTAATTTTTGACACCAAGGGTTAAAAGTCCCCTTTAATGAAATAATTGCTCAGGGTTTCCCTAGAGGTTCCACCTGCCCCAAAAGATGCTTGTAGCAGGGGCAAAGTTTTTTCTGTAGATTCGAACAATGAGCCATCATCGGAGCCACACCTCAGATCTGTCTCCTTTACCAATTTAACACCAGTAATTAAAAGATTCACCTATGTACTAAACTTTAAATTCCTTATGGATTTGGACCTCTTATTCTTATTGACCACAACCTCAGTACGGGATCTGTTGGAAAAACTTTTTGTAATTTCCACTGCTTCCTTTCATATACTGGATTAACAATAAGATCAGAGTTAGCTACCAGAAAACTAAGGATAAGGACAATAGCAAAAAAGAAGATAGAAACAAGTACTTACTAGGAGAACAGTCAAATTCCATCAATATCGCTTACTTGAGTGAAGGGATGACCTCCTCCGTACTTGGAGGGAGATTAACCTTCCCCTTGGGATGGTTATCTTCATCTTCAAAGGCCTCAGTAACCTTAATAGAGGCTTCAACGATGATATTCCTCTTTTGGAGAACCATGGTGAAAGGTTCAGATCGTAGTGACTCCCTAATCACTATTTTAGGGGCCTCAGTAACACTCCCAAATGTTATATATAATAGCTCAGGACCCAAACCCCACTTGAAGAGGTGCTTAATAGTGAAAGGCCGTGAAATGGAATGAAATCAATCTACGAGCCTCTGTAATTTGTCTTCCTCCTCCTTAGGGGGCTCAACAACCACTGTAAGAAATGAGAAATCATCAAAACTCAACTAAATGGCCAATAAACAAACTTAAGAAAAAGAAAGAAGGTAAAGATCAAGTTACCCATAGCCTATAGATAGCATTAGAGAGTAAGGCATTCAACGGGTTCATCAGGGTTTGGAATGTCCCAAGATCTACTCAAAATAAGAATTTATGCTTCCAGTTCTTACTATCTTTGTGTTCAGCCCCTGATCTGGTATAACTTAAAGAATTGGGCCTGAATAATATCATACTTTCCTCCACTTGACTCTCTAAAGCCAATAATGTGTCTATCAATGACCTCCAGGAGTTTGTCACTAATTGAGAAAGGGTTACTCCAATGTCCTTTAAGATCCTCACCACGAGAAGAGGAAGAGGAAACTTGTCTCCATATTGAAGAAATATTTCATTAAATCACACTTCATGAGATACCAAGGAATAACCCATCTCTTTAGGCTTGGTCGGACACATAGTAACGGACTCTAGAATCTGCTATGTCTTATCGATCTCCACCAGTAAAATTAGGGTATGTCTTACTAATCTCCACCAATAAAATTAGGGTCCCCAGGTTATTAATCATATTTTAAATAGAGGGAATGGTTCAGGTAGGGAGATGTTCAAAGGCCTTAATCCATTGCTTATCCATTTGTGGAAAAAGCAACATGAGGCCTGACTACCAAAAGGGGTATTAGGTCCAAAACTTTTGAAGGGGAAAGATTATCGGTAGAAATTTCTGTAAGAAAGAAATAAGGAAATATATTTCTTACCTAAGAAATTCTAGATAAAGAAACAATAGCTATAGTGAGATGTGAAGATTTTGATCCAGCTAAGGGGCCTCCTTTAGAGCCCCTAAGGCTAGATGGTTTAGTTCCTTCAGCACCCAAGTGTAACAACCTGTGACTTTGGGACTGTGAAATTAAATTTTTTGGAGAAATGAAATTTATTTAAATTAGAGAATTTTAAAATTTGGAAATTGAAGTCCAAAAATTGAGGACGTTTTAAAGTATGTCGGATGATGATTCTGAGTGCGCCATTGATTCCGGATGGGTCGAGATAGTTAAAATGACTGTCATTAGGTTTTATTTCGGTTCCGAAATATTTTTGAGTATGTTTGACTCGAATTGGAGTAAATGAGTCATTTAAATGTGTATTAACATTTAAAATTGGAACTTATGTTTTAAGGGATTTAAGGGCTTCCGATTTCAGCCCTTCTCATTTGAGAAAAAGAGAGAAAAAGAAAGGAAGAAAGAAAGAAGAAGAAAGGAATAGAGAGAAGGGAGAAAGCTTGGAGATTTTCGGCCCATACGCGATCTCGAGGACAATCCAACCTCTACAATTTCGAGGAAAGTGTTTAATCTTGCTAAATATTTCATTTGTGTATTTCATTTCATAATTTGACAAAAGAAATGGATTTTGCGTATTAATATCAAAACCTAGATTTTTTGTGGTTTAAATCTTGAAATTGATGTTTATATTTGGGTTGGTTGGTGTAGAGATGGTTGGGATCAGATTTGGTTTGATTTACTGGCTTAGAATCATGAGATGATGAAGGTTTAGGGGTTATAAGTGAAATTTTAGGGTTTAGAATTCGTGGGTTGTTGTGAAGAAGAAGAATCTTTAAGGTTCTGCAGACCCGAATCGATTCGCCCCTTAAGCGAATCGATTCGGCTTAGGCAAAAGTGGCAGGTCTGCATGACCGAATCGATTAGGACCCAAGGCTAATCGATTCGGCTTGAGACAGAGTCCCAGGTCCTTTGGACCGAATCAATTCGGAGTTGGAGCGAATCGATTCGCCCTTGAGACTGAACCGATTCGGGCCAGGCCGAATCGATTCGGAAACAGGGCTGTTTTGTGAATTTTCTCTAGAATGATTTTTAACCCTTTTTGGTTGGGTTGATTGATTTGGGACATGATTATATGATGTAAGAAATATATTTTGGAGATTTATTGGGAGTTTCTCTCATGATGAGATCGCGGGCACGTATCGATTCATTTTGGGGGACTTATATACATATGTATTGGAGATTATTATATTGGTGTAGTGTGGGAATTTCTTTATGAACTGTAGTTCTATTTAGAGGTCATAAGTGAGCTTACGTACGATGTAAGGTTCAGGACTCTTTGAGAGAGAGTGGTGAGGGCATGGATCGAAATCGTAGGCCAAGGCTTGTGTCGAATCCTTATAGTAATAAGATTCTATTGAAATTAAGATTGGGGACTGACGAGAGAGAGAGAGGGGTCGCGTATCCTTAGTAATGATGAATTTGGGGAATATATTGTAAATGATAAGGGTTCATAGGGATAATTGAACCTTAGTCAGAAATCGAGAGCGATTGGATAGTACTACCAACTAGAATAGGTTGTGTTGAAATTCTAGTCGGGATAGTTCCCATATATAATTGTGTGGGAGCAACAATGGGAATTCCAACATGTGATGGAAATCTGGAGATGAATTTATTATTGAGTTTGAGGTTTATAGACAATTAGTTATGTGTATACCAATGGTCGAATTAGTACAAGAGATATTGAGGTACTTTCGAATATAGATGAGATGTGTAGTGATAGTTTCCTACACTAAACTTTGGGGGATAACCTTAATGTTGGATATATATATATATATTGGAAGACTTCATATCATAGGAGAAATGAACGAATATGCTTCAAGTGAGGGAATGTATTCATATAACGAATTAAGCTATTATGATTGGAGTGATGGCTAATATATTGAGGAATATGGATGCTAATAATTGAGTTTATAAGCTTCATACATACAAACGAGAGATAGTATGTATATGTGTATGTATGTGTATACTCATGTTGTGAATATCTAAACCGTATGTGATGGTTTAATTATATGATGTAATCATATGGATGTATATATGTTGTGCATGTGAATGATATATATACTTATGTGGTGAAGCATACCCCGCACATGCTATCATTGGGAAGTTGCGTGATGAGGGTGAGCACCCTGGCTCGAGGAGCAGAGTGTGGATATTCCCCAGGTCATAGTGTCTATTGTGTTATTATGTGATTTACATTTTTTTGGGGATGAGACGTGGTGGGTATGTTTCATCTCATTGTCGGTTAGGAATTATGACCGCTTCCCGAACGTTGTGTGTGTGTGTTGGCCACGATATCGGTGATATTGAGTCCGACCGTGGTCCCCAGGATGGTATATGAGTGATGCCCTGGAAGATGATAGCATGGTGCAGTATATTGGCATTATATTGCCGGTTATATTAGGTGTATGGCCATTGTACATTATATGTAGTATGTACACTTGGCTATGGGGATGAATGGTTGTATATATATATATATATATCATATAGGTGAAATAATATGAAAGTTCTAAGGTGTACATCTTGGGAGATTATGGTGTACTTGATTGTTGGGGGTTGATGTATCGCACTTAAGGAAAAATTCGGTTATATCAACCCAAGGATTGAGTGGAGATTTTGGGGTTACTCTTAGTTAGTAATCCAAATAGTAGTAGTAGATTGTGTAGATGACATAATGGATCCCTACAATCAACACGATCAAGGAGTAGTGTATCGGGGGGGGGTTCCATGTTTGGATTTCGCTTTGCGAGACGCCCCACGCACGAAACGCAGTGCCATGTTGGTACTTGTATGTATCAGTAGTATGATTGTGTAGATGACATGATGGATCCCTACAATCGACATTGTCAAGGAGTAGTGTATCGGGGGGGGGTCATTATTTGGATTTTGCTTTGCGAGACGCCCCATGCACGAAACGCAGTGCAATTGTTGAGAGTAGCAAGAAGTCCTGTCCTTTGTACTTGTATGTAGTTGTAGTAGCAGAATTGCGTGTATGACATAATGGATCTCTAGGATCGACATTGTCAAGGAGTAATGTATCGGGGGGTTCCTTGTTTGGATTTCGCTTTGTGAGACTCCCCACGCACGAAACGCAGTGCAATGTTGAGAGTAGAGAGAAGTTTTGTACTTTTTATATTGTGTGCATGTTATTTAGAGAATAAACTCTTAATTTGATGTTTAAATGTTAATATGTGAAGTAATAAAATGGATAACTGATTAAGTTATAAATTGGAATCAATAAAGCCTAGTATGGAATATATGTGTAAATAAAATTAAGTGTAATTGGAATGGGAAGGAATATTGGGTTACGTTAGGACGGCAGGTCTCGTGGGTATAGGCCGTGCCTATGGTAAGTTAGGTTGTCCTTATGGGTGGGGTAACTTAATTAAGATTTCAGGACGCGAATAGGTGCGCGCTGTTAGATGAGAGGTGAGTTGGGGTTTCACGAGAGTGCGACTCCACTTTAATTATGAAATAAGTGCATTTATATTTATTATGCACGGTTAACACACTTGCCAAATATTTTTTACAACTCGGGCTCTGACCCCTTTATATTTCTCTCCTGCATATATATATATATATATATATATATATATATATATATATTACTACAGGTGTCCTACCGCATGGATGCCGGATGCCCTTCTATCCAGAGTCGTGGGAGCCGTAACAGGTGCGGACTGTTGCGGGATTTAGATTGTAGTCGCTTCCTATCTCCTTGTAAATCTCGGTATGATTCAATGTTGTGTATCGGGTTTATACCCAAAAGTTACTTATAGCTGTTTATATTTCTTCCTTATGGTTATTGTACTGTCTATGACCCGACATCTTATTCGGGTATATTTCCTTTTATTTACTCATTTCATTTTAATGTTAGCACTTTCTTTTATCGTGGTATTTGTGTATTCTATCTCTCATAGTAGCTGATAGTGTTGGTTTGTTGTCTGTTGCATATTTTATTTTAAATTTTGGCATCCGCTTTTAATAGTTTCGGGTAGTTAGCCTTATATTATTTAGTATTGTCAGTTGATGTTGAGACTCAGCCATCTGAGATACGTGATTTAATGTAGTATAGGGCTGGCCACCCGTTATTATTTTAAGCGAGTTGTCACAGAGGGTATCAGAGCATCAGGTTCTAGAGTCTTTAGGATCTATGTGGGCTTTCTGCGTTCTTCCGTTGACGTTCTTGACATAAAGCCGTACTAGTAGGATTATTGTGTTCACTACATTTATCTTCTTCCACGAGATGTACTCCCTCGAATGACGTTCTGACACAGTGTGACACCCCGCCTAATTAAATACCGGGCGATCACTCCTTTATTAAATTAAAATCAAGGTGAACAGTTGGTTCATTCTTAGCATCACTGTCGTAAAAATAACTTTTTCCAAATTAACACCCTAATTAATTAAGCTAAGTGTCAAAACCATTTTTCAACATTTCTGACCAATTTTATTTTAAAAGGAAAATTATTTATTTAATTAGTAACAACATTTTCAATAAGTGAGAATCATACAACAATAATCCTGGAACATAATCCAAATACTTTAAACATTCAACATCCAAAATCCCAACATTAAAACTTAATGTAAATCATACATGCTGAGTAAATCCCAAAGTAACAGTACTAGAAATAACTGAAATATAAATGTCCCAACAAAACAGATAAATAGTGGAAAGGGAGACACATGCCCCAATAACTGAGAATCATAGGAGTGGAATCAAGTAAATGAAATCGCCTAAGCAAGTGGCCTGCAACTCCCACCTAAGCTGCAACACGTTCCTTCCAAGGGATCCTAAGCAAGACGCCCCTGTGGCTGGGCACCTGTAGTACATACATATATATACAAGAGAGAGAGAGAGAGAGAGTGAAACGGGTCAGAGCCCGATAGTGTATATGATTTAAAAATTATTTAGCAAGTATTTAAATTGATACAAGCCAATGCAACAACATATTAGCGCGACCCTCTCTTGAGAAATTCTCACCTCTCTTCTAATGTGCACACCTATCGCACTAGCCTTCCCAATGGTCTATCTCATCATATAACACGCTATCCTTTCCCAATGGTTTAACTTATCTTAGATTAATCGCAGGATTCAAATTTAACGTTTTAATTGTTTGAAAAGAATATTTCAATTAGTAACCAAAGTTCTCATTTTAACTTTATAAATCAATAAAGTTTTCCAGTGTCTTATAATACTTTCTCAAAACAAGTATTTACAATTTGAGTCATCAACCATGTCCTACATATCAAATCACAGTAGGCAGTTCCAGATTTCAGAATTTCATATATATATTAACTAATCGTATAATATATATATTATAACAGCACCCCAAATAAACTATGGTGCGGGCATACTCTACTATCCAAAGCCCCATATCACTCATATTAAGGGGAATACATTCGGAATCACTCTCGAATTGTATTAACATACATACACAAACAATATTGAGGCGAAGAATAGATTCCAAGTCTCTAAGAGGATGGCACATGCCTGCGTCTCTTAGGACCGTTTGAACTATCACATCGATAGCCTGTACCAAGGATATCTATCTTCTAGGGTACAAGTCAATATCCCCCATAAAGGTCCCATCGAGATAAGACTGTCCCAGCGCGGTAACCTCAGGGATAGCAAGTAGCGTGGGCATGATTTTCACACATAAATAGTATATGCATACACAATCATATAACTATACTAATATTACCATAACAATATTAGGTATATCTCAAATCCCATAGTTACGACATTTATCCTTATTTTCACATTATTGGTATCGCGTATAAGGGTTCGTCTCTAACCTTAATTCGAAGGATTCTTCCATCTTATTACGTATCTCACATGGACTCTATCTTCCCAAGTATAAAATTCAGTAGGTGTCCTTTTTATGTTCCAACGTAACCCTCTTATGTATCTCCCCCTTTAATACATAAATTCATCGACCCTTAAGTAATTAGCCCAAAAATACAATTCTCATCTCATATTAAAAGTCCCAAAATTATTCATATGTCCTACTGATCTTCCCTATCTCCCAAAACACTTTATTAAGGATGTCCAAGAATTATTTCACGATAAATTGAATTTAACTCATTTAAAAAGGGAAATAGGAGTCTGCCAGGAGGGGTCGATCAATCGAGGTCTGGGGCTCGATCGATCGAACATTCGATCGATCGAAGGTCTGGGCTCGATCGATCGATCAAGCAAGTATTGCGATTTCTACAAAATTGCAGTTACGGTTTTCATCTTCTAACTTACACCAAATCCATATTTTACAATCCCAAACGTCTCAAAATTTGTACTACTAACATCCTAACATGATATTATACATTTCCTATGTAAAGCATGTAGATTTCTACTATTAAACATAGATTAACAAGCCCCAAATTCATATAAAACTTCAAGAATCCTAAAATTTCATTAACATGGTTCTAATCCATCTTTTCCAGAATTTTCTACTTATAACCATCATAATTTCGTGGGTAAATTCCTCTACATGGCAAGGGTTTCCAGAATTAACATTTAAACCATAACTACATGCGTTTCCTATCTCAAATCTTAGGTTTTCTTCCATAAAACTCATCCTAATCATTCCTACACTAATATGAAAGATGTATCAACGAAATAAGCAAGATAAACACTTGCCTGAGATTTTTGGTGTTCTGATTTGCAGATGATTTTGGTGTGGTTGCGTAGCCCGTTGCGCGATCTACACGTTGGTGATGGTTGCGGTGCAAACGGGTGGATTCTGGGCCTTGGATTGCCTTGGAAGCTTTCTTCTTCCCTATCCTATGGCCGTCACTTGTGTTTGAGTTTTCTAACCCTAGCTGACTAACCTAAATGGCTGACATAGATTACTGATTTTCGTGAGTTTAATTACCCACAAAGGTGAAATGTCCAAAACGCCCTCCCGGGGTACTAATTTGGCCTAAAAACGCCCCGAGACCCAAACCAAACCCCCGGGTATACTTTTCTGACTATCTCGACCCTTCCGGACGCGCTGGCGCACTCAAAATGACCATACAAACGACTTATAAAATATTCACTTTTATTTTTCACTATTTAGTCCCGACGCGACACGGGCGCGTCCCGACTCAAATTTCCAAAATTGTCATTTTATTCACTCGTGACATTCAATATAACCAATATTATATATTACTTTGGTCATTAGTAATATTCAACAAAATTTTCATAATTACTAACTCTCGTCACGTTAATAATTATAACATAATTAATTTCTGGATTTTTTATTAAATAATTATCTCACATTAAATTTAATAAATCCCCAAATTAATATAGCATAAAAATACGGAGTATTACACACAGTTGTTTTCGTCTCAGACATCGTCGAGAATAAGTCGGTTAGGAAGGGGCAAGATGAGAGATGTAATACCCATAACAGATTTTGGGTACACTTTGATTTGAGGTATTTCTTTCCGCAATTCAGGCAGAGGTAAGAAGGAGAATTTCGTGATCGATAAGGTAAGTACTGATGAGGAGAGAATAAGGAGCCCTTGGGAGGTTAGATTGAGAAATTCTTCAACATTTGTTAGGAAACCTTATGTCGGTGACTTTTACCGATGTGAGGTGTGTGGAGTTGTCCCAATATCAGGAGTATTGCCTTCTGGGAAGAGGGAGTGAGCAAGTGTGGTCTTTCTACGACATCTTTTGGGATGTTAAACCTTCTTGTGATGAGATAGTAGAGAGTTACTCAATTGATTTTTGAAATTGTGAATTGTTAAGGTTATTAGTTTATGGATAGGCTAGGGCAGGTAATTTTAGTGTTCCAATGAGGGAAGAACTTATCTTGTGGAAAGGTGTTGATGTAATGTAAATGAATTGTATAACTGAGAGGTTCAGAGTTTAGTAGATTTATTTTGAGCAGAGAGATTAGCTTATAGTTGTGCTAGTTTTGAGAACTAGGTATTGGTTAGAGTATTGTGTTTATTGGGACCTTGTGTCGAGAACATAAGGTGCTTGTTTGGCTTGTCGAAAGACATGGAATTGCTTTGTATTATATTTCTATATAGGCCTTCGGGCAATATTTACAATTTGAAAATCTTTTATAAAACCTTAACCCTGGTTCAACTGATCTCAGTTCCCGACATAGCTTGCACAATAGTGTATTGGGAGGGTTCCTTGTTTGGATTTCGCTTGTGAGACCTCCCCCGCATGAAGGTAGCTAGTGTCAAGAATTGAGAAGAGTTGAACCATTGGGAATTTCAAACTTTTATATACTTAATATGTTGCTATAGATTATATTGCTGAGAGTTATATTACGATTTGAGGCTAGTGGAGCCAGATTATTATTGTACGAGTGGAGCTCGGGTACGGGGTGTATGGGTGCCCTGGGTAGCTAGTTTGATCCTAAAATTTATATGGTTCAATGTGAGAACTGGTTGAGATGGGTATAGTGACCTGGAGGGTAGATGTAAGGACTAGATGAGATTAAAGTCCTAGGCATAACCTAAATTTCGTGGACGAAATTTTTGTAAGGGGGGAAGTATGTAGCAACCCGTGACTTTGGGACTGTGAAATTAAGTTTTTGGGAGAAATGAAATTTATTTAAATTAGAGAATTTTAAAATTTGGAAATTGAAGTCCAAAAATTGAGGACGTTTTAAAGTATGTCGGATGATGATTCTGAGTGCGCCATTGATTCCGAATGGGTCGAGATAGTCAAAATGATTGTCATTGGATTTTATTTCGGTTTCAAAATATTTTTGAGTATGTTTGACTCGAATTGGAGTAAACGAGTCATTTAAAGTGTGTATTAACATTTAAAACTGGGACTTATGTTTTAAGGGATTTAAGGGCTTACGATTTCAGCCCTTCTCATTTGAGAGAAAGAGAGGAAAAGAGAGGAAGAAAGAAAGAAGAAGAAAGGAATAGAGAGGAGGGAGAAAGCTTGGAGATTTATGGCCCATACGCGATCTCGAGGACGATCCAACCTCTACAATTTCAAGGCAAGTGTTTAATCTTGCTAAATATTTCATTTGTGTACTTCATTTCATAATTTGGGGATAAAAGAAATAAATTTTGGGTATTAATATCAAAACCTATATTTTTTGTGGTTTAAATCTTGAAATTGATGTTTATATTTGGGTTGGTTGGTGTAGAGATGGTTGGGATCAGATTTGGGTTGATTTACTGGCTTATAATCATGATATGATGAAGGTTTAGGGGTTAGAAGTGAAATTTTATGGTTTAGAATTCGTGGGTTGTTGTGAAGAAGAAGAACCTTTAAGGTTCTGCAGACCCGAATCGATTCGCCCCTTAAGCGAATCGATTCAGCTTAGGAAAAAGTGGCAGGTCTTCATGGCCGAATCGATTTGGACCCAAGGTGAATCGATTGAGCTTGAGATAGAGTCCCAGGTCCTTTGGATCCAATTGATTCGCAGTTGGAGCAAATCGATTCGCCCTTGAGACGGAAGCGATTCGGGCCAGGCCGAATCGATTCGGAACCAGGGCTATTTTGTGAATTTTCTCTAGAAAGATTTCTAACCCTTTTTGGTTGGGTTTATTGATTTGGGACATGATTATATGATGTAAGAAATATGTTTTGGAGATTTATTGGGAGTTTCTAGCATGATAAGATCGCGGTCACGTATCGAGTCATTTTGGGGGACTGATATAGATATGTATTGGAGATTATTGTATTGGTGTAGTGTGGGAATTTCTTTATGAACCGTAGTTCTATTTAGAGGTCATAAGTGATCTTACATACGACGTAAGGTTTAGGACTCTTTGAGAGAGAGTGTCGAGGGCATGGCTCGAAATCGTAGGACGAGGCTTGTGCCGAATCCTTATAGTAATAGGATTCTATTAAAATTAAGATTGGGGACCAACGAGAGAGAGAGGGGTCGCATTTCCTTAGTAATTATGAATTTAGGGAATATATTGTAAATGTTAAGGTTTTATAGGGATAATTGAACCTTAGTCGAAAATCGAGAGCGATTGGATAGTACTACAAACTAGAATAGGTTGTGTTAAAATTCTAGTCGGATTAGTTCCCATATATAATTGTGTGGGAGCGACAATGGGAATTCCAACATGTGATGGAAATCTTGAGATGAATTTAAGATCGAGCTTGAGGTTTATAGACTATTAGTTATGTGTATACCAATGGTCGAATTAGTACTAGAGATATTGAGGTACTTTCGGATATAGATGAGATGTGTAGTGATTATTTCCTACACTAAACTTTGGGGGATAACCTTAATGTTGGAGATATATATATGTTGGAAGACTATTCATATCATAGAAGAAATGGATGAATATGCTTCAAGTGAGGGATCGTATTCCTATATCGAATTAAGCTATTATGATTGGAGTGATGACTAGTATATTGAGGAACATGGATGCTAATAGTTGAGTTTATAAGCTTCATACATACAAATGAGAGATAGTATGTATATATGTATGTATATATGTCTATGTAGATATGCATATATCTGTATACTCATGTTGTGAATATCTAAACCATATGTGATGGTTTAATTATATGATGTAATCATATGAATGTATATATATTGTGCATGTGAATGATATATATACTTATGTGGTAAAGCATACCCCGCACATGCTATCATTGGGAAGTTGCGCGATGAGGATGAGCACCCTGGCTCGAGGAGCAGAGTGTGGATGTTACCCAGGTCATAGCGTCCATTGTGTTATTATGTGATTTACATTTTTTTGGGGATGAGACGTGGTGGGTATGTTTCATCTCATTGCCGGTTAGGAACTATAACCGCTTCCCGAACGTCATGTGTGTGTGTTGGGCACGATGTCGGTGATATTGAGTCCGACGTTGGTCCCCAGGATGGTATATGAGTGATGCCCTGGAAGACGATAGCATGGTGCAGTATATTGGCATTATATTGCCGGTTATATTATGTATATGGCCATTGTACATTATATGTAGTATGTACACTTGGCTATGGGAATGAATGGTTGTGTGTGTGTATATATATATATATATATATATATATATATATATATATATATATTTTTTTTTTATATATCCTATAGGTGAAAGGATATGAAAGTTCTATGGTGTACATCTTGGGAGATTATGGTGTACTTGATTATTAGGGGTTGATGTATCGCACTTAAGGAAAAATTCGGTTATATCAACCCAAGGATTGAGTGAAGATTTTGGGGTTACTCTTAGTTAGTAATAATAGTAGTAGTAGATTTTGTAGATGACATAATGGATCCCTACAATCAACACGGTCAAGGAGTAGTGTATCAGGGGGGTTCCTTGTTTGGATTTCGCTTTGCGAGATGCCCCACGCACGAAACGCAGTGCCATGTTGAGAGTGGAGAGAAGTTTTGTCCTTGGTACTTGTATGTATCAGTAGTATGATTATGTAGATGACATGATGGATCCCTACAATCGAAATTGTCAAGGATTAGTGTAACGAGGGGGTTCGTTGTTTGGATTTCGCTTTGTGAGACGCCCCCACACGAAACGTAGTGCAATTGTTGAGAGTAGCAAGAAGTCTTGTCCTTTGTACTTGTATGTAGTTGTAGTAGTAGAATTGCGTGTATGACATAATGGATCTCTAAGATCGACATTGTCAAGGAGTAGTGTATCGGGGGGGGGGGGGGTTCCTTGTTTGGATTTCGCTTTGCGAGATGCCCCACGCACGAAACGCAGTGCAATGTTGAGAGTAGAGAGAAGTTTTGTCCTTTTTATATTGTGTGCATGTTATTTAGAGAATAAACTCTTAATTTGAAGTTTAAATGTTAATATGTGAAGTAATAAAAGGGATAACAGATTAAGTCATAAATTGGAATCAATAAAGCCTAGTATGGCATATATGTGTAAATAAAATTAAGTGTAATTGGAATGGGAAGGATTCTTAGGTTACGTTAGGACGACAGGTCTTGTGGGTATAGGCCGTCCCTATGGTAAGTTAGGTTGTCCTTATGAGTGGGGTAACTTAATTAAGATTCCAGGACGCGAATAGGTGCGCGCTATTAGATGAGAGGTGAGTTGGGGTTTCACGAGAGTGCGACTGCACTTTTATTATGAAATAAGTGCATTTATATTTATTATGCACGGTTAACACACTTGCTAAACATTTTTTACAACTCAGGCTCTGACCCGTTTATATTTCTCTCCTGCACACACACACACACACACACACACACACACACACACACACACACACACACATATATATATATATATATATATTACTACAAGTGTCCTACCGCATGGATGCCAGATGCCCTTCTATCCAGAGTCGTGGGAGCCGTAACAGGTGAGAACTGTTGCGGGATTTAGATTGCAGTCGCTTCCTATCTCCTTATAAATCTAGGTATGATTCAATGTTGTGTATCGGGTTTATACCCAAGAGTTACTTATAGCTGTTTATATTTCTTCCTTATGGTTATTGTACTGTCTGTGACCCAACATATTATTCGGGTATATTTCCTTTTGTTTACTCATTTTATTTTAATGTTAGCACTTTCTTTTATCGTGGTATTTGTGTATTCTATCTCTCATAGTAGCTGATAGTGTTGGTTTGTTGTCTGTTGTATATTTTATTTTAAATTTTGGCATCCGCTTTTAATAGTTTTAGGTAGTTAGCCTTATATTATTTAGTATTGTCAGTTGATGTTGAGACTGACCCATCTGAGATACCTGATTTAATGTAGTATAGGGCTGCCGTTATTATTTTAAGCGGGTTGTCACACCAAGGCACATCCCATAAGTTATTCTCAATGATCCTTCTTAATGTACTTTCATTATGATGAATCTTTTCTAGTTACCCTTCTACACCCAACTTGGGTAAATAGCATATATTTCCCATTACAATCTTTACATGAAGCAACAAGGGGCGACTAATTATACCATAATTGACTCTTAGTATTCCAAAGCTCCTCAAGTCCACCGACTCCACTTATGTAAGGACAAAGGTCTAGGAGTCAACCTCAGACCTCTGCTAGACCATAACCTAGATCCAAAGACCACAACTTCTATGGAAAAAGGATAATAGTCATGTAATAGACGTCGATAACTTTTACAGTCTACCAAAAGGCTTAGTCGTTCTAACATGTCTATTTAACCGAGCTTAGATACCACAAAACAAAAGTTTCCCATGTCTAACATCCAGAGCACACCTCAATCTAAAGATAAATAACCTCCGAAGGCTACTTAGTCCTCAACACAATGGTGTATCACTACAAAATACCTTAAGATCAAATGTGGTAGTCCCATGGAAGTTACTGAACTCCCAAGCCTCCGATAGAGCTTCAACAACTAGTTTGGCAAGTGTGTGAAAAGTACAACACTATTTCACTTACCTCCATCACTTAGGCCCACTTGCATCGAAATCTCCCAACTGAATTTAATGCACTGAACAACTGTCTTACAACACCTATAAAACCTTTGATCCACACTCCACCACCTTGCTGATGTCATTAGACCTCAGTAACATCACAACCATACTATGTCAGTCCACTCTTTCGTTCTATTAGATTTTGTATATATAAGGGGATGGAGAAAGATTAAGACATGATCAAGTCATCATACTTTGGGAGAACCAAGTGTTTTAGCATTAACAATTGTTTACTCATTGTTTTATATTCTCTCAACCCATTATTGTGAGCTTATATATATAGTTGGGATCATATCCATCTATTTAATACCTTGTATTCCTTGTTGAGCCCTAAATCAGTACTTCGGAACCCTTAGAGAAGTTAATCTGTTACATTTTAAGCTCCTTTGGATTGTTAACAAAGGTCGTAAGAATCTCATTTTGTCTTATCCAAATACCAGGATGTGTTATATTTCAATAACCTTTTTATGATCTATAAAACAGTACAACACCCTTTGAAAATGGACATAAAATGCTCACCTGAAGTCAGAACCACTTTAAACACTAGTCTTACACCTTGACACTTCTACTCTTTAACATGTGTGAGGATGGTGAGGGAGTACCTGTCAGAGGTCTCTTATGATTTCAATACCCACCAACTTATGTATATAATCAAGATTTTATCCATTTCTCTTAAAAGGGTGAGAAGATAATTTTTAATATGGAATATATCTTAGCTTTAAAGACAAAAAATCGTTTTCTTCTCATTGTGTTCTTCAAGTTTAGTTTGGTATATTCTTGAATAAAAAAAAGTTTATCTTGTTTTGACAAATTATTTGCAAAGTAGTTTTCTTCTTGACTTTGGTTTACTTTTAAAAGTCTTAAAAGACACCTTATGAGTCTTTAGAGAAACAAAATATTTCACAATATATTTTTCAGCCATAGAATATCCTCACATATCCTAGATTATAGCCGATGGCTATTTGTTGGTTCCACTGCCATAGAAAAAAAATGTTCTTACACTTCAAAGAAAAATTGTTTGGCGGATGATTGAAGACACTGGTCGACAGCAAAATCGATTACGATTATGTGGATTAATCCAACTGTTAGTGCTCTCATCGTAGAATATGTTTGATTGGAAGTCAATGCATTATGTTATTGTAAATTATTTTTTCCTGTTTGCATAAATTTCTACCTAGTACATGTATTAGCCCAAAAAATTCGAGTCATTACATTACTTAAAATTAAACTAAAATACTGGATTCATAAAGAATTTAGTTTAATTTTAAGTAAAGTAACGATTCAAATTTTGAGGGTTCTTATAGTACATTTGTCTTTTGTTTCTGCCCAAGGTTTTCGTGTTGTATGAATTATTTTAATTTTCCTTGTTATGAGAATGACTTTTCTTATAGATAAAATTAATTATATTCTAATCTTGATAAAATATTTTATCAAATAGATATTTCAGAGGCTTTATACTCTTGTCGTTTTAAAAAGAAAATTACCTTTTAAAATTGGTAATTAATTTTAAATTGGGTAGTTAACTTTGAGGTCCCATGTTCTCACATTATCTATCATATCTAAAAGTGCTCCTTAATTAACAATAAGTAAATATAAATCTCTACAACACGCATTGAGAACCAAAATACATTGCAGTATTACATTTCACCCTCAAATGAATGGACAATCCAAAAGGTTTATTCAAACACTTGAAGATATGTTAAGAGACATTATATTTACTTCAGTCCACCTTAGATTTAATGTGATATTTAACCCCAAGTCCTAAAGTTCACAAAAATTTCACTTAAGGACAATTGATTTCTCCTTAAACTAGTTTTAGGAACATTTTGTTAGCATTCAATAATTACTAAGGACTGAAACCACTTTTAAACCTTGGAAACACCTCCCATGAAAATTTGGGACAATAGGATACTAAATGAGAAACTATATCACATGGGAGTACATGGTTTCCCTAGAGCCAACTTATGGAACTCCATGGGTGGAAGACTAATTTCCCCACCCAAATCCACTATTTTTTTTTATAATTTTGCACAAATTTAAATTTCTCCTTCAATTATGTAATTGTTTGTTCATTTATATTTTCCATTTATTTACAGTAGTTATCCACCTTTAATTTATGTAATTTTGCATTAAGAAGGAACAAATTAAGAGAGATAAAGGGAGAATCCACGGGAACTTGATTTTCCATGGTGAATCATTATTTCTTGGTCTTGCAGAAGTTTTAAAGACATTTTAACTCTCTTTATGGTTCCCAATTACATTTGCATATAAGTAATTGAGTTTTCATTTAAGCTTGCATGGCCAAAAACCTATTCTTTATTTCCAATAAGTCATTTTTCAAACCCTAAATTAAGTCATTCCCTTTAGACCACTACAATTTTTGAATGAAAACTAAACATTCGACCCCGCACTGAGAGAATGAGCCCAACCCTATGACACAAGTCTTCCGGTATTGGATTTTGTTTTCTCCTACGGTTGAGTTTAAACTAAAAGATAATTCTTTCTTAGTCTTTCTTAGTTCTTAATTACAATCCAAGAAAAGAATTTGGTTGGATTCCTTATACAAAAACATTTTTGCTTTGGAATCGAAAAGAATATTAAAAAACAGTTGGAAATTGAACGTTAAAGAGAAAATCCAAACAACATGAGGTTAATTATGATGAATATTATCACCCTATGTGACTAATTCATAGGGCAAGGGTTTATAATTATTGAACTGGTGGTGGCACGTGAAGGAGTGTTAGGAGGCGTTAGGGTTTTAATTTTTCCCCATTTTTAAAAATATGTGGTTTAAAATGATATATCGTCTGACCCTGTTTTGATGCCAGGAAAAGTATTTTCAATAAGAAACATGGAGGTAAAATGAAATTGTATTTTCAAATACATGTGCATAACGCCCCCACATTCTGGAAAACCTATTTTCTCACCGTGCAACATTGGTTTATTGAAAATACGTTCTTTTACATTTATAACCATATTTGGATTAATGCATACCAACGAACATTTTCAAGGAAATAGTCACTAACATATTTTTCCCCAAATATAAGATTGAATAAAGCCTTAAAATATAAAAAGACCATAGACTTTATATATAACTTTTAAACTTGGTTACTAGACAACCAATCAATTGGTCATCATATTCTAATATATTTTCGCAACACCAATTCTATGACCTCTGTTATTTTGTATATCCATGAATTATTCTCAAACTTCAATTGAAAGTTATCAATACACTCAAAGATTATATTAATGATAATTATTTATATTCTATATGCACCCTGTTATGATCGTCCTACATCACTAAATACATTATCATATTTACGACCCATTTATATTTTTTTTGTATAACTTATAACTTAGAGAATGTAAGTACTGAAGCCGTCATACAAAACACTTATGAACTCTGTTGGGCATTAGGAACCGTGGTAGGGACTGCCTGATTTTCTCCTCACCATATTGATGCCACTATTATAATACATTTTTAGGAGTTCTGCTACTATTTTATCTTCCCATGGTTGGGATCAATCAATCAGAGATACAATGGCTTATGTTCTCTAACCCTATATTGTATGATAACCGACATATAACCTCAGACATTAACTCATTTATTTATTGATATGGGTGTATCAATTATGAGTTTCATAAATTTTATTAGTTTCTTTTACAATTTTACACTTTACTCATTATGTACATCATATCATATTGTTTTTTACATTTTGTTTATAACCTTACAATATAATAATATAATGATATACTTATAATTGTTTTCCTTGTTCAAACCCATTCTATATGGTATGAATTATTCAACGAGGATAATGTGCCCCCGAAGAATGCACTCTTAAGAGTGTTTGCATCAAGACAAAATTATTAATTACGTATTTATGGGAGGTTTAAGGGACGTGAGACATAATAGTATGGATCATCATTGTGATTGTCGACCAATTTTCAGTTTAAACTTAATATCTCTCTCTAGTCTGATTAAGAGATGGATTGATTTTTAATGTTGTAACTATGTTTATATTATAATACTCATTCTTGAATAAAATGTTTCTCTATTCCAATCTATGTTTCATTGTTCAATATATGCACATCTCCATAACTAAATGAAAATGTGGGGTGTGATAAGGAGTGATCTTGTGGCTTTTGTTTTTTTATTACTATACATAAGTTATTATGTTTTACATAAAGAATTGATATTTGATAATATTTGTATCCAAATTTTTAAACCCTAAAATCTCCCAAGAAGTCCATCTTATTTTTTTCCCGTACTGATTAAAGAAAGCCCATTTTCCCTTAAAATTAAATGCGTGGACTTTTCTTAAATCATATCAGGTATTATTTTACACAATCCATGTGCTGAAGGATTTGGTGGATTCCGAAGACTTCTAAGGCTAGTTAGAGATTGGTTAAACGAAGGCTAAGTTTTGATTCAAGAATATGTTATTATGTCATCATTAACATTGAGATCAATGGATATCGAGGTATGTGGGTTGTGAAAGCTACTGTGAAGATGTGGTGGAGAGAAACATATCTAGTTCTTCATAAGACGGACGATAAAATGTTTGGAAGCTAATTTAACTATTAATATTAGGTTCCTAGTATAGTTTGTTTTCCATATAGTGAGCACAGACTCTCTAGAATCCCTGTTTGGCCTTATCCCACTTTACATACCTATATATATGGGTCAAGGGAAGTGGTTTAAGCTTCATATGACATTCACAATGGTTAGATAGGGAGAGGAACACACTATTCACATATTTAGGAGATAAAATGTGATCTCTCTCACATTTCATAAGGTTTCATCCTTGATTGTACACCCCACACATGCCTTGATTTGGGTGGATAATTTTCTTGAAGATATAAAGCTTACAACACATCTATGGATGGATTTGATGGTAAAAAAAATGGAAGAAACATTAGCATCTTCATCAATTCTTTCTCCCACTCCGGATCACCTAAAAGTCCACACAGGTTGTGATTCGAACTCTTGATCTAGTCTTTAGATACAGTTATTTTTGTTTACTTTATAATACATAATCAATCAATAAATTTGGGCAGCAATGCTTTTTTTGGAATATCAATCCCCAATAAGAATACCATAACATAAAATTTACTTAAAAATCTCGCCCCTTGTTTATTCTAGGACAAAATCAAAACAAACAATCTAAAATTCGATGAATAAAAACATATACATCAAATCTACCCGGTCCTAAATTCCACAAGAATAAATATTGATAAGGGCTGCAAATTCATTTATTTTCTACTCACGGGCATTGTATTTTGCACATTTAAGTACACCCATAGTGTATAATATATATATATATATATATATATATTACTGCTCTTGTGCGTACTGCCATGCATTTTAACAGTGCGAACTGGATATGTATCACCTGGTGGTGAGCCCAAAAAAGAGAGAGAGAATTCCTATAATTTAGTCGATAATTTCTGGGCTCAACGTCAGGTGTCACATGTCCGGTGGACCACACACACACACACACACACACACACACACACATATATATAAAGGAAGATAGATTTTTCTCTTTGTCAATTGATGGCTCGCATTAACTTTTAGGGATTTGTATCTTACGGTTCAAATTCATCTCCACCAAAGCTATTAAGTTAATGTTGCAACAATAGGAAGAGTACATGTAGTTGAGGAATAAAAAATGTACATGTCTAGTGGCATTTCCCTTGGCTCAATGGGCGGTGCTTTCAAAATTAAAAAGAGGAATGCTTTTTAGTCAAAAGAAGAAATGAGTTTGCACCTGCACCTTCAATACTGTCGGTATCATTTTTTTTCTCTATCTTTAAACGCATGGTATTATTGCAAGGGACACTAAAAAAACATTTGCATCAATAACTCATTTCTGTTTCTGCTGTTTTGCTCTTCTATTACGAATTCACGCTTTCTTCTGTTTTTCGACCACACGGTGAGAGGTAATGTAAGTTTAACTTGTGTTCTTTTATTCCAACCCGAGTTTTGTCTTATATCTGACAATTATGCTAGACAAATATTCAACTTAGATTCTCAAGTAGGAGAGGGGCTCCTGTGCAAGATCCCTATGCGGGACTCTCGTGCGAGATTTTTTTTAAAATAAAAGAAAATATTTTTTATTTGTTTTTTTGAATGAGTTTTAAACATTTCTCAGCACCCCTGTAAAAAAATCTACTCAAAATAATATTTTTGGTATTTAAAAAAAAGGTTAATATTTGACAGTTTCTAGCAGCTTTAAAATTGTCCGATATTGACCCATTTTTTTAAAATACCAAAAAATATCATTTTGAAGTGATTTTTTTATAAGGATGCCCTGGAATGTTCAGAACCAATATAAAAAAACAAATTTTTTCTAAAAAAAAATAGCGAGTCCTGCATTGGGATTCCCTCACAATAGTCGTTCTCTCTCAAGTGGTTGAAGCATTTTTTGTTGTATTTTTCTTATTAATCCTACGCTCATCTGTCATTATTCACCTAACACAATAAAATTCGACTGACCATTCATCCGTTGTTTCTCTATTTATTCATCTGTCATTTCTCTGTTTATAGCTGCCTTCGGTCGCCACATGAGTTATGGGGAGAGATCAAACAAAAAATGAGGGGAGAGAGATCAAATAAAAAATGGGTTGTATAAACTCCATCGGGATAAGACTACCCACTACTAAGGGTGGTAAACGAATGGATACGTATCGGATACCATATTTTTCATATCCGTATCCGCTATCTGGATGAACAATCCGTATCCGTATCCGCTCGAATAGTTAAAATGACTATCCATATTCGTATCCGCTCGGATACCTCGGATTCGGATAATTTTCGTATCCGTTTACATTCTTTAGCAATCGCAAAAAATAACTATTAAAATATCCAATCGAATGAAATCCAATCCAAATAAATATATAACAAAATTACTACCTCCTAACATCAACACTTATGGCTTCCATAATTATAGTATCATTCCATAATGATAATATGGATTAAAGCCATCCATACTTTACAATCATAAAATCTTAAAGCCATAAAAAAACAGTAGCATTCTATAACAGTCAATATAAATATGCATCTTTTATATTAAATCAAATTTATTGAGAAAGATAGCCTCATGGACCTTTTAGCCTTCAAAACATACTGATATTTTAATTTTAATAAGTATTCATTTTTATTTCGTATATCATATACCTATTGTTAACTTCAGTTCTCATCACAATCAAAACCATCTCTTTACTTTTTTGTTTTTCTCCTACACTTATTTATAATTTAGGAAACTAATGAACAACCACATGAAAAATATATAAATATAGTTATATATTTGTATTTTTATTTTGTATGTACCTGTAGTTGCTAACTTTTTGTTGCAGTAGGAGGGGGTGCGTAACGACGGAGTTGATGCATTGCGGAGGGGTCGATGAGAAGCGATGGAGGATTGATGAGTAGCGGCGGGCAGATGCGGCGGAGGTGGAGGTGGAGGTGGCGGAATGAGGGTTTTTTGTGGTGTGAAATGAGGGTTTCTTTTCTCTTGTTTTGTACGAAAGAGAAATGAAATGAAATTATGCCTTTTTTTATTTTAAGTGGAATTTATGTTCTTTAGTGGGTGCATGTTGTGTGTGATAGTGTGTATTATAACATTAGTGCAACTCCATGATAATATAACCAATAAAATAATAATACATGGAATTTTATAATATACCTAATAAAATAATAACTTTAGGGTGTTTTTGTTTGAGTGGAGTATGTGCTTGTTTTGTCTTAGGGAATAAAGGATTAAGGGTTTTCTTAATATTATTTTATTAGTAATACGAATACTAATATTATTAGTAATATTATAAACATATGTTTAACGGATATGGATATTCGGTAAAATGGATACTCCTCATCGGATACGGATTATCCATGTCGGATACTAGTGCTATCCATATTCGTATCCGTTTGCTCGGATATTTTTATAGAGTATCCATATTCGTATTTATTTCCATTTTTTTGGATAAATATTCACAAATTCGAATTCAGATATCAGAGGGATACAAATTTTTTAATATCCGTTTACATCCCCATCCACTACATATTTTCATCTAGTTAAACCGAACCACAATGGGACTCAACCATGGCATCTAAATTCGACGCAACACATACCTCATTTTGTACCCAAATCAAACCTCATTTGGTACCCAAATCTGATTATCTACTGACGAATCGACTAATCATGGTAGTGAAACCCCCAAATGACTCACCATGTTGTATGTAGAGTCTGAGAGGAGATTCACCATGGCTTCACATCGGGAGCTTTACCAAAGTTTGAGGTCCCTGTTGGGTTTATTTTAAATAATACTCCGAGCTTTACCTGAGAGGCGACTAACCACCGTCTTTTGACTAATAAATTCGGGTTTAGCTTAAATGCTGATGGGTTAAGTTTAAATAATGTTGTTAGGTCAAATAATGATGTTGGGTTTAGTTTAAATGTTATTGGGTTAAATAATGCTATTAGGTTTTGTTTAGCACTAGCATGCAAACCCTGCGATGCAGGGTCGTTTTTTTAAAAAATATATTAAACTATACACTAAAAATACGTAAAAAATTGTTCATGAAAGCATAAAAAAACTTTTTATTCAGTGAAAAATAAATTTGTACATAAAGAAATTTGACAAAAATAGTCCTAAATGATAAATGAGTTAAAACATGATCAAGTGAAGCAACATCTCCAAAATTCTAAAAAAGTGACCTTGAGCAGCAACCATTTGCCTTTCAACTTTGGTTTGCATTTCACGAAGAGATGGCTCTTACTCCTCCATCTCCTTCCATCGTTTCTTCATCTCACCTAGTACTTAAAAATCATATTAAAAAATGGGGTTTGCATTTTACGAAAAAAAAGCTGCTTTGTGATGCCATATCCTAAAAATTAAGAATATATATTAAAATAAACAACAACTAAATGCAAATAACTGTGTAAAAAAATTCATACAAATAGGTATATTAAAAAAATTACAAACAGCTATTGGACTAAATCTTTTATTCAAATCTTTAGATCATACAAAACAACAAATCCATTTGAAATGCAAAAATACTTGGAGTCTCAACAACATGAGACTATTTTCCTTCCTTGGGAAGTCAAAGATGAACCAGATCAGGCCTCAACAATATAATAAAATGGCAATTTTCACAGCACATATTTATGACAATATTCATGAAAGAAAAATAAATATATAAAACCAACCAACCTCGTTTAGAAGAAGCGGTTTGTAGTGGAAAGGTAGCCGTTTGACAATCTTCATCGCACCATCGCCCATAAACCAATTAAGATAGCTCCCTCCCAATAATAATCAACTCAATCCATCGCACACACACACACACACACACACACACATACATATATATATATATATAAAAATAGAGTTGCATCTACATACTATAGATTGAAAATGCGGGTTTATTTTCAGAGGCAGGGTTTCGATTTAGAGAGGTGGGTAAGTGAAAGTGGTTGTTTTAGGTTTCAGAGCTATAATTTGGGAGTTTTTCAAAATGCTTTGATGCATATGTATCCCATCGTCAATGAAGATAAAATTACATGATAACACCGATCTGTTTATGATAAGGGGAAATTGACAGGTAGAGAAATTGAATGGTTTTTTACACATCCATTCGGATAGGCTATAGATGAACAATGAGGTGGAAGTTGAATGGTTTTTTCCATAACCTTTTCATTTGCTAAACAATATAACCTTAATTACAATTATTAACGCGGCTCTTTGAAGAAGCGACATATGTCATCTTCTTATTCCGCTATCAATTTTAGTTATATACTATAATTTTCACACTAAAACTATATCATTCAGACTAATAGCGGCCCCTACTCCATCTCACCTCTCCAATTAGGAGAACAATGAATCAAGGGCTTTTAGTGAATTCCAAAAGTATGTCCACGAACTAAATATATTAATGAATTTCAAAAGTATGTACACGAAACTAAATATATCCACAAAAAAATAGACCAAAGTTTCATACATTTAATTTAGTTTTTTAGTTGGTATTAAGATTTTTAGATCTCATGTCATTATTCTTAATGTATTTTTAAATTAATTAATAAAAGTTAATTGCAATTTCAAGTCTGGAATCCCAAGAATTAATAAACCAGATTAAAATTGTACCATGAATGCAACAACACTTAAATATGCATGAACGCATATTTCACACATTAGATGTACTTTTGTTCTCCTTTTTGTTCATCTTCATCACTCCCATTCTCCATTTTTTGGGGTTTCACATATTATTTATTTGTTTTGGGTTTTACCTATTTTTTTTTGGTTTTATATATAATTGATTTTTTAGTAATATATATAATTGATTTTTTAGTAATTTATTTGTAGAACCGTCTTACGATATGGAAAAAAAAAATAATTCCCCCGTCTTCTAACATGACAATATACGGAGAGGTAAATATTTTCTTATTTCTAAAAACTTGGAACATGGTATTATTAAGGTTTTGCCAATACATTATACCTATTGTTGAAAGAGAGTGCAATGAGGTAAAATCTTATCTTTACAATTTAAATTTCACATATATATATTTATATTCACATACTAATTCAGTGTTTTTTAAATTTAAATTGCGATGGTTGTTCATCCACACTCGATGCATATACGCATTTTGTCATCGACTTTTAGACAGGTTATGTTGAACAAGTATGGACATAGATATGGAGAGAGATGATACTATTCACTTGGTCGTTGGACATCATATATTAAGATTCTCATCAAATATGTTATGCTTCATTTTTTCATAATTCAATATTAAACATCTTGGTTTGGATTTTGAATTATGGCCTATTTTGGGGGGGGGGGGGGGGGGGGGGGGGGGGGTGGAATGGAAGCAAATCATCATTTTTTGAGATGTTTAAACAACAAGTCACGCTTCATTACTCTGTAATCAATTTTAAATATATCATTTTGACAGAAAATTGACTTATAGGAGTGAGTGTTCTATAAACACACATTTGGGAGCAAATTTATTATCGTGCCATTGGTATGGGTACACCCTAGTGTGTGTGTGTCCTCTCTCTCTCTCTCTCTATATATATATATATATATATATATATATATGTGTGTGTGTGTGTGTGTGTGTGTGTGTGTGTGATTAAATGCATGCTCTAACAAACTTTATCGGATCGAATCCCCCTTAATCAAATCTTCTTCCTTTTTTTTTCTGGGTGAGAAAATGAAAGAACATGTCATTGTGCATCACAAGTATGAATATAAAATATAAATGGATACCATGTGCGCACAATTTATCCGTAAACTTAACTAAACTAGCAATAAAATATATTCTATAATAGAAGCTAATGGAACACAAATAATAAAATGTGGATCATCCCAACATATAAAAAAATATGACCAAAAAATACATATCCCATAATAACAAAAACCAACACACACACAAAACATAAGTGGTAAAACTGATGATAAATAACATCTAATCGGTAAAACATATAAGCACTATCTAATGCAAAATGGAAAGACCTTGAAATTAGGAAAGACACATAGTATCTACAAATGCTTTCATAAGAACCTAAAGGTCCAAAGCATAGTTGAAAATAATAAACAGTCAACTATATTGTTCAAAAGTGAAATCACATAAGTTCAAGTTGATAAGTATCTAAAGTTAAGAAATGTTCTAATATCCTCACACTCAAATTGTTCTTAATTCACATATAAAAATTAAGGAAATGAAATATGACTCGATTGAATTAAAAACGTGCAATGAAATATTTTTCGATCTAAATAGATGATACACCCTTTTTCAACTTATGTATATGTGTGTGATATAATAAATATCGATACATAATCAACATGAGTTGTTATTAGATAACTATAATGGTTAAGCAAAAACATTTAGAAGATAGCAATACCTTTAAAGTTAAGGGCCAGTATTGTAAACCATAAAATGGGAAAATTAAAAGGAGGAGTTTTTTTTTATTTAGGCTAACTGGTGGTTGAGATTGAAAGTTGATTTTATATCTTAAGGGCTAAAAATGGTGACATGTGGTTGTGATTGGAGAATATGATGTGCCATGTCCTTTAAGCCACAAGTTTAATACGTCCCTTGTCTAAAGGCCTGAAAAAATTACTTTCGTACTTTATTCCTCAAACCCATACCATCATTCCCATTTCGATGTAGTCCTCTCTCCGCCTCTCCCCCTCCCTCCCAAGAAATGCTCTGTTCATTTTTCACCCTCCTTTTTCCCCATGAGTGTCATCGTTTTGTGTAGAAAAATCATAACCCATTTCCTATATCTGTCTCATTTTTTTATGTGTAGCTGGGTTTTCTTTGCTTGGCAATCGTCATTTTGCACTACTTAGACCACAGAGGTGCGGTTTCTTTTTCTATTCCTATTCCCATTTCTTTTACGCTTTTTATTTTCTTTCTCATGTTTAGGATGACTTAAAATGTTTTGGACATTTTCCTTACCATAACATCAACATGATCATCACTTCAGCGACGGTTTGAAAATGAGAGAGTTAGAGAGAGAAAATGGTGGGTTTGTGAAATTATTGGTGGTATAAGGTGGGTTATTAGTGAGTTAGAGAGATAATATGGTGGGTTAATAGGTTCGTATGAGGTGTTATTCTTTTATATGGTGTGTAAATGGATGATTCTATTTGAACTTTAGGTTTTACAAATTTTGTCCTTTAAACTATATTTTGATTAAGTTTTTTTTTCGGGTTTTTCAACTATGAAGCACCCTATATCCTTGACTTACTTAAGTCTATACTATATAGGTGCTCATCTAATTGGAAATTGTGACAAAATTGAAGTCCTATCCCCAGTTGCCAAAGAACCTTAGAATCTTCAGTTAATTCTCTATAAGTTCTTAAAGGTAGCTCACCAACACACTCTAGGATTGCATACATACATCATATCAAGCTATATTTGGTTGTGTGTGAGTTATTCCCTTAAAATTGATTTTCTATTATTTTTAGGAATTTTTTAAATATTTTTTAAGAATTTAAAATGATTTTTTTGAAATTAAAATGGTCGATTAAAAACCTTTGGGGTTAGATTTGTAAATTGTGATTTTGGCATAAATTCTGGTTGGGTAGAATTCGAAAGCGATTGAGAATATTGTGGGTACAAATTGTATTTATAAATCTTTAAAAACACGCATTTTTCACTCGATCTTAGCCTTACACGTGTTGTAAGAACAACGGACTGATGTGTGTTTTCTTACACTCACAATCTTAACACTCACTGTGCACCATTGGATCATTTTTTTCTACGATATGCATGTGTTTTGTCATAATACCCATGTTTGATTTTGAACCAATCTAATCCATTTTAAAAGTGGTGGCTTGACAACCCTTAGATCATCTTCGAATGTATCCTGATCGTTCATTTCTCTTCGATCTTCCAGAGCCTTCTACTCTCAGTATAAAAGGAGCCATCGTCTTCGATTTTGTAACTTTTGGTCATTTGTTTCCTCTGAGAGTAAAAAAGAGAGTAGAGAGAGAAGAGATAGTAGAGGAGAAAGAGTTAGATAGAGAGAGAGTTGGTGCAGTTTTTACAAGCCCTAAATCAAAACTTCAAACCATATCAAAACCAGAAAACCTTTTTCCTGAGTGTTTATAGTTCGTGATTGAGAAGTTTTTCCTCTACTGTCTTATATCTCGTTACCAGCTTGATCGCGTTGATTAAGTCTCTATTTCTTCATATAGAAATCCGATATTTGATCTTTGTGATACAGATCACGTAGTTGTTTGTTAGATCTGATTTCTTATTTTGAGAAATCTATTCTTTGTTGGTTATTTTCAAAATAAATGTTGTTTCAAACCCTAAACCAAAAATATCCTTTCTGATTTCAACTTACTAAAACTGTCACATTTAGATGGACCTCATCCATATGGACCTAATGGGTCCTTTTCGTACTATTAGTCTCTTTGGCAGCAATTACATCCTTATTATGGTTGATGATTTCACTCGATTTATCTGGGTTGCACTACACCAAATCTGCCGAATTGTCAAGGTCATTGACCCTTGACAAATCCAACTTGTCAAGGTCAATGATCGTGACATTTCGAGGCGAGACAACTTTTTTTGTCACGGTTGTGTCACGGTCATTGACCTTGACACATAACTCGCGTCTTGTGTCACGGTCGTGTCGCGGTCAATGACCGTGACACGTTTGTCACGGTTTATAACCGTGACAAAGCCGCGACCCTTTTTAAAAAAATTGTCACGGTCCAATGACCGTGACAATTCTAGAGCAGAATTTAAAAAAAATCTTCTGGGCAGTATGGCCACTGCCACTGCCCAGCAGTATATTTGTACCTGTTATAGCAACGTTGTACCTGTTCCAAACATAATATATCCAAACAAACTAAAGATAATGCAAATATATATTCATGACGATATAATCCAAATATTCAAAATAGAAATAATATACATGACGATATAATCCAAATATAATTAAAATGGACAAACTTAAAAATAATGTTACTACATGTCTTGGATAAAACTGAGGAGGTGAGTAGGCCACACGACATACGAATTGACGCACCCACTAATATACGTCGTGCCGCATTATTCGCGCAACCACAATAGGGAGTTCTCCTTCCCGGGTATGACATGCGTGACGAGTACCCTGGACTCCATCTCTTGAAGCGCACGTCCATGAACTATTCCACCCTGGACGATATTCGGATCCCTCAACCCCGCCCTATCCGCTGGCCATCAAATACGTCCAATATGAACACGCTCGGCCAACCAAGTGTCGTCATTGGTCTGTTGAAGGGCGCCAAATAGGGAAGTGGATCATCGAAGTACGAACGTGTCGGTGATGAAGCAGCGAGGTCCACATCCACGTCATCCTGCGCCTCGTCCTCCCGCACCTCCTCCTCCACCGCCTTCTCCTTCCCTTTCCCTTTACGATCTCCGCCCAACGTACGCTTCATGAATGCGTACATATCTTGGACCGTCGCCTCCAAACGGGACAGCTTCGCATCGTGTGAATCCACCGTTCGAGCCAACCCGGTGTCGCTCGTCTCCAATCCGATGATCCTAGATTTGGCCACCCGCAAGCTCACTCCCCTTGTCCTCCCCTTGCGATCAGAGCCAAGCAATTGGATGAGTGCGTCTGTGGACAAAGATGCCTTGTCGGCATCAGACTGCGACTCATGCACTTCCTTAAGCTTTGCTTGAAATGACAAAAAGCACATGATTAGTAAAATAAGTAAACTAAAAAATTATAACGTAATTAACAAAAATTAAACTGTCGGATTACTTACAATCGTGGCCGCGACGCTCGGGGACACCTCCTTGTCCTTCCCCTTCTTCGTCCGAAGAGCCACATAAGTATCGAGCCTATGTGGCTTACCCCCTGGCCCACTCCCTACCCCCTGAAATAAAATAAAGTAAAGTAAAATTAGTATCGGCCCCGCAAAGTAAAATAATGAAGAATAATATATTTCTGTAGTTATAGAAAAATTAAATCTTACCTGCATCCTATGCTCTACCTCGGCGTAAGAGGTCCGGCCGGAGTAGTGCACGTCCGTCTTTTTTGCCCGATTTTCCCTCCCCGATTGGCGAGATGCCAATTGTCGATCCTCGATCTCATTGTCAATGAACTTCTGCCATTGTGCCAATGAGATCGGCTCCTTGGGGGGACGGATTCACGCCATTAGATAATCGACTCTCTTGTTTTTCCCAAAGTACCGTGCCCTCATATTTTTTTTCCACGACTTGAGTTGCTCCCGAATCTGCTCCAAGACGGGATCGCGTAGCTTTGGATCCAAGTTGAATTGTTCCTGTCCAACAAATACAATGTTAGTTGCGAATAAATATAAATATAAATATAAATATAAATATAAATATGAAATCGAAATTGAAATTGAAATTGAAATTGAAATTGAAATTGAAATTGAAATTGAAATTGAAATTGAAATTGAAATTGAAATTGAAATTGAAATTGAAATTGAAATTGAAATTGAAATTGAAATTAAAATATAAATATATTACCTGTAGTGCCGCCCAAATAGCTAACTTGAGCTTATATGGCACCTCCTTCCAACTCATAAACCCCGGGCCGATGACCGTCTTTAGCATCTCGAGGGATCTCGCTAATAGCTCCGACTTGTTCTCGACGGTAATCCCAAATTTTCCATATTTGGGGAGCCTAGGGGCGGAGGAGCCCTCGTCGCCTCCGCTACCACCGAGCCCAGACGACATCATCATAAATAACATCATCATCTTCGCCTTAATATCTGAAGGAGACATTTTTGCGTAAAAAAATGTTATTAGTACAGATAAAAAAAATGTTAATAGTACACATACACACACCCCTACCCCACCCCACCACACACACGCACACGTCATGCCACTTTTAAAACTAACCAACCCAACATTTCATCAATTAAACTAACAATTAAAGTATACAATTATTAATTTACTAATTTACAATGAGGGACAATCCTACTTTCATATGAAATTGACACTAATTATTAATTTACTTTCATCTAAAACTATACAATTAAAATTACAATTAAAGCTATACAATTTCTTAATTAAAGATATACAATTGTTAAAATTGCCCCTCCCCACCCCCCACACCCCACCCCTTGCCCCCCTCCCCCCGCCACGCACACACGCACACCCCCACCCCCACCCCCTCCCCCCACCACGACCGTGACAACTACATTTGTCATGACCTTGTCACGGTCAATGACCATGAAACAAAACGCGTGTTTTATCATCTTATTCATTGCACGATCTTTTATCATCATCTTATTTGTATATTCATTGCAATTATCTACTTCTTTAATCCATTATCTTTATATTTATTTTTTGAGATTCTTTTATATTTCAAAAGTCTCTTATCCTCACTATATTTTATCACAATATGCATATCTTATAAGAGAGTCGGGTTTGGCATGAATAATTTGTAATGAAGTCTAGAACGAATCTTACTAAATCAATCGGGGTATTTTCATATTTTTATTACTTTATTACTTTATTGTTTATCAATAAAATTATGACATGAGATAATTATAATTGGAGCATAAATTTCATTATCATAAAGGGATAAATCCAACCAAGTACAGAGATTCTACAAATTAAAGTGAGAATTAAATTTAAGACTTTCTAACAACATGCATGTGTATGGATTCTACATAGTTGGGCACGAAAGTAACTAATGATATTCCTAAAAACATACAATTGGCAACATTTTGTGAATTTACTAAACTTTATATAATATTATCAAATTCTGTTAAAAAATTATCTAGGGTTTTACCTAATTGAATTAATTTCATGAATAAAATTATTATCAATTTAAATATTTATATAATTAAATTTAACATATGAATTCTAGAACTTTTCTAACATTTACACAATTCTAACTATCACTAACTTTGCATTCATACTAAGGTTTACATAGTTTTAACAAATTATAACAAAATATTATCATATTTTTAGTTAGAAAATTCCACCCCCACCCCCTCCCCCCACCACACCACACCCCCACTACCCCCCTCCCCCTCCCCACCACACACCACCATACAAACACATATACACATACCCCACCCCTCCCCCCACCACACCTGCACCACCCCACCCCACCCCCATTACCCCCTTCCCCCCTCCCCCACCACACACCACACACACATATATACACACACATACACATATACATATACACACATAAACATACACATACACATACATATAGAAATGAAAGAGAAAGAGAGGAAAAAAAATATACCTTAGAGAGAGAGAGAGAGCAGAAATCGCTTAGAGAGAGAGAGACGGGGAAAACCAAAACTCGCGTGGGAAAAAAGAATCCTAGGGATTTTTTTGCTACAAAAGTTGTCACGGTCGTGTCAAGGTCAATGACCGTGACACAAAACGCGAGATTTGTGTCACGGTCAATGACCTTGACAAGGGTGGCCGGCTGAAAGGTGACAATTTGGCCATTTTGGTGTAGTGGTTGCCTTCATAAAGCATAAATCAGAAACCTTTCAAAAGTTTTTGAAAATTTTCGTTCGTATAGAAAATGAAAAGGACACCCAAGTAGATAGAATTCGTAGTGATAGAGGAGGGGAATTCATAGACTCAGGTATCGTAGAATATTATGACTATAATGGTTACAAACATGAATTTAGTGCTCCTAAAACACCTCAATAAAATGGGATAGCTAAGCATGAAAATTGCACTCTTCAAGAAATGGCCCGCGTGATGATTCATGCTAAAAACCTACCAAAATATTTTTGGGTAGAATCCATTCGTACTACCTATCATATAATTAATCGCATCTATTTAAGGAATAATATCAAACAAACATCGTATGTGCTTTGGTATGGAAAGAAATCGAACCTAAAATACTTTAGAACTTTTGGTAGTACCTGTTATGTCTGTAAAGACAGAGAACATCTGTCCAAATTCGAAACCAGAGGTGATAAAGCCATCTTTTTGGGATATTCTCCAAACAGTAGAGCATATCGTGTCTATAATCTTCGTACCAAAACCATGATGGAATCCATTAATGTGGTTGTAAGTGACACTAAAGTAGAGAGTTAGACCAAAGAATCAATTCTTGTGGATGAGTCCGAAAACATCTTAAATTATGACTCTCCAGAAATAGTTGAATCTTTAGCAACTGAGACCCCTGATGTACCTGACTGGGTTTCTAAAGATCATCCTTTAGATAGTGTAGTTGGTAATCCTGCTAAGCCTATTCATACAAGATCTCAACTTCGTAACATTGCTCATTTTGCATGTTTTGTGTCTCTTTTTGAGCCCAAATGTAAATGAAGCCTTGAATAACACTTTATGGATAAGTTCTATGCAGGAGGAACTTCTTTAATTTATCATTCATGATGTCTAATATCTTGTACCCAGGCTTGAAAATAAAAGGGTTATTGGCACAGGTTGGATTTTTAAAAACCAGACTGATGTGTCTGGGATGATTATTAGGAATAAAGCTAGATTAGTTGCCCATGGCTACTCTCAGATGGGAGGAATAGATTTTGAGGAAACTTTTGCTCCTGTCACTCTCCTCGAATCTATTCGTTTACTTTTTTCCATAGCATGCCATTTACATTTCACTTTATATGAAATGGATGTTAAGTCAGCCTTCCTTAATGGAATATTAACTGAGGAGATCTATGTTGAACAACCCAAAGGGTTTATTGACCCTCATCACCCAAACTATGTTTGTCGTCTTAAGAAATCTCTCTATGGGTTAAAACAAGCTCCTAGAGCTTGGTATGAGCGTATATCCACATTTCTCTTAGATAATGGATTTAGGAGAGGAGGAAATGACCAAACCTTGTTTGTCAAACAGTTTGACAACAACATTACTATTGCTCAAGTCTATGTTGACGATATCATTTTTGGTTCTACTTCCCCTTTAAAAGTTAAAACCTTCTCTAACATTATGCACAAAGAATTCCAAATATCACTTATGGGGGAGTTACAGTTCTTCTTAGGACTCCAAGTCAAACAAAATTCAGAAGGATTATTTCTATCACAATCTAAGTACAGTTTAGAGATTTGTAAGAAGTCTAGCCTAGAAACAACTAAAGACACTAGGACTCCTATGAGTACCACTGCCAAACTTTCCAAAGATGAGAATGTCAAATATATTGATACCACATTGTACCATAGTATGATAGAAAGTTTACTTTATTTTACTACTTCCCTTCCTGACATCATGTACTCTATTTCTGTGTGTGCTCGATATCAAAATAATCCTAAAGAGAGTCACCTTTTGTGCGTTAAAAGAATTATTAAATACATCAAAGGCACCCTAAACTTAGGACTTTGGTACACTAAAGACACCTCTAGTACTATAGTAGGTTACACCGATGATGATTAGGCTGGGTGTATCTATGATAGTATGAGTACTTCCGGAGCTTGTTACTATATCGGTAACAACTTAGTAGGATGGAGTAGTAAGAAACAAAACTGCACTTCCTTATCTACTGCAGAATCCGAATAAATTGCTATAGGAAGATTTTGCTCTCAATTACTTTGGCTGAAACAAATGCTAAAAGATTATGGTATCATTGAAGAAAAGTTGCATCTCTATTGTGACAATCAAAGTGCGATTAACATTTCTAAAAATCCTGTTCAACACTCTCTTACTAAACATATTAAAATCAAATATCATTTCATACGCGAGTTAGTTAAATCTAAGGAGTTAGAAGTAAACTACCTTCCTACTGATTGCAATTAGATGATTTATTCATTAACCTTTAGATAATGCGCATTTTGAATCTTTACGCAAGTCGATTGACATGATTTTTGCTGAATAATGTTATACGTCTTATGACTGTTTTCTTTGCCCTTTGTCCATTTGAGACAAAATGAGGGAGAAATTTGAGTCATTGTTGTATTTTATCAACTAAAAAGCTTTATCTTAGTTATCTTATTTTCAGGAATCAGTACCATGAGTTGCAATAGAATTTTGTTTGGGTATTGATTTGTATCTCGTTGAGTTATGTAATTTTATCTTTCTAGGATATTGGGTAGATAAAATGTTTTTATATGAATAGGATTTTCTTATTTCTTTCTGTATCCCTACGAGTCCTCGTTGACTCAAAGGAGATTTTGTCTCATATTTCCAAAGGGGTTGATTGAAGCACCATATATCCTTAACTTACTTAAGTCTATACTATATAGGTGCTCATCTAATTTGAAAATTATGACAAAATTTGAGTCTAATCCCTAGTTACCAAAGAACCTCAGAATATTCAGTTAATTCCTCCATAAGTTCTTAAAGGTAGCTTACCAACACACTCTAGGATTGCATACATACATCATATCATGCTATATTTGGTTATGGGTGAGTTAATTTCCTTGAAATTGATTTTCTATTATTTTTGGGAATTTTTAAATATTTTTTAAGAATTTAAAATGATTTTTTTGAAATTAAAATGGTGGATTAAAAACCTTTGGGGTTAGATTTGAAAATTGTGATTTTGGCATAAATTCTGGTTGGGTAGAATCCAAAAGCGCTTGAAAATATTGTGGCTACAAATTATATTTCTAAATCTTCAAAAACACGCATTTTTCACTCTATCTCAGCCTTACACGTGTTGTAAGAACAACGACCTGATGTGTGTTTTCTTACACTCACAATCTTAACACTCATTGTGCACCATTGGATCATTTTTTTCTACGATTTTCATGTGTTTTGTTATAATCCCCGTGTTTGATTTTGAACCAATCAAATCCATTTTAAAAGCGATGGCTTGGCATCCCTTAGATCATCTTCAAATGCATCCTGATCGTGCATTTCTCTTCGATCTTCCAGAGCCTTTTACTCTCAGTATAAAAGGAGACCTCGTCTTCAATTTTGTAACTTTTGGTCATTTGTTTCCTCTGGAAGAAAAGAAAGTGTATAGAGAGAGAGAGCGTATATATATAGAGAGAGTTCGTACAGTTTTTACAAATCCTAACTCAAAACTTTAAACCAAATCAAAACCAAAAAACCTTTTGCTGAGTGTTTATATTTCGTGATTTGAGAGGTTTTTCCTCTACTGTCTTATATCTCGTTACCAACTTAATCATGTTGATTAAGCCTCTATTTCTTCATATAGAAATATGAGATTTGATCTTTGTGATACTGATCATGTAGTTGTTTGTTAGATCTGATTTCTTGTTTTGAGAAATCTATTCTTTGTTGGTTATTTTCAAAATAAATGTTATTTTCAAACCCTAAACCAACAATATCCTTTCGAATTTCAACTTACTAAAACTGTCAGATTTAGATCTTGTTTTGAGTTCTTGATTGGGGTTTTCACTTTCATTTACTATTTTCAAAAGAAAGAAAGTGCATAAGATCTTGTCTAGCTTGTATAGAAAGATTCATTCTTGATCTGCGGATTATTTGAAAGATCCAAAATCCGACTTATTTGACTAAGCTGATTTTAGAAAACTTTGCATCTAAAGAGATCTGTTTGTAATTTGATTCTTATCTTGTATGTAATTAAGTGTGTGTGAGTTTCATGCATGAGTTTAGAGCACTTCACGACATACACTTTCACACTACTACACTGAAACGTGTTGGTGTTGAGATACTGGACTGTTAGAGTCGACGTAAAGCTTAAAGATGTAAAGATAAGAAGCTGGGAGAACATCAGCAACATCAGAACCTTAGGAGAATTCAGAACACGCTAGAGGAGTTGGTACTTTTTTGAACTTAGATTAGGTTTGATTGTGTGTCTTGATTGTTATATAGCTTGTGATTTGTTACTCATTTTTAGTGGACTTTTTACTTTTGTGGCATAGAGGTCACCGTGAATGTTTTCCCAATTGGGTGGGGTTTTACCACGTTAAAATCACTTATGTACACTTACTTTTACTCTCATCTCCTCCTTGAGGTTGCGTTGGTTTATTTTGCTTAAAGTTTTGTTTTTCAAAACTAGTAAACCTATAACTGAAATTACTCGTTCACAACTGTTTTACACATCTTGTGTTTATAATTTGTTTTAAGAAAAGAGTTTCTTCAACAAATAGTTCAGAGCCATTTAGATAGTTTAATCTTATATTAAACAACTTAAGTGGTAGTTTTTCAAGATATAGGTGTTTCTTTATAGGTTTTATAAAATTAAGTAGATGTTAAAATAATAGGTTGTGCAAATTTTATTATTGAGAATATGCATTGGGGCCAGCATCATATTTTTGTAGGTGACGTATTTGATAAAATAGGCACATGAGTGTTCCTCATAGTCTACATAATTTTTTATCTGAGTTATTATGACAATGGTGTGAGATTTAATAATATGGTTTCTGTAAGTGTTGTGGGAACAATGTGTCAAGCTCATAGAATTTGCATAGGGTGGGTTACGACTAATTTGTGTATTAGTGTTGTGTTTTTTAACCTTTTCGTACTTTTTCATCCCACCATTGAATATTTGACAAAGAAAATTTTCAAACTTTTGAAATGATGTTGGGGTATTCTTCATTGGACTTTTGTGAGATGTGGGTAAAGCTTCATACGGTGTTGGTGACTTGAATCCCATATCATATTATTTGGGATTTATAAGTGCCCAAAAAATCAATTCCATGAAAATTTTATGAATGTTCATCTAAAGTACATGCTAACACTGCAACTTTCAAAAGATAACACTATTGCTACTAGCATTTTGTGACACCCCGACTAATTAAATACCGGGTAACTACTCCTTTATTAAATTAATTCAAAATGTCAAGTTGGTTCAGTTAATAGCATCACTGTTGAAAACATTTTTAATAATTACTAACCACCTAGTATTTAAAAAGTAAGTGCCAAATTTTAAGTTAAGTCTGATTAACATGCAGTAAAAGATTTAAAGCAAGAATAATATCACCATTCACCATAACGAAATAATAGAATAACCATCACATGATATAAATAAATCCGGAGGAAAAACTCCTCACAACAAATCCCACAACTGAAATAAGTAACGAAATACTGAATACTGAATTAATATATGCCAAAGTCTGAAAAAACTGAAATGGAAATGTCTCTAATAGAATTTGGCAACATGCCCTACAACTGAAGAATACTGAATAAGGAATCCAAATGATAGAAGCGTCTAAAAGCAAATCCCTGTAACTTCCACAAACAACTACAGCTCGTCACCTGAATGAGTATCCTCTGCATGGTGTCCTTGTGGCTGGGCACCTAAAATGATTTTACAAAAAAAATAGATTTGAAAGCAAACGGGTCAGAGCCCGAATGTGGAGATATTTTAAAAACCTGCAAGTGCTTTAAAAACATTTAAAACATTAAATGCAAAGTACATATTAGGACGTGCACTCACATGAAATTCTCACCTCTCGTCTAACTGTGCACTCCTAACGTAAGTACCCATCTAAAATGACACAAACTACTAGCTAAGTGACATCATATCTAGCTAGACTGTCATAGGTTCTACCCTTATTACTCGGTTCCCATTAACATAATAACGATCCCAATAAATAGGGGCTTAACGTAAATTCAGGTTCTCATATAAAAGTAATACAACTCGTTATAGATTATCCCTTTTATGTTATTCCATAGTTATACACACAATACCATATGAAAGTTCCCATTTTACTAAGTGTATATTTTCCACAGCCTGAATATACAATATAATACAATACAAGCACCCCGAGAACTAGCTGCGGTGCACGCATACTCTGCTATCCATCCCGGTACATCACGTACATAAGGATCACATATTCCGAATCTCTCAGGAATAGTTCACAGATAACAACATCACAAATAATGGAGGCGAACATAATCACATCACATGGGTCACGCACATACCTGCGCTCCCACGATCAGCAGACTTATTAACATCCCAATAAGTCCTTCTCTGACCTATGTTCATTGAGGTAACCAGTCTAAATCCGGGCAACACAAGGATTAGAGGGCCCTAAGCGAACGCAAACCTCCCGTGATAGCAAGTATGGTAGGTATGTCATACACATAAATCAATACATATACTAAGTACGCACACGTCTTAGTAGTCACCATAATATATTGGTACATATCTCTTCTCGTACTGACATATAATACTACACCATTTATATGTTCCCGGTCAATATAATGAATTAGGCCGTCACTAGTTCTCGCATCGTAGTAGACACTCATGTCCCACTTCACATTTACCCTTAGGTTCAAACTACACTTCTAGGTTTGTCCCCTCATTTTATCCCAAACATCCCAAATATAACAATTTCTCATCAAGGAAGGGCTATCTCTACCTATACACAAGGTTACGGGGCACTCGGGATCAAAACAGGCTAAAAAGCCTAAACTGCCAACTCGTTCGAAGTCTCGTTCGAACGAGGCTGTTCGAACGAGACTTCATTCGAACGAACTGAGTCTTCTAACGAGATCTCATTCGAACGAAGTGGGCTTTCTAACGAGATCTCGTTCGAACGAACCCATCGAACGAACTTCACCCTCGTTAGAAGTCACTGGTCAACTCGTTAGAAGCTCGTTCGAACGAGGTCGTTCGAACGACCTAGGCAGGTCTTCTAACGAGCGACCAGAATCGAGCCCATATTTTCTATATTCGTTTTTCACCAATTTCTACACATCAATCCTCAACCAAAATTCATCCCAACAATGTTTTAAGGTCTCTAATCAATCCTAAACGTATTAAAGTCACATACTAACGTGTTTTAAGGAATTAATTCATCCTCAACATCATTAAATCATCAAGTCTCATCACTTTTCCCCAAATTCTCAAGAACATAAACCCTAGAATTCAAATCTTTCATTCCCAGAAATAAATCCGTTTTTATATCACATAAATTAGTAATTCTCTTAATTCGATCTTCCAATAACATTTCTACATGCAAACCTATCTCCAAAATTTAAACGAACAACTCCAATTTTATGGGTTTTTATTTATCTCTCAATTAATTATGATTATTGAATTGTCTAAGCATGGAAGAAGCATTTACTGCATAAAAATGTAAATTAAACCACTTGCCTTGATTCAATCTCTGATTTTGATGACGATTTGAAGAAGTTCCCTCTCTCTTTCTGCAGAATTCCTTTCTATCTCTCTCTCTCTCCAAGCTTTCTTCTCCAATGGCTATGGTGGCTAGGGTTTGTTTTTGGGAAAGAAATTAGAAACCTAATTCTAATAACCTACGTAGCCTATTGGGTTAACATGGGTTGGTTAGTGGCTTAGTGGGTCAAATCCACATCAGATATAATTTACTAATTTTCGTCACTTTTAATTCTCAAAAATACAAAATTACCAAATACCCTCTATGTTGCCGGTATGGCCTAAAAATACCCCGGGACCCAAACTAAACCCCCGGCTAGTGTTTTATGACTATCTCGACCCTTCCGGACGCGTTGGCGCACTCAAAACGACCATACGGTTAATAGAATTTAAATGCACTTTTGTAATTAAAATAATTATATACCATGACGCGACTGTCACACGCGTCTCAACAAAAATTTCCAAATTGCCGTATTTCAATCTCACGACAAATTTCATAATTTAATATTCATATATAATCATATATGCACATATAATCAAATACCAACTCGCATCTCGCTAGTATTTTAACCCGGATTAATTTCCAATTAATACGCATTTAATTTAATAAATCCCATAAATAAATATCACAAAAATACGGGGTATTACATACTTGCCCCCTAATAACTGAATTTCGTCCCGAAATTCGGAACTAGTAAGTACCTGGTAAGAACAACTCTGGATAATGTTCGCGCATCTCATCCTCGCGCTCCCATGTGGACTCCTCGACATTATGATGTCGCCACTGAACACGCACTAACGGAACGATCTTTGACCGCAGTTTTCGCTCACTTCGGTCCAAAATAGCAATCGGCCCCTCCTCGTAGGAGCTATCAAGTTGGAGATCGATGTCCTCCAAAGCAATATGAGAATGATCCAAATTGTCTCTAAGATATTTCCTTAGAGAGGAAATATGAAATACATCGTGAATCCGATGCAAATGCTCCGGTAGTCCAAGCCTATACGCAACCGGTCCAATCCGCTCAATAATAGGAAATGGTCCCACATATCTCGGTGCCAACTTCCCTTTCTTCCCGAATCGCATAATCCCCTTCATAGGAGATACTCTGAGCAAAACCTGGTCCCCCACTTGAAACTCTCTGAAGAACCTCTTCGCATCAGCATAGCTCTTCTGCCGATCCTGAGCTACCCGAATGCGACTCCGAATCAATTCTATCCTCGCCGAAGTATCCTGAATCACTTCCGGCCCAAGTAGTTTGTTGTCCCCCACCTCTAACCAACATGCTGGGGAACGACAAGGCCTACCGTACAACGCCTCAAATGGAGCCATGCCAATGGTGAACTGATAGGATTTGTTGTAAGCAAACTCTACCAGTGGAAGATACTGCTCCCATCCACCCTCGAAATCAATGATACTCATACGTAGCATGTCCTCCAACATCTAGTTTGTACGCTCCGTTTGCCCATCGGTCTGCGGGTGGTACGCCGTACTCAACCGCAATTCCGTGCCCATGGCCTCCTAAAAACTCTCCCAAAACCGTGAAACAAATATCTTGTCTCGGTCGGACACGATATTTAAGGGCACACCGTGAAGTCTCACTATCTCTGCAATAAAGAGCTGGGCATACTGTCCCGCAGTGTAGTCTGTCCTTACGGGTAGAAAATGAGCGACTTTGGTCAACCTGTCCACAATTACCCAAATGGAGTCGTGACCTCTCTATGACGTAGGCAACCCCGTGATAAAGTCCATGGATATGCTCTCCCACATCCACATCGGGACCTCTAACGGCTGTAGCAGTCCTGCCGGTCTCTGATGATCCACTTTTACTAGCTGACAAGTGGCGCATTTAGAAACAAACTCGGCAATATCTCTCTTCATCCCGCTCCACCAATACTGACGTCTCATGTCTTGGTACATTTTGTCCCCACCGGGATGTACCGCGAACCGTGAGCCGTGCGATTCGGCCATCACCTCGTGCCGTAATTCCTCCCCTTCCTGAACTACTAACCTCCCATTGAAGCGTAATCCCCTGTCTGAGCTAACGGTATAGGACTCGGCTCCCTCTGCTAGTAATCGAACTATCTGCTCCTGACAGAACGAGTCATCTGCTTGTGCTTTTACCACCCTCGTGACAATCTGCGACGTAACAGTCATTACCGACATGAATGATCGGGCCACTGCATCCTGGTGTTCCAATTCTTTCCACTTGGCCTTCCACACCTCTGCCACTTCATCTGCTGGCCTACGGCTCAACGCGTCTGCTACCACGTTAGCCTTCCCCGGGTGATACTGGATATCGAACTGGTAATCCTTCACAAACTCAAGCCACCTTCGCTGCCACATATTCAACTCCTTCTGCGTGAATAGGTACTGTAGGGACTTGTGGTCTGTGAACAACCGAAACTTCTCCCCCAAAAGATAATGTCTCCATATCCGAAGGGAAAATACAACTGCCGCCAACTCCAAGTCATGAGTGGGGTAATTCTTCTCGTGAGGCTTTAGCTTACGGGAAGCATAAGCTATGGCCTGACTCTCCTACTGCAATACACCTCCAAGTCCTTGTAAGGACGCATCGGTGTAGACTAGATACTCAACTACCGGTCTCGACAATGCTAACACAGGTGCTGAGGTCAACTTATCCTTCAACTCATCGAATGCCAATTGACAGGCATCACTCCAGATGAATGGCACACCCTTACGAGTCAGATGTGTCAAAGGACCTGCTATCTTCGCGAATCCCCGAATGAACCTCCTGTAGTATCCTGCTAGACCCAAGAAACTACGGATTTCCGTTGGTGTCGTGGGCTGTCCCCACTCCCTCACCGCGAATACTTTCCCCGGATCAACAGATATTCCCCGTTCGGAAATAATATGACCCAAAAACTGGACCTCCTTCAGCCAAAACCTGCATTTTTCATATTTTGCATACAACTCGTTCTGACGTAGTGTCTGCAAAACTTGCCTCAAATGCTCGGCGTGCTCCTCCTCTGTCTGGGAGTAAACCAGAATATCATCGATGAAGACAATGACAAACTGATCTAGGAAATCCCTGAACACTTTGTTCATCAAGTCCATAAAAACTGCTGGAGCGTTGGTCAAACCAAAAGGCATAACCCGAAATTCGTAAGAACCATATCTCGACAAGAACGCAGTCTTCGAGACATCCTCCTCCCTGATACGCAACTGATGGTATCCCGATCTCAAATCAATCTTTGAGAAGAAAGAAGTTCCTCTCAACTGGTCGAATAAGTCATCGATTCGAGGCAACGGATATTTATTCCGTATCGTGACCTTATTCAACTCTCGGTAGTCCACACACAATCTCAGTGAACCATCTCTCTTCTTTACGAACAACACAGGGGCACCCCACGGTGAAGTACTCCTCCGAATAAACCCCTGACCCAACAACTGCTCAATCTGATCCCGTAACTCCCTCATCTCAGCTGGAGCTATACGGTACGGTGCGCATGCTATGGGTCTCGTATCTGGCAATAAATCTATAACAAAGTCTATCTCTCGACTGGGGGGTAGGCCTGGTATCTCCTGAAACACATCCGAATACTCCCTGACAACCGAATATAAAGGAATCACAACCTCCTTAGAGGTATCCTCCTCTATGTAATACAAATGAGCAGTCGAACCTCCCTCTGGGTGAGGCATCGCCACTACAAACATCTCTTGCCCCGGAATGGCAAAAATAATGCTCCCGCTGAAGTAATCAATCATGGACCTATAGGCTACGAACCAATCCATACCGATAATCACATCGTGAACATGCATATCTAATACCAACATGTCTGCAGGTAATACCAAACCACCAACCTCTACCCCCACTCCCCGGCATATAAAGAAAATAAGTGACCCATTCCCCAATGGTGAGTCGACACACATCACTGTGCTCTCCGCTGTGGCTAACAACCCTAAAGCCTTCGCGAAATGTGTAGCCCCCGTATCAAACAATACCCGACCCATAGTGCCATGGATAGGAAACGTACCCTCAATCGCGGGCGGTGCCTGCGGAGCTGCTACCTGGTGGACGTTATAGACACGTCCATACTGTAACTGTCCCTGCTGCATAGGAACTGCTGGAATGGCTGGAAGAGCTGGCACCTGGGCTGGAGCTGGGAGGGCTGGTGGAAAAAGTGGCCTCTGTGGCTCATGTCGAGCACCCTGCTGCTGCTGCGGGGCCCTGCCCCTATCAAGACAGTCCTGGCGTTTATGGCCAGTCTTGCCACAAATAAAACACTTCCCCGAGAAGTTTCCCCCTCTCGATCCCTGCTTCCCCCGACCCTGGTGGCCGTTACCATTCCTCCACTGGCCCTGCTGAAACTGATGCTGACCATTCTGACCCTGCTAGTGCTGATGGCCGTTCGGACCCTGATGGCCCTGCCGGAAACCTCCCTGTTCGTGCCTGAAGTTTCCTGACCTGAACCTCTTGTGATCCTCCTGCTGGGTACCCTAATCACCCTGCCTCTGCCCCTGAACAGATTGTGCCCCACTGGCACCATTTCCTCTAGTCCTGCCCTGATGGCTGGACTCTCCCGATCGTCTGCCCTCAGTCATGTGAAAGCGATGATCCTGGCAATGGAGCAATGCAGCGTTAACCACATCAGAATAAGTGGCCAACGAAAGGTTCCCTAACAGATGCTGACGGATCCTCCATGTCAACCCGTCGGTGAATTTCTCAATCTTCTTCTTTTCTGTCGGTATCTCATCCGGAACGATATTCAACAGATTCGTGAACTCGGCCTCATACTCGGCTACGGTCTTACCCTCTTGCTTCAGATTCATCAGTTTCCTCCTCATTTCCGTATGAACAGCGGACGGAAAGTACTTGTGGTCAAACCGCACCCAAAAGTCCTGAATAATGAGAGTATCCCTCTCCTCCACGGTGGTAATAGACTCCCACCACTACAGTGCAGATCCAACTAGCTTGAAAGTGGCTAGCACCTGCTTCTGAACATACGTGCACTCATACATCCTCAAGTGCCTCTGCATATCCTTCCTCCACTGGCTCGAGACTACCACATCTGAGCTACCTGCAAACTCTGGCGGATGCGCTTTCTGAAAAGCGTCACGTACACGTTCCCAAGAAGACGGGAATGCATTTGCCTGTACTGGCGCGGCAACCGGCGCCTGAGGTGGTGCCTGCTGAACTACGGCAATTGCGGCATTTACCGCTTGGTCTACAATGGCTGCAACCTCAGTGGCGTTCATCATGCCCTGAACTGGAGCGGGCTGGGGTTTGGGCGTTGCATCCCTGGGAACTCGTCGTGCACGTCGTGGAGGCATCTGAAATAAGAATGAAGTTTATAAGTTCGCAGTTATAAACTTAAAATAGTTGAAGAACGTAGCATACACAAAAAGAGTACAATAGTCCTAAAATATAGGGCTCTATATCAAAGAAAACTTAGCAGAAACATAATAGCCGTACAGATCCTAAAGGACACTAGAACCTGATGCTCTGATACCACCTGTGAAACCCCGACTAATTAAATACCGGGTAGCTACTCCTTTATTAAATTAATTCAAAATGCCAAGTTGGTTCAGTTAATAGCATCATTATCGAAAACATTTTTAATAATTACTAACCACCTAGTATTTAAAAAGTAAGTGCTAAATTTTAAGTTAAGTCTGATTAACATGCAGTAAAAGATTTAAAGCAAGAATAATATCACCATTCACCATAACGAAATAATAGAATAACCATCACATGATATAAATAAATCCGGAGGAAAAACTCCTCACAACAAATCCCACAACTGAAATAAGTAACGAAATACTGAATACTGAATTAATACATGCCAAAGTCTGAAAAAACTGAAATGGAAATGTCTCTAATAGAATTTGGCAACATGCCCTACAACTGAAGAGTACTGAATAAGGAATCCAAATGATAGAAGCGTCTAAAAGAAAATCCCTGTAACTTCCACAAACAGCTACAGCTCGTCACCTGAATGAGTATCCTATGCATGGTGTCCTTGTGGCTGGGCACCTAAAATGATTTTACAAAAAAAATAGATTTGAAAGCAAACGGGTCAGAGCCCGAATGTGGAGATATTTTAAAAACCCGCAAGTGCTTTAAAAACATTTAAAACATTAAATGCAAAGTACATATTAGGACGTGCACTCACATGAAATTCTCACCTCTCGTCTAACTGTGCACTCCTAACGTAAGTACCCATCTAAAATGACACAAACTACTAGCTAAGTGACATCATATCTAGCTAGACTGTCATAGGTTCTACCCTTATTACTCGGTTCCCATTAACATAATAACGATCCCAATAAATAGGGGCTTAACGTAAATTCAGGTTCTCATAGAAAAGTAATACAACTCGTTATAGATTATCCCTTTTATGTTATTCCATAGTTATACACACAATACCATATGAAAGTTCCCATTTTACTAAGTGTATATTTTCCACAACCTGAATATACAATATAATACAATACAAGCACCCCAAGAACTAGCTGCGGTGCACGCATACTCTGCTATCCATCCCGGTACATCACGTACATAAGGATCACATATTCCGAATCTCTCAGGAATAGTTCACAGATAACAACATCACAAATAATGGAGGCGAACACAGTCACATCACATGGGTCACGCACATACCTGCGCTCCCACGATCAGCAGACTTATTAACATCCCAATAAGTCCTTCTCTGACCTATGTTCATCGAGGTAACCAATCTAAATCCGGGCAACACAAGGATTAGAGGGCCCTAAGAAAACGCAAACCTCCTGTGATAGCAAGTATGGTAGGTATGTCATACACATAAATCAATACATATACTAAGTACGCACACGTCTGAGTAGTCACCATAATATATTGGTACATATCTCATCTCGTACTGACATATAATACTACACTATTTATATGTTCCCGGTCAATATAATGAATTAGGCCGTCACTAGTTCTCGCATCGTAATAGACACTCACGTCCCACTTCACATTTACCCTTAGGTTCAAACTACACTTCTAGGTTTGTCCCCTCATTTTATCCCAAACATCCCAAATATAACAATTTCTCAACAAGGAAGGATTATCTCTACCTATACACAAGGTTACGGGGCACTCGGGATCAAAACAGGCTAAAAAGCCTAAACTGCCAACTCGTTCGAAGTCTCGTTCGAACGAGGCTGTTCGAACGAGACTTCGTTCAAACGAACTGAGTCTTCTAACGAGATCTTGTTCGAACGAAGTGGGCTTTCTAACGAGATCTCGTTCGAACGAACCCATCAAACGAACTTCACCCTCGTTAGAAGTCACTGGTCAACTCGTTAGAAGCTCGTTCGAACGAGGTCGTTCGAACGACCTGGGCAGGTCTTCTAACGAGCGACCAGATTCGAGCCCAGATTTTCTATATTCGTTTTTCACCAATTTCTACACATCAATCCTCAACCAAAATTCGTCCCAACAATGTTTTAAGGTCTCTAATCAATCGTAAACATATTAAAGTCACATACTAACTTGTTTTAAGGAATTAATTCATCCTCAACATCATTAAATCATCAAGTCTCATCACTTTTCCCCAAATTCTCAAGAACATAAACCCTAGAATTTCAAATCTTTCATTCCCAGAAATAAATCCGTTTTTATATCACATAAATTAGTAATTCTCTTAATTCGATCTTCCAATAACATTTCTACATGCAAACCTATCTCCAAAATTTAAACGAACAACTCCAATTTTATGGGTTTTTATTTATCTCTCAATTAATTATGATTATTGAATTGTCTAAGCATGGAAGAAGCATTTACTGCATAAAAATGTAAATTAAACCACTTGCCTTGATTCAATCTCTGATTTTGATGACGAATTGAAGAAGTTCCCTCTCTCTTTCTGCAGAATTCCTTTCTATCTCTCTCTCTCCAAGCTTTCTTCTCCAATGGCTATGGTGGCTAGGGTTTGTTTTTGGGAAAGAAATTAGAAACCTAATTCTAATAACCTACGTAGACTATTGGGATAACATGGGTTGGTTAGTGGCTTAGTGGGTCAAATCCACATCAGATATAATTTACTAATTTTCGTCACTTTTAATTCTCAAAAATACAAAATTACCAAAATACCCTTTATGTTGCCGGTATGGCCTAAAAATACCCCGGGACCCAAACTAAACCCCCGGCTAGTGTTTTATGACTATCTCGACCCTTCCGGACGCGTTGGCGCACTCAAAACGACCATACGGTTAATAGAATTTAAATTCACTTTTATAATTAAAATAATTATATACCATGACGCGACTGTCACACGCGTCTCAACAAAAATTTCTAAATTGCCGTATTTCAATCTCACGACAAATTTCATAATTCAATATTCATATATAATCATATATGCACATATAATCAAATACCAACTCGCATCTCGCTAGTATTTTAACCCGGATTAATTTCCAATTAATACGCATTTAATTTAATTAATCCCATAAATAAATATCACAAAAATACGGGGTATTACACATTTCCTCACCCATACGCCCTCTACTCCACAAGCCAAATTGCTCGAAATGATCCAATGGTGCACAATGAGTGTGCACCATTGTTGAATGTGCACGCTAACTCTCCATCTCTTTTTCCGAGGCGACAAACTGCTCGAAATGATCATTTTTTCCTGGTTGAGGGTTATAAAACTCAAAAAAGGAAAGCCAAATTGTAGTCCTAGGAATAAGGCAGGGAGTGTTGTTTAGTTCGAACTGGACATGTAGTAGATGGATTTTTTAGTGGGAAAACATTTAATATTTTTAACTTCTAAAATGTTTTATGACCTGAGATGACATGATTTACAATATGAATTTGTATTGGTTTAGTTTATTCAAAACCACTGAATTAACACAACGAGGATTGATATAAGAGGCTTTGATTTTTGTTTTCCAAAGCTGATTTGTAGGTCATGTGTGTGTAAAAAAATGCGTATTTGAGTGTTTTACATTATTTGCTACAGTGACGGATATTCTGGTCCAAGTAAGGGCAACAATTTTCACGTTTTATGCTTTACAACAAGTTACATTACATACTAGATGAAAACATGAACACCCATTGGTCTTAAATTTATATCCCCCATCTAATATCCTCGCACTAAAATTGTTCTTAAATTCACATATAAATTTTTAGCAAAGGAAATATGATTCGATTGAATTCAAAAAACGTGCAATGAAATATTTTCATATCTAAATCGATGATATACCCTTGTTCAACTCGTGTATATGTGCGTGATATGATAAATATCGATACATAATCAACATGAGTTGTTCTTAGATAAATACAATGGTTAAGAAAAGTCATTTATAAGAACGCAATACCTTTAGAAGTTTCTCTCCCAAGAATAGGGAAAAAGATACCATAATTTTTTTTACCAAAAGTTTGAATCATGATACACATTTCCTATACTCAAAATGTCATCAGAAAGAAAATGTTTAGTATTTTTTTTAAAATCATTCAAAACAAAGATGTTTTGGGATTTTCTTATAGGACTTAAAACAAAAAAAATCCTTTTGAAATTTTTTCTAATTAATAAATGCTTATAAAAGGACCAAAAACAATACTAAGCACATATACTACACTCTATTCAAAATTAAATCATAATGTAATAATGATGAATAGATCCTAACTTAGCACACACTCAAATCGTCTACGTGGCATCATTATGAGTCACAAGACCCTCTTCTTTCTCAACTTCCTTGAAAATCTTGAGACTCTTGATATGCTTTATCATATTTTTCCTCATCTTACTCTCAGTATCACTACCATGTTAATAGGCCATTCTTATAATATCACACACATTAATTTGTGAAGTCTTGAATAGGTGTTTCACTTATTGATGTAAATTTTCAATTGTTCCAAATCCTGAATTAAGAGAGATACAAATATCTTAGTATGAAAACAAAAATACATATGGCGACCCTTACTATGAAAATAGGTAGAAACATATGGTTGAGGATCACATTCTTATACACAATGATATTCTTTAGTGGAGGATGAGTGGGAATTTTATAGTGATGCTAAAATATGGGTTCATCTTAGATAATTTAGATGATGAAAAATAACTCAATAAAGTGCATGAACATGATCATCCCAGATCTAACACATATAGTAAATATAATAAAAGAAGAAGAAGAAGAGAGGAAAATAGATCAACATATAAATATAAGTGGTTCATCCCTTAGGCATACATTCACTATAAAGTAGAACTATTTATGAAAAATAATAATGAAAAACCACCGTGATTTTTGTGTTATATAAGGTTTATCTCTCTTTACAACTAATTTTGTAGAGTAATATTACAAATAAAGGTCACATGGGTTATAAGTGAGAGGATAAGTTTTTTTATACTTGGCTTTCGGTATAGTGTGCACCCCAAGTCACATGAGAAATACATATTTCGAGAGCCGTTAATATCATGTCATTTGTCATTTTATAACATGTATAAAAATCATGGCAATTCCCCTCACATGATATTATGGTCATTTTTTTTCTGATTAAGGCGAATAGTTATTAGAATACCCTTATAAGACTTTCTAACATTTTGGGTTGTTTAGTGAAAATGTCCAGCTTTAATTGGATGTGTGGGTGGTATAAAATCCGAGATAAAGCTCTGATACCAATTTGTAGGTGGTATAAAATTCGAGCTAAAGCTATGATACCAATTTGTAAAAAGGAGTGTGATATCGATTAATTAATGGATTCGCAAATTTCCAATTTTAAACTTATTTAACCACATGTCAATATTTGACCCAAATTAATTAAACCCTAAAACAAACATCTAGGTGAATAAATTAATCATGCCATCATAAAACAATCACAAATTGCTGGACACACTAATTTCAGGAAAAATCCCCCGAAAGGGCAAAGCCTTTTATTTCACTATGAACAGTAAATCACAACTTACAAAGTACACAATGAAATTCACAATGAATTTATCGCAGCAAACTCACATAGGCCGCAACTTTGAAATTAGTAATGAAATCCCTCAAGAGCCCACAAGAACCGCAACTCTGTCTCCAGTAAGGAACACCCTCAAGTCTTCCCAAATCATCACAGCTAACACTTCCCTTAAGAAATAATAAGTAAGCAGTAGAGATGTAGTCTCTACAAGAGAAACTTCAACAAGGTTGAATCTTGGTCTAACAAATGATTCAATAAAGTTTTTGGGATGATTTGTGAATAAAAAAAAAAAACAAATGTTTTGAAACCAAAAAGTGAGGACTAGAAATTCTGCAGATTGCAATTTCATTTTCGTCAAGAGTCTTAAATTAAAAATATTTACGCAGTGGGTATTTATAAAAACCTTGAGTCTGCAGGTCATTCGAATGACATCAGCAGGTCGTTTAAACAATATCTCATGTCGTTAGATCAATGAACGAACGACCAAAATAAAAATAAAATAGTATGCCTTTGTTAGATGCAAGATTCAAGCAACCTTTCGAATGACCGTTCGTGCGACATCTAATGTCGTTAGATGAATCGTTTGAATGACTTGTACCTGTCGTTCTAATGACATCCACTTGTCATTTTAACAACTGAAGCGTAAAAAAAATATTGTTTTAAAAATTCGCCTACAGGTCTTGAAAAAATAATTTTGCCTTAGAAAAATGTCTCAGCTCGTTAATAAAACATTAATGAACTTTAATGAAACATTAATGAACTTTAAACACAACCTTACCAAAATAAACCTTGTAAAGGTTTGTTGTTGAAGAATGTTGATATTCATATCGGTCTTCTTGAGCATATGAACTTGAACTTTCTTTCGACGGGTGCAACGTATACGACATACTCAATGTAAAACGGACTATGTAAAATATGTACTTACAAATTTACCCCTATGTCTATGCCAGTACAAACTAAAAACAATATGAATTATAAAATTACATATCCTATACAAATCTAATACCCTCTCATGAACCCAAAAGTGAAAAGGTACTAAAAATGCAAGTCTTCAAAAATCTCAAACTTTGACATCATCAAATCTCCAACATTTCTTTGTCATCATCAGGGTGTGCAAAAATAGTGATTTTCATTTGTACCTACACTCGTGAGACAAGAAACAAATACCTTCGTGACGTATCTGTGACACCCCGACTAATTAAATACCGGGTAGCTACTCCTTTATAAAATTAATTCAAAATGCCAAGTTGGCTCAGTTAATAGCATCACTGTCAAAAACATTTTTATTATTTCTAACCACCTAGTATTTAAAAAGCAAGTTGCCAAATTTTAATTTAAGTCTGATTAACATGCAACAAATGTAATGAAGAAATAAATAACACCATTCACCATGCTGAAGTAAAATGAATAACCATCACAAATAGAGTCAATAAAGTCTGGAGGAAACCCCTCACTACAATCCCATAACTGAAATAAATAACTGAACTGAAATAAAACATGCTAAAGTCTGAAAACTGAAATGTAAAAGATGCTCTAAATAGAAATGGGCAACATGCCCTACAACTGATAGATAGTTACTCTGGAAACCAAAAGATAGAAGCGTCTACATGCAAATCCCTGTAGCTTCCACAAGCAGCTACAGCTCGTCACCTGAATGAGTATCCTATGCTTGGTGTCCTTGTGGTTGGGCACCTAAAAATGGTTTTACAAAGAAAAAGAGATTTGAAAAGCAAACGGGTCAGAGCCCGAATGTGGAGTTATATTTTAAAAACCTGCAAGTGCTTTAAAAACATTTAAAACATTAAATGCAAGGTACATGTTAGGACGTACACTCACATGATATTCTCACCTCTCGTCTAACTGTGCACTCCTAACGTAAGTACCCATCTATAACGACCCATACTACTAGCTAACTGACAACATAACTAGCTAGACTGCCAAAGGTTCTACCCATATTACTCGGTTCATTTATCATAACAACGCTCGTAATTAAACAGAGGTTTAACGTAAACTCAATTACTAAATATGCCATTGATATAACTATCAGTTAACTCATTATGTATCTCGAAACAATACCGTAATATTTTTACAACATTAACATGAGGATTTCCATTAATATAATGTATATTATTCATCTCATAAATATACAATACAAGCACCCCGCAATCTAAGCTGTAGTGCACACATACTCTGCTATCCATCCCGGTACATCACGTACATAAGGATCACATATTCCGAATCCCTCAGGAATAGTTTACCGATAACAACATCACAAATAATGGAGGCGAACACAGTCACCATCACATGGGTCACGCACATACCTACGCTCCCATGGTCAGCGGACTTATTAATATCACAATAAGTCTTTCTATGACCTATGTTCATCAAGGTACCAGTCTATATCCCCCCCGTAGGCACACAAGGATTAGAGGGTCCTAAGCGAACGTAACCTCCCGTGATAGCAAGTATGGTAGGTATGTCATACACACAATCCATATAACAATACTAAGTAAACACACGTCTTAGTAATACCATATTTTAATCGTAGTACATATCGCATTCTCGTACTAACTATAATTATCACAATTCGTACTATTCCGGTTTGTAATTATACGCGCTATAATTCATCCTCACATCGTAGTAGACACTCACGTCTCAACCCAAATGGTTCATTGTATATAACTCTCGTATATAATTTACTCCTCTCAATAACCCAAAAGTCCCAAATCTAACCTCACATCAATAAAAGAAGGTCATCTATATCCTCGAACAAGTTTACGGGACTCCAAAAATCAAAACAGTCCAAAAAGGACCAAACTGTCAACTCGTTAGAAGTCTCGTTCGAACGAGGCTTCGAACGAGTTTGGACTGTCAGGTCGTTAGAAGTCTCGTTCGAACGAGATCCCAGTTCGTTCGAACGAACTGTCCCTTCTAACGATATCTCGTTCGAACGAGATATCGAATGAAATTCCTACTCGTTAGTAACGACTGGTCAACTCGTTAGAAGCTCGTTCGAACGAGCTCGTTCGAACGACCTGGGGGCTGCTTCTAACGAGATGCCAGTTTCGGCCCAAAAATTTCCAAAAGTCGTTTTTCACCATTTTTACTCCTCAAATCTTCTCCAAAATACGTCCCAATGATTGATTTAAGATATCTAAACAATTCTAAACACAAAATAACCACATCCTATCACGTTTTTATGGATTAACTCATCCTAATCATCCATCAAATTTGCAAATATTAAACTTTCCCCCCAAATTATTCATGAACAAGAACCCTAATTTATAAACCCTCAATTCATCAAATTAAATCCGTTTTTGTTTCACCCAATCATGTATAATCATCATATAATTTCGTCCCATACTATTCTACGTGCAAATGGTCCTCAATAATCAAATTCTAAGTCCAATTAACATGGGTTTTCATTTATCTTCCAAGAACAATTTGTAAAACATCAATTTCCTAACATGGAAAGAACATCCTTTGAAATTAAATATAGTTAAACCACTTGCCTTGTTTGATTCCGGATTTGGTGTGGATTCGGTGTAGAATTTCTGCAGAATTCCTCTCTCACTCTTCTTCTCCAAGCTTTCTTCTTCAAAAGGCTATGGTGGCTAGCGTTTGCTTTGGGGAAACTTATGAAAACCTAATTTAATAAACCTCCGTAGCTTGTTGGGTTAATAAGGGTTGGTTGGGTCAATTCCTTATCAGATTACAACTCTCAATTTTCGTCACTTTTAATTACCCAAAAATACCAAATTACTAAAATACCCTTTATGGTGCCGGAATGGCCTAAAAATACCCCGGGACCCAAACTATACCCCTGGCTAGTGTTTTCTGACTATCTCGACCCTTCCGGACGCCTTGGCGCACTCAAAACGACCATACCGATTATAGATTTTAAATTCACTTTTATTATCAAAATATTATACCGTGACGCGGCGGTCCCACGCGTCTCAACAAAATTTCTAAAATGCCGTATATAAATCTCACGACAAATTTTATAATACCAAATACATATATAATCATATATGCACATAATCAAATACCAATACGCATCTCATTAGTATTTACAACCCGGATTAATTTCCAATTAATACACATATAATTAATTAATCCCAAAAATAAATATAGCCAAAAGTACGGGGTATTACATACTTCCCCCCTAATAACTGAATTTCGTCCCGAAATTCGAAACTAGAAAGTACCTGCTAAAAATAGCTCTGGATAACGTTCGCGCATCTCATCCTCGCGCTCCCATGTGGACTCCTCGACATTGTGATGTCTCCACTGAACACGCACTAACAGAACTATCTTTGACCGCAGTTTCCTCTCGCTTCGGTCCAAAATAGCAATTGGCCCCTCCTCGTAGGAGCTATCCAGCTGGAGATCGATGTCCTCCATAGCAATGTGAGAATGAGCCAAATTATCTCTAAGGTATTTCCTTAGCGAGGAAATATGGAACACGTCGTGAATCCGATGCAAGTGCTCCGGTAGTCCAAGTCTATACGCAACCAGTCCGATCCGCTCAATAATAGGAAACGACCCCACATACCTCAGTGCCAACTTCCCCTTCTTCCCGAATCGCATAATCCCCTTCATTGGAGATACCCTGAGCAAAACCTGGTCCCCCACTTGGAATTCCCTGAAAAACCTCTTCGCATCAGCATAACTCTTTTGCCTGTCTTGAGCTACCCGAATGCGACTCCGAATCAACTCAATCCTTGCTGAAGTATCCTGAATAACTTCCGGCCCAAGCAGTTTGTTGTCCCCCACCTCCAACCAACATGCTGGGGAACGACAAGGCCTACCGTACAATGCCTCAAACGGAGCCATGCCAATCGTGAACTGATAGGAGTTGTTGTAAGCAAACTCCACCAGTGGAAGGTACTGCTCCCATCCACCCCCGAAGTCAATAATGCACATGCGTAGCATGTCCTCCAACATCTGATTGGTGCGCTCTGTCTGCCCATCGGTCTGCGGATGATAAGCCGTACTCAACCGCAATTTCGTGCCCATTGCCTCCTGGAAACTCTCCCAAAACCTCGAAACAAATATCTTGTCTCTGTCAGACACAATATTTAGGGGCACACCGTGAAGTCTCATAATCTCTGAAATGAAGAGCTGGGCATACTGTCCCATAGTGTAGTCAGTCCTTACGAGTAAGAAGTGAGCGACCTTGGACAACCTGTCCACAATTACCCAAACGGAGTCGTGACCCCTCTGCGACGTAGGCAACCCCGTGACAAAATCCATGGATACGCTCTCCCACATCCACACCGGAACCTCCAACGGCTGTAGCAATCCTGCTGGTCTCTGATGATCCACTTTTACAAGCTGACGAGTGGCGCATTTCGAGACAAACTCAGCGATATCTCTCTTCATACCGCTCCACCAATACTGGCGTCTCATGTCTTGGTACATTTTGTCCCCTCCGGGATGTACCGCGAACCGTGAGCCGTGCGACTCTGCCATCACATCGTGCCGCAATTCTTCCCCTTCCGGAACTACCAATCTCCCATTGAAGCGCAATCCCCCGTCTGAGATAACGGTATAGGACTCGTCTCCCTCTGCAAGTAATCGAACTATCTGCTCCTGACAGAACGAGTCATTAGCCTGTGCCCGTATTACTTTCGTTACAATCTGCGGTGTAACGGTCATCACAGACATGAAAGATCGGGCCACTGCATCCTGGTGTCCCAATTCCTTCCACTTAGCTTTCCACACCTCTGCCACCTCATCTGCTGGCCTGCGGCTCAACGCGTCTGCTACCACGTTAGCCTTACCCGGGTGGTACTGGATGTCGAACTAGTAGTCCTTCACAAATTCGAGCCACCTACGCTGCCGCATATTCAATTCCTTCTGCGTGAACAGATACTGTAGTGACTTGTGGTCCGTGAACAGCTGAAACTTCTCCCCCAAAAGATAGTGCCTCCAAATCCGTTAGGCAAATACCACTGCTGCCAACTCCAAATCATGCGTGGGGTAATTCTTCTCATGAGGCTTAAGCTTACGGGAAGCATAAGCTATGGCCTGTCTCTCCTGCTGCAATACACCTCCAAGCCCTTGCAAAGACGCATCGGTGTAAACCAAATACTCAACTCCCGGTCTCGGCAATGCTAACACTGGTGCTGAGGTCAACTTGTCCTTCAATTCATCGAATGCCAACTGACAGGCATCACTCCAGATGTATGGCACACCCTTACGAGTAAGATGTGTCAAAGGACCTGCTATCTCTGAGAAACCCCGAATAAACCTCCTGTAGTATCTTGCTAATCCCAAGAAACTACGAATCTCCGTTGGTGTCGTGGGCTGTCCCCACTCCCTCACCGCTGATACCTTTCCCGGATCGACAGATATTCCCTGGTCGGAAATAATGTGACCCAAGAACTGGACTTCCTTCAGCCAAAACCCGCACTTCTCATATTTTGCATACAGCTCGTTCTGACGAAGTGTCTGCAAAACCTGCCTCAAATGCTCGGCGTGCTCCTCCTCTGTCTGAGAGTAAACCAGAATATCATCAATGAAGACAATGACAAACTGGTCTAGGAAATCCCTGAACACTCTGTTCATCAAGTCCATAAACACTGCTGGAGCGTTGGTCAAACCGAAAGGCATAACCCGAAACTCGTAAGAACCATATCTCGACAAGAACGCAGTCTTCGAGACATCCTCCTCCCTGATAAGCAACTGATGGTATCCTGACCTCAAGTCAATCTTCGAGAAGAAAGAAGCTCCTCTCAACTGGTCGAATAAGTCATCGATTCGAGGCAACGGATACTTATTCCGTATCGTGACCTTATTCAACTCTCGGTAGTCCACACAATCTCAGTGAACCATCCCTCTTCTTCACAAACAAAACTGGAGCGCCCCAAGGTGAGGTACTCCTGCGAATAAAGCCCTCCCCTAACAGCTGCTGTATCTGATCCCGTAACTCTCGCATCTCAGCTGGAGCCATACGGTACGGTGTACGTGCTATAGGTCTCGTACCCGGTAGCAAATCAATAACGAAGTCTATCTCTCGACTGGGCGGTAAGCCTGGTATCTCCTGAAACACATCTGAATAATCCCTGACAACCGGGATCGAATCTAAAGGAATAACAACCTCCTTAGAGGTATCCTCCTCTATGTAATACAGATGAGCGGTCGATCCTCCCTCTGGGCGAGGCATCGCCACTACAAACATCTCTTACCCCGGAATGGCAAAAATAATGCTCCCGTTGAAGCAATCAATCATGGCCCTATATGCTACGAGCCAATCCATACCGATGATCACATCGTGAACATGCATGTCTATCACTAACATGTCTGCAGGCAATACCAAACCACCGATCTCTACCCCCACTCCCCGGCATATAAAGAAAATAAGTGACCCACTCCCCAATGGTGAGTCGACACACGTCACTGTGCTCTCTGCCGTCGCTAACAATCCTAAAGCTTTCGCGAAGTGTGTAGCTATGAAACAATGTGTAGCACCCATATCAAATAACACCCGACCCATAGTGCCATGGATAGGAAACGTACCCTCGATCGCGGGCGGTGCCTGTGGAACTGCAGCCTGGTGAACGTTGTAGACACGTCCATACTGTAGCTGCCCCTGTTGAGCTGGGACTGCTGGAATGGGTGGCAAAGCTGCCATCTGTGGCGGTGCGGGAAGAGCGGCGGGAAACATAGGTCTCTATGGCTCCTGGCGAACACCCTGCTGCTGCTGCTGTGGGGCCCTGCCCCTATCAGGACAATCCTACTTCTTATGGCCAGTCTTGCCACAAGTAAAGCACTTCCCTGGGAAGTTCCCTCCCCTCTGCCCCTGCTGTCCCTGGCCCTGGTGGACGTTACCATTCCTCCCTTGGCCCTGCTGGCCCTGATGGAACTGCTGCCCATTCTGCCCATTCTGCTGGCCCTGATGGCCGTTTGAGCCCTGATGGCCCTGGCGGAAACCTCCCTGTCCTTGCCTGTAGTTCCCTGACCGGAACCTCTTATTATCCCCCTGCTGGGTACCTTGCACAGTTTGTCTCTGCCCCTGCCCCGATTGTGCCCCGCTGGCACTATGTCCTCCAGTCCTGCCCTGATGGCTAGACTCCCCTGACCGCTTGCCCTCGGCCATATGAAAACGGTGGTCCTGGCAGTGTAATAATGCAGCGTTAACCACATCAGAATACGTGGCCAATGATAGGTTCCCTAGCAGATGTTGACGGATCCTCCAATTCAACCCATCAGTGAACTTCTCTATCTTCTTCTTCTCTGTTGGAATCTCGTCTGGAACGATATTCAACAGGTTAGTGAACTCGGCCTCATACTCGGCCACTGTCTTGCCCTCCTACTTCAAACTCATCAGCTTCCTCCTCATCTCTGTATGAACTGCGGACGAAAAGTACTTGCGGTCGAACCGCACCCAGAACTCCTGAATCGTGAGGGTATCCCTCTCCTCCGCGGTAATAATTGACTCCCACCACTGTAGTGCAGATCCCACTAGCTTGAAAGTAGCTAGCACCTGTTTCTGAACATCTGTGCACTCATGCATCCTCAAATGCCTCTGTATTTCCTTCCTCCATTGGCTCGAGACTACCACGTCTGAGCTACCTGCAAACTCCGGCGGGTGCGCTTTCTGAAAAGCATCTCGTACACGCTCCCAAGCAGACGGGAATGCATTAGCCTGTACTGGCGCGGCAACCGGCGCCTGAGGCGGTGCTTGCTGAATCATGGCAATCGCGGCATTTACCGCTTGGGCTACTATAGCAGCAACCTCAGCGGCGTTCATCATGCCCTGAACTGGAGCGGGCTGGGGTTCGGGCGTTGCATTCCTGGGAACTCGTTGTGCACGTCGTGGAGGCATCTGAAATAAGAACAAAGTTTATAAGTTCACGGTTTATAAACTTAAAATAGCTGAAGAACGAAGCACACAAAAAGAATACAACAGTCCTAAAATATAGGGCTCTATATCAAAGAAAACGTAGCAGAAACATAATAGCCGTACAGATCCTAAAGGACACTAGAACCCGATGCTCTGATACCACCTGTGACACCCCGACTAATTAAATACCGGGTAGCTACTCCTTTATAAAATTAATTCAAAATTCCAAGTTGGCTCAGTTAATAGCATCACTGTCGAAAACATTTTTATTATTTCTAACCACCTAGTATTCAAAAAGCAAGTTGCCAAATTTTAATTTAAGTCTGATTAACATGCAACAAATGTAATGAAGAAATAAATAACACCATTCACCATGCTGAAGTAAAATGAATAACCATCACAAATAGAGTCAATAAAGTCTGGAGGAAACCCCTCACTACAATCCCATAACTGAAATAAATAACTGAACTGAAATAACACATGCTAAAGTCTGAAAACTGAAATGTAAAAGATGCTCTAAATAGAAATGGGCAACATGCCCTACAACTGATAGATAGTGACTCTGGAAACCAAAAGATAGAAGCGTCTACATGCAAATCCCTGTAGCTTCCACAAGCAGCTACAGCTCGTCACCTGAATGAGTATCCTATGCTTGGTGTCCTTATGGCTGGGCACCTAAAAATGGTTTTACAAAGAAAAAGAGATTTGAAAAGAAAACGGGTCAGAGCCCGAATGTGGAGTTATATTTTAAAAACCTGCAAGTGCTTTAAAAACATTTAAAACATTAAATGCAAGGTACATGTTAGGACGTACACTCACATGATATTCTCACCTCTCGTCTAACTGTGCACTCCTAACGTAAGTACCCATCTATAACGACCCATACTACTAGCTAACTGACAACATAACTAGCTAGACTGCCAAAGGTTCTACCCATATTACTTGGTTCATTTATCATAACAACGTTCGTAATTAAACAGAGGTTTAACGTAAACTCAATTACTAAATATGCCATTGATATAACTATCAGTTAACTCATTATGTATCTCGAAACAATACCGTAATATTTTTACAACATTAACATGAGGATTTCCATTAATATAATGTATATTATTCATCTCATAAATATACAATACAAGCACCCCGCAATCTAAGCTGTAGTGCACACATACTCTGCTATCCATCCCGGTACATCACGTACATAAGGATCACATATTCCGAATCCCTCAGGAATAGTTTACCGATAACAACATCACAAATAATGGAGGCGAACACAGTCACCATCACATGGGTCACGCACATACCTACGCTCCCATGGTCAGCGGACTTATTAATATCACAATAAGTCTTTCTATGACCTATGTTCATCAAGGTACCAGTCTATATCCCCCCCGTAGGCACACAAGGATTAGAGGGTCCTAAGCGAACGTAACCTCCCGTGATAGCAAGTATGGTAGGTATGTCATACACACAATCCATATAACAATACTAAGTAAACACACGTCTTAGTAATACCATATTTTAATCGTAGTACATATCGCATTCTCGTACTAACTATAATTATCACAATTCGTACTATTCCGGTTTGTAATTATACGCGCTATAATTCATCCTCACATCGTAGTAGACACTCACGTCTCAACCCAAATGGTTCATTGTATATAACTCTAGTATATAATTTACTCCTCTCAATAACCCAAATGTCCCAAATCTAACCTCACATCAATAAAGGAAGGTCATCTATATCTTCGAACAAGTTTACGGGACTCCAAAAATCAAAACAGTCCAAAAAGGACCAAACTGTCAACTCGTTAGAAGTCTCGTTCGAACGAGGCTTCGAACGAGTTTGGACTGTCAGGTCGTTAGAAGTCTCGTTCGAACGAGGATGTTCGAACGAGATCCCAGTTCGTTCGAACGAACTGTCCCTTCTAACGATATCTCGTTCGAACGAGATATCGAACGAAATTCCTACTCGTTAGTAACGATTGGTCAACTCGTTAGAAGCTCGTTCGAACGAGCTCGTTCGAACGACCTGGGGGCTGCTTCTAACGAGATGCCAGTTTCGGCCCAGAATTTTCCAAAAGTCGTTTTTCACCATTTTTACTCCTCAAATCTTCTCCAAAATACGTCCCAATGATTGATTTAAGATATCTAAACAATTCTAAACAAAAAATAACCACACCCTATCACACTTTTATGGATTAACTCATCCTAATCATCCATCAAATTTGCAAATATTAAACTTTCCCCCCAAATTATTCATGAACAAGAACCCTAATTTATAAACCCTCAATTCATCAAATTAAATCCGTTTTTGTTTCACCCAATCATGTATAATCATCATATAATTTCATCCCATACTATTCTACGTGCAAATGGTCCTCAATAATCAAATTCTAAGTCCAATTAACATGGGTTTTCATTTATCTTCCAAGAACAATTTGTAAAACATCAATTTCCTAACATGGAAAGAACATCCTTTGAAATTAAACATAGTTAAACCACTTGCCTTGTTTGATTCCGGATTTGGTGTGGATTCGGTGTAGAATTTCTGCAGAATTCCTCTCTCACTCTTCTTCTCCAAGCTTTCTTCTCCAAAAGGCTATGGTGGCTAGGGTTTGCTTTGGGGAAACTTATGAAAACCTAATTTAATAAACCTCCGTAGCTTGTTGGGTTAATAAGGGTTGGTTGGGTCAATTCCTTATCAGATTACAACTCTCAATTTTCGTCACTTTTAATTACCCAAAAATACCAAATTACTAAAATACCCTTTATGGTGCCGGAATGGCCTAAAAATACCCCGGGACCCAAACTATACCCCCGGCTAGTGTTTTCTGACTATATCGACCCTTCCGGACGCGTTGGCGCACTCAAAACGACCATACGGATTATAGATTTTAAATTCACTTTTATTATCAAAATATTATACCGTGACGCGGCGGTCCCACGCGTCTCAACAAAATTTCTAAAATGCCGTATATAAATCTCACGACAAATTTTATAATACCAAATACATATATAATCATATATGCACATAATCAAATACCAATACGCATCTCATTAGTATTTACAACCCGGATTAATTTCCAATTAATACGCATATAATTAATTAATCCCAAAAATAAATATAGCCAAAAGTACGGGGTATTACATACTTCCCCCCTAATAACTGAATTTCGTCCCGAAATTAGAAACTAGAAAGTACCTGCTAAAAATAGCTCTGGATAACGTTCGCGCATCTCATCCTCGCGCTCCCATGTGGACTCCTCGACATTGTGATGTCGCCACTGAACACGCACTAACGGAACTATCTTTGACCGCAGTTTCCTCTCGCTTCGGTCCAAAATAGCAATTGGCCCCTCCTCGTAGGAGCTATCCGGCTGGAGATCGATGTCCTCCATAGCAATGTGAGAATGATCCAAATTATCTCTAAGGTATTTCCTTAGCGAGGAAATATGGAACACGTCGTGAATCCGATGCAAGTGCTCCGGTAGTCCAAGTCTATACGCAACCGGTCCGATCCGCTCAATAATAGGAAACGGCCCCACATACCTCAGTGCCAACTTCCCCTTCTTCCCGAATCGCATAATCCCCTTCATTGGAGATACCCTGAGCAAAACCTGGTCCCCCACTTGGAACTCCCTGAAAAACCTCTTCGCATCAGCATAACTCTTCTGCCTGTCTTGAGCTACCCGAATGCGACTCCGAATCAACTCAATCCTTGCCGAAGTATCCTGAATAACTTCCGGCCCAAGAAGTTTGTTGTCCCCCACCTCCAACCAACATGCTGGGGAACGACAAGGCTTACCGTACAATGCCTCAAACGGAGCCATGCCAATCGTGAACTGATAGGAGTTGTTGTAAGCAAACTCCACCAGTGGAAGGTACTGCTCCCATCCACCCCCGAAGTCAATAATGCACATGCGTAGCATGTCCTCCAACATCTGATTGGTGCGCTCTGTCTGCCCATCGATCTGCGGATGATAAGCCGTACTCAACCGCAATTCCGTGCCCATTGCCTCCTGGAAACTCTCCCAAAACCTCGAAATAAATATCTTGTCTCTGTCAGACACGATATTTAGGGGCACACCGTGAAGTCTCACAATCTCTGAAATGAAGAGCTGGGCATACTGTCCCATAGTGTAGTCAGTCCTTACGGGTAAGAAGTGAGCGACCTTGGACAACCTGTCCACAATTACCCAAACGGAGTCGTGACCCCTCTGCGACGTAGGCAACCCCGTGACAAAATCCATGGATATGCTCTCCCACATCCACACCGGAACCTCCAACGGCTGTAGCAATCCTGCTGGTCTCTGATGATCCACTTTTACAAGCTGACAAGTGGCGCATTTCGAGACAAACTTAGCGATATCTCTCTTCATACCGCTCCACCAATACTGGCGTCTCATGTCTTGGTACATTTTGTCCCCTCCGGGATGTACCGCGAACCGTGAGCCGTGCGACTCTGCCATCACATCGTGCCGCAATTCTTCCCCTTCCGGAACTACCAATCTCCCATTGAAGCGCAATCCCCCGTCTGAGCTAACGGTATAGGACTCGGCTCCCTCTGCAAGTAATCGAACTATCTGCTCCTGACAGAACGAGTCATTAGCCTGTGCCCGTATTACTTTCGTTACAATCTGCGGTGTAACGGTCATCACAGACATGAAAGATCGGGCCACTGCATCCTGGTGTCCCAATTCCTTCCACTTAGCTTTCCACACCTCTGCCACCTCATCTGCTGGCCTGCGGCTCAACGCGTCTGCTACCACGTTAGCCTTACCCGGGTGGTACTGGATGTCGAACTGGTAGTCCTTCACAAATTCGAGCCACCTACGCTGCCGCATATTCAATTCCTTCTGCGTGAACAGATACTGTAGTGACTTGTGGTCCGTGAACAGCTGAAACTTCTCCCCCAAAAGATAGTGCCTCCAAATCCGTAAGGCAAATACCACTGCTGCCAACTCCAAATCATGCGTGGGGTAATTCTTCTCATGAGGCTTAAGCTTACGGGAAGCATAAGCTATGGCCTGTCTCTCCTGCTGCAATACACCTCCAAGCCCTTGCAAAGACGCATCGGTGTAAACCAAATACTCAACTCCCGGTCTCGGCAATGCTAACACTGGTGCTGAGGTCAACTTGTCCTTCAATTCATCGAATGCCAACTTGACAGGCATCACTCCAGATGTATGGCACACCCTTACGAGTAAGATGTGTCAAAGGACTTGCTATCTCTGAGAAACCCCGAATAAACCTCCTGTAGTATCCTGCTAATCCCAAGAAACTATGAATCTCCGTTGGTGTCGTGGGCTGTCCCCACTCCCTCACCGCTGATACCTTTCCCGGATCGACAGATATTCCCTGGTCGGAAATAATGTGACCCAAGAACTGGACTTCCTTCAGCCAAAACTCGCACTTCTCATATTTTGCATACAACTCGTTCTGACGAAGTGTCTGCAAAACCTGCCTCAAATGCTCGGCGTGGTCCTCCTCTGTCTGAGGGTAAACCAGAATATCATCAATGAAGACAATGACAAACTGGTCTAGGAAATCCCTGAACACTCTGTTCATCAAGTCCATAAACACTGCTGGAGCGTTGGTCAAACCGAAAGGCATAACCCGAAACTCGTAAGAACCATATCTCGACAAGAACGCAGTCTTCGAGACATCCTCCTCCCTGATAAGCAACTGATGGTATCCTGACCTCAAGTCAATCTTCGAGAAGAAAGAAGCTCCTCTCAACTGGTCGAATAAGTCATCGATTCGAGGCAACGGATACTTATTCCGTATCGTGACCTTATTCAACTCTCGGTAGTCCACACACAATCTCAGTGAGCCATCCCTCTTCTTCACAAACAAAACTGGAGCGCCCCAAGGTGAGGTACTCCTGCGAATAAAGCCCTGTCCTAACAGCTGCTGTATCTGATCCCGTAACTCTCGCATCTCAGCTGGAGCCATACGGTACGGTCTACGTGCTATAGGTCTCGTACCCGGTAGCAAATCAATAACGAAGTCTATCTCTCGACTGGGCGGTAAGCCTGGTATCTCCTGAAACACATCTGAATACTCCCTGACAACCGGGATCGAATCTAAAGGAATAACAACCTCCTTAGAGGTATCCTCCTCTATGTAATACAGATGAGCGGTCGATCCTCCCTCTGGACGAGGCATCGCCACTACAAACATCTCTTGCCCCGGAATGGCAAAAATAATGCTCCCGTTGAAGCAATCAATCATGGCCCTATATGCTACGAGCCAATCCATACCGATGATCACATCGTGAACATGCATGTCTAACACTAACATGTCTGCAGGCAATACCAAACCACCGATCTCTACCCCCACTCCCCGGCATATAAAGAAAATAAGTGACCCACTCCCCAATGGTGAGTCGACACACGTCACTGTGCTCTCTGTCGTCGCTAATAATCCTAAAGCTTTCGCGAAGTGTGTAGCTATGAAATAATGTGTAGCACCCGTATCAAATAACACCCGACCCATAGTGCCATGGATAGGAAATGTACCCTCGATCGCGGGCGGTGCCTGTGGAACTGCAGCCTGGTGAACGTTGTAGACACGTCCATACTGTAGCTGCCCCTGCTGAGCTGGGACTGCTGGAATGGGTGGCAAAGCTGCCATCTGTGGCGGTGCGGGAAGAGCGGCGGAAAACATAGGTCTCTGTGGCTCCTGGCGAACACCCTGCTGCTGCTGCTGTGGGGCCCTGCCCCTATCAGGACAATCCTGCTTCTTATGGCCAGTCTTGCCACAAGTAAAGCACTTCCCTGGGAAGTTCCCTCCCCTCTGTCCCTGCTGTCCCCGGCCCTGGTGGCCGTTACCATTCCTCCCTTGGCCCTGCTGGCCCTGATGGAACTGCTGCCCATTCTTCCCCTGCTGGCCCTGATGGCCGTTTGAGCCCTGATGGCCCTGGCGGAAACCTCCCTGTCCTTGCCTGTAGTTCCCTGACCGGAACCTCTTATTATCCCCCTGCTGGGTACCCTGCTCAGTCTGTCTCTGCCCCTGCCCCGATTGTGCCCCGCTGGCACTATGTCCTCCAGTCCTGCCCTGATGGCTAGACTCCCCTGACCGCTTGCCCTCGGCCATATGAAAACGGTGGTCCTGGCAGTGTAATAATGCAGCGTTAACCACATCAGAATACGTGGCCAACGATAGGTTCCCTAGCAGATGTTGACGGATCCTCCAATTCAACCCATCAGTGAACTTCTCTATCTTCTTCTTCTCTGTTGGAATCTCGTCTGGAACGATATTCAACAGGTTAGTGAACTCGGCCTCATACTCGGCCACTGTCTTGCCCTCCTGCTTCAAACTCATCAGCTTCCTCCTCATCTCTGTATGAACTGCGGACGGAAAGTACTTGCGGTCGAACCGCACCCAGAACTCCTGAATCGTGAGGGTATCCCTCTCCTCCGCGGTGGTAATTGACTCCCACCACTGTAGTGCAGATCCCACTAGCTTGAAAGTAGCTAGCACCTGTTTCTGAACATCTGTGCACTCATGCATCCTCAAATGCCTCTGTATTTCCTTCCTCTATTGGCTCGAGACTACCACGTCTGAGCTACCTGCAAACTCCGACGGGTGCGCTTTCTGAAAAGCATCTCGTACACGCTCCCAAGCAGACGGGAATGCATTAGCCTGTACTGGCGCGGCAACCGGCGCCTGAGGCGGTGCCTGCTGAATCACGGCAATCGCGGCATTTACCGCTTGGGCTACTATAGCAGCAACCTCAGCGGCGTTCATCATGCCTTGAACTGGAGCGGGCTGGGGTTCGGGCGTTGCATTCCTGGGAACTCGTTGTGCACGTCGTGGAGGCATCTGAAATAAGAACAAAGTTGATAAGTTCACGGTTTATAAACTTAAAATAGCTGAAGAACGAAGCACACAAAAAGAATACAACAGTCCTAAAATATAGGGCTCTATATCAAAGAAAACGTAGCAGAAACATAATAACCGTACAGATCCTAAAGGACACTAGAACCCGATGCTCTGATACCACCTGTGACACCCCGACTAATTAAATACCGGGTAGCTACTCCTTTATAAAATTAATTCAAAATGCCAAGTTGGCTCAGTTAATAGCATCACTGTCGAAAACATTTTTATTATTTCTAACCACCTAGTATTTAAAAAGCAAGTTGCCAAATTTTAATTTAAGTCTGATTAACATGCAACAAATGTAATGAAGAAATAAATAACACCATTCACCATGCTGAAGTAAAATGAATAACCATCACAAATAGAGTCAATAAAGTCTGGAGGAAACCCCTCACTACAATCCCATAACTGAAATAAATAACTGAACTGAAATAAAACATGCTAAAGTCTGAAAACTGAAATGTAAAAGATGCTCTAAATAGAAATGGGCAACATGCCCTACAACTGATAGATAGTGACTCTGGAAACCAAAAGATAGAAGCGTCTACATGCAAATCCCTGTAGCTTCCACAAGCAGCTACAGCTCGTCACCTGAATGAGTATCCTATGCTTGGTGTCCTTGTGGCTGGGCCCCTAAAAATGGTTTTACAAAGAAAAAGAGATTTGAAAAGCAAACGGGTCAGAGCCCGAATGTGGAGTTATATTTTAAAAACCTGCAAGTGCTTTAAAAACATTTAAAACATTAAATGCAAGGTACATGTTAGGACGTACACTCACATGATATTCTCACCTCTCGTCTAACTGTGCACTCCTAACGTAAGTACCCATCTATAACGACCCATACTACTAGCTAACTGACAACATAACTAGCTAGACTGCCAAAGGTTCTACCCATATTACTCGGTTCATTTATCATAACAACGCTCGTAATTAAACAGAGGTTTAACGTAAACTCAATTACTAAATATGCTATTGATATAACTATCAGTTAACTCATTATGTATCTCGAAACAATACCGTAATATTTTTACAACATTAACATGAGGATTTCCATTAATATAATGTATATTATTCATCTCATAAATATACAATACAAGCACCCCGCAATCTAAGCTGTAGTGCACACATACTCTGCTATCCATCCCGGTACATCACGTACATAAGGATCACATATTCCGAATCCCTCAGGAATAGTTTACCGATAACAACATCACAAATAATGGAGGCGAACACAATCACCATCACATGGGTCACGCACATACCTACTCTCCCATGGTCAGCGGACTTATTAATATCACAATAAGTCTTTCTATGACCTATGTTCATCAAGGTACCAGTCTATATCCCCCCCGTAGGCACACAAGGATTAGAGGGTCCTAAGCGAACGTAACCTCCCGTGATAGCAAGTATGGTAGGTATGTCATACACACAATCCATATAACAATACTAAGTAAACACACGTCTTAGTAATACCATATTTTAATCGTAGTACATATCGCATTCTCGTACTAACTATAATTATCACAATTCGTACTATTCCGATTTGTAATTATACGCGCTATAATTCATCCTCACATCGTAGTAGACACTCACGTCTCAACCCAAATTGTTCATTGTATATAACTCTCGTATATAATTTACTCCTCTCAATAACCCAAAAGTCCCAAATCTAACCTCACATCAATAAAGGAAGGTCATCTATATCCTCGAACAAGTTTACGGGACTCCAAAAATCAAAACAGTCCAAAATGGACCAAACTGTCAACTCGTTAGAAGTCTCGTTCGAACGAGGCTTCGAACGAGTTTGGACTGTCAGGTCGTTAGAAGTCTCGTTCGAACGAGGATGTTCGAACGAGATCCCAGTTCGTTCGAACGAACTGTCCCTTCTAACGATATCTCGTTCGAACGAGATATCGAACGAAATTCCTACTCGTTAGTAACGACTGGTCAACTCGTTAGAAGCTCGTTCGAACGAGCTCGTTCGAACGACCTGGGGGCTGCTTCTAACGAGATGCCAGTTTCGGCCCAGAATTTTCCAAAAGTCGTTTTTCACCATTTTTACTCCTCAAATCTTCTCCAAAATACGTCCCAATGATTGATTTAAGATATCTAAACAATTCTAAACACAAAATAACCACACCCTATCACGTTTTTATGGATTAACTCATCCTAATCATCCATCAAATTTGCAAATATTAAACTTTCCCCCCAAATTATTCATGAACAAGAACCATAATTTATAAACCCTCAATTCATCAAATTAAATCCGTTTTTGTTTCACCCAATCATGTATAATCATCATATAATTTCGTCCCATACTATTCTACGTGCAAATGGTCCTCAATAATCAAATTCTAAGTCCAATTAACATGGGTTTTCATTTATCTTCCAAGAACAATTTGTAAAACATCAATTTCCTAACATGGAAAGAACATCCTTTGAAATTAAACATAGTTAAACCACTTGCCTTGTTTGATTCCGGATTTGGTGTGGATTCGGTGTAGAATTTCCAGATTTCCTCTCTCACTCTTCTTCTCCAAGCTTTCTTCTCCAAAAGGCTATGGTGGCTAGGGTTTGTTTTGGGGAAATTTATGAAAATCTAATTTAATAAACCTCCGTAGCTTGTTGGGTTAATAAGGGTTGGTTGTGTCAATTCCTTATCAGATTACAACTCTCAATTTTCGTCACTTTTAATTACCCAAAAATACCAAATTACTAAAATACCCTTTATGGTGCCGGAATGGCCTAAAAATACCCCGGGACCCAAACTATATCCCCGGCTAGTGTTTTCTGACTATCTCGACCCTTCCGGACGCGTTGGCGCACTCAAAACGACCATACGGATTATAGATTTTAAATTCACTTTTATTATCAAAATATTATACCGTGACGCGGCGGTCCCACGCGTCTCAACAAAATTTCTAAAATGCCGTGTATAAATCTCACGACAAATTTTATAATACCAAATACATATATAATCATATATGCACATAATCAAATACCAATACGCATCTCATTAGTATTTACAACCCGGATTAATTTCCAATTAATACGCATATAATTAATTAATCCCAAAAATAAATATAGCCAAAAGTACGGGGTATTACAATATCGAGTTTGAAATGAGATAAACATATAAATTAATCAAATATCAAATATCTCAAATCTTCCCCATGGTCCAAAATCTCACTCCCCCATAATTCATAATTTTTTCTCCCCCTTTTTATTTGTCCGAAATAGACAAGAAAAAGAATAAACCAAAATAAATACAGAGTCTCGTAACATGCAAATAATCACGAATAAATCAACTACGATCATGCAAGGAGAAATTCAAAAGCACTCACAAAGTCTTTTTGATTTTTAAAATTTTCAAGCAAAGAAAATATATAAAAACCATACACACCATGGATTTACACTAAGATAACTTAATCATGGGAACGTAATGAATGGGTGTGAACATATTCAATAGGCAAATCAACTCAAACATACATAACAAATGTGCATGATGAATATGGATACTCCTAAAGAATGAAGTTCACAATCATGCTTAGGTGTAAAAATTGTTGAATTTAAATGACATTGAGTTAATCAAATCAACAAATCAAATTCTAAAATGATTTCTACACCAATAACGTCTAAAACCATTTAATGCCTTTTTAAGACTTTGTCAGGATGTGCAAACCCGTTATATATTTCCAGCCAAACTTTCTCAAATATAAGATAATGATCATATAATGGCATTCAATTCTTTTCTTTTGAATGATCATATCAAACTAAACTAATTTGGCCTTGGCTACTTTTTTCAATGCCACACTTTTTTTGGCTCTTTTAAATTCTTTGGACCTTGGCTACTTTTTACAATGGCACACTTTTTTTTGGGTCCAATTTAAAGGGTGGCTTAATCGCAAAGGATATTATGATTACCTTTCATATCCCTTCCCCATTGTCACACACACACACACACACACACACACACACACACACACATATATATATATATATATATATATATATATTAAAACAAATTCCTCATGAGCAACGCTTCTTACATTCACTACTTTCATTTTCAAGTTTTATCGCATATGGTTCGTTTTAAAGACATGATTGAGATGGAAATACTTCGACTAATATGTGATAGACAAGTACAATAATAATAAAAATCCCTACAAGTGTGCATTAAATGAAATCATGAGTCAAACATGTAGAAAGTAATCTCAAATCTCATCTTAATAACTCCAAACATTATAAAGCACATGTATGAAATGATGTATTGCCTTAAAACACTATCGAATAGTCTCATGGATATGGAATGATGTCGTGACTTGGTCATCCTAAATGTCCATCCATAAATGGTGTAAAACAAAATACAAAAGTCTTTTTATCTTTTTCTAAAAAATTTATCAAAATAAAATCTTTTATTCTTTTTCAAAAAAATTTCAAAAAATAGAAAATCTTTTTGTATTTTTCAAAATTTTTCAAAAACAAAAAAAATTTGGTTTTTCAAAAAATATATCAAAAATGGAAAAGATAAATACAAAAGTGGTGCACACTAGAAATAGGTATAAAATAACATCATGAAAATCATCCTATGCTAGCAAACAAGTCTAAACCTCAACCGTTAGGTGCAGAGGAGTTTTCCAAAGGTGGTGACAACCTATGAAAAACATCCATACAATCATGTGAAGTTTTGACCAAAAACTTAACTTACTCTCGAATGTTTGCAAACTCTCTCAAAGTATCATCAGGAGCAGGCAAAGTATCATATATGGGTTCGTGTGTGGAAACATGTGGTAAAACTCTATGTGAGACACTACCCAACTTAAAACAAAATTCATTAAGGTGTCCTATCTTCTTACAATTGAAACAAACGTACATGGGTCTATGAAAACCTTTATCAAAATGTCTAGGACGCACTCTCCTATATAGAATGTGATGCCTAGGGGGGTTAGGTTGAGAACCATAACGATCCATAAAAAACTCGAGAATCGGCTCGGGTGCATCATTGAAAGTAGACACACCGTCTTGACTTATTCCTAATCTCTGAACATTACCCGAAGAGGGACCGAGGAGAATCTTTCCTACCTTCTTAGATGTATCTTATATTGTTAACTTTACCTCATATGCTCGTTTAACATCTCTCTAAAGTTCGACCACATGGGCTTCAAGTTCATTTTTTTCCCGACATACGACAATCAACTGCTCACTCCAAATAACCTTTACCTTCTCGAGTTGACTCGCCGACGTCTTAAATCCCCTCAAAATCTCTATTTATATTTCCAAATATAACATCTTAAGACCTTATTCCTTATTCAACTTCTTCATCTTTAAGGTCTCGCAGTATAAATCTCTAAACGGTTTTTGGAATTCACTTTCACCCTCACTCTCAAACACGCTCTCACACTCAGTCAAAATACTCAAATCATCATCGGGGATCTCACGTACACAAGGGTCCTCATCGTTGTGGGACAAAATATGTGTGCTTATGTGACTTGCCATAAAAGAGACACACATACCATGTGGTGACTCATCCACAGAATCATTCACCTCTTCCTCACTATCGCTAAGAGTGACTGGAATTATAATTTTCTTGCCCTTTCTCTTTATCCTAGTGGAGAACTCAAACGATTTATGTCCCTTGTCTTCACAGTCAAAACATCTCTCCTCTTCCTTTTTATCTTTATCTTTCTCATGGCTCTCTTTGGCATCTTATGTCTTTTTCTTTTTCTCAAAAATCCTTTTATTAAAAAAAATTTCTTTGGAAAATTTGAGAAACTTTTTAAATTTTTTAGCAAGCATGGCCACATCATCAAAATCAAACTCGACCTCAGACTCACAAACTTTCACTTTCATTTTCTTCTGTCTCTTGGACACTTCCTCACTTTTTCTAGACTGGGCATTAAGTGCTATCCCACTATCCTTAGGCTTGACAGTGTCAGTAAATATGTCAATTTCATATGTATGGAGGTCTCCTATGAGTTCTTCTAACATAATATTGCACAAATTTCCTAAGGAATTTAACACAGCGACTCTCGGGATAAAATGTTTAGGCAACGATCTCAAAATATTTTCAACTACTCATGCATCAGGAATATATTCATCAAGATTGAAACGAGTGTTGACAATATTAGATAGACGTGCATAAAACTCATCAAAACACTCAGATTCAGGCATGGTAATAGTTTCAAATTAAGCAGTTAAATTTTGTAATTTAGACTCTTTAATTACATTAGTGCCTTCATGGGTAAGTGACCAAGCATAAATTCTTCTGAATTTAGGCCCTTAAGTTAGTAATTTTGATATCTAGAACAATGTAATTGAATCAGTTTTACCGCATATCATTGCTAATAACTTCTTCTAACAAGTACCCTCAGTTTCATGTATTTCTTATTGATTTTACAGGAATTTAGTACAAGAAAAGAAAGAAATAAATCGGAAGAAAGGAAGAGAACAAAGGAAGATAAGCCAAAGGGCAAAAGTGTAAATTTACACCTGGATTTTGGATTGGAAGCCTAAAGGAAATTTTAAGATCCTTGTTTCATAAGAGCATCGGAAGAAACGACAGTCAAATCGGAGCTCGTGATCAAAAGTTATGACCAGTCAAAGATGGAAAGGAAAAGTCAAACTTGAAGATAATCGGGCCGATCTGATGGGATCCGGACCGATCCGAAATGTCACATTTCCAGTAGACCCCGGATTGATGCCGACTCGATGGAACGAAAACCGATCTGATAGCATTTGGACCAATCCGCCACTATAAAAAAAGAACCGATCCGGTGATTGAAAATCGAACCGATCCGATGGGAGATGGACCGGTCCGACGGTTAAAATTCCTGGCATTAATTGTGGAGCTCCAGAGGTGCATATCGTGGAGAATCTTGTACAGCTAATTGATATTAGCTATCAAATCGTGCTAAGTTGGTGCTATAAAAGGCCAAGCCCTATGTCATTCCAGGAGACTCGAATTAGAGAGAGATAGTCAGATTTTAGAGAGTTTTCTTAGTTTTTCATAACCCCTACTTTGTAAGTTTGAGGAATAAGGTGAATTCTGGATTCAATTTCATCTCTTTTCTCTATTGCTGATTACAAGTATCAAATTCCATTCTCTTAGTTAGTTTCAATTATGTTTTCAATTCAATTATCATTGATTTTGTAATTTCTGTTCTTACAATGTTTCTTAGATCCACAATTACCTGCATTGTTAAGAATTTGTTTTCTCATAAAACCATGTCTAGCTAAATTTTCAAGGGTTGGGGTACATGAACTCATTCCGAGGCAAATTACCCATGTAGAAAATAGGGGGTAAATTAAAATATTGACCGAATCGTGTATGGGAATTATCCAAACATAACCGATCTTTTAATCTCTCTTGCCCTAGGTACTTGGGATGTTTAAGAAGACTATACAAGTATAATTGTCCATTCACCGCTTTGTATTTGCCTTTGATTTCATATGATGCGAGCTAGTTCCCTCATATATGTAATGCTTAGGATCTATAAAGACTAGATTTAGTCAAAATTTCAATTTACAATTCTAGTATTCTAGACGGTAATTTATCAAGGTTTGAGGGATTGTACTCCACCCTATTTTCTCTCATTTTCAAATCTAAGTTCTTTACAATTCTCATTGTTTTGTGCACATTTTATTTCCTCACCAATTGGAAATAGAAACCCATCCGTCATCTTTTCTTTTCTTTGGAGAAATCATTTCAAGGATAAATAACTTTTCCTATATAATTCCTTATTGCCAATTTCTGATCCCTGTGGAAACGATCCCGACTTGTTGGATTATTACTAACGCGACAGGCTTGCACTGGAGCCTAGAAAGAACACATTTCTGAGACAAATTCTTAGTCGCATCAAGTTTTTGGCGCCGTTGCCGGGGATCGTCAATTGGTAATTCTTAGGAAAGTGATTTTAAAAAAAAATTGAAAAAAAAATTTCAATTTTCATCTCATCTCTTGTAAGATTACATGCAAAATCCACTTCTCACCTAAGTCCATGAAAATCCTATTGCCGAAGCTAGTTCTGAAAATTCGTACACCACCGATTCTCCACACTTTTGGGTTCCACCTCCTTCGCCTAATAATTTAATCACAAGTCACACTTTGAGTAACACACCGAGTGGAAGTTTTGAATCGTTTGGTAGCAATATGTCTATGCACGGTAGTGTTGGTGTTGGTGCTGGAGAGGAAGAGATACCTTATCTTCCAATGAAAGATCTTTTATTTTCGGAGCGAACTGTTACCCCTGGTTGCATTTTACTCCTGTATAATGCCGGTCAGTTCCATTTTCAGAATGGGATGATCCAAATTCTGCCTACATTTCATGGGATGGATTCTGAAAAACCATATCTCCATATTATAGAGTTCGAGGAAGCCTGTGAGACATTTGGTGACCAAACTTGCCCACAAGATGTTATCCGGTTGAAGCTTTTCCCTTTTTCTTTAAAGGATAAATCTAAGACTTGGCTATGGTCATTACCACCGAATTCTGTTTTATCCTGGCGAGATATGCAAACCAAGTTTCTCTCCAAGTTCTTCCCACAACACAAAACCAACTCTGTCAAAGCTCAAATACAAGCTTTTTGGTAAAATGAGAACGAAGCTTTTGACAAGTGTTGGGACAGATTTCAGGATTTAGTTAGTGCTTGCCCACATCATGGATTCGAAAAACATCATCTTATTTCATTTTTTCATCAAGGGCTTACTTTAGCATCTAAACAAGTTGTTCAGACAATGTGCGAAAGACCTTTTTGGGAGTTAAACTCGAGCGATGCTGAGGCTCATCTGAAATATGTAACGAAGACTACGCAACCATGGGATGATTCTGACCCCAATAGTCAAAACAAAAATCAACGAGTGTCGAACTCGTCTGCTGCGTCTGATATTTATCATTTGGACAAGGACACTTTGTTAGATCATAAATTTGACCAATTAGAAAAGAATTTCAGAGACATGCTTGAAGTTCGATTAAGAGAAGTAGCTGGACCCATGCAAGCAGGAAAAGAGAAGGTGTGTGCCATATGTACTGCTGGTCATTCTACCAAAGAATGTCCTTCCATCCCTGCATACAAGGCAATGTATACTGAGAAAGTAGAGGCGATAGGAGGGTTTTGCCGAAATTTTAATGTGCCACAAGGGAATACATACAATCAATCTTGGAGGAATCATCCTGGTTTCAACTATGGACAACCACAAGGTGGGATGGCTCCTAATCCACATGTGGCTTTGCCACCACCCCCTCCTCAATTTCAGTAAATGGCTCCTCCGATGCCAAACCTTATGCAGCCACCACCTCCTGGTCCTTATGTCACTCCACCTAGGAGATATCTTGAGGATAATCTGAATCAATTCATCTAATCTCAGAAAGAGAGCAATGCTAAGTATGATCGAATGTTCACAGAAATTCATACTAGCATCTCTAAGTTACAATCTGCATTAAATACTCAGGAGAAGGGTAAATTCCCAGCTTAAGGCCAAACACCCCCTCTTCAAGGGAAAACTACAGTTAGCTTTACTTCATCGAATTTGCCAAAACAATATCAAGCTGTCACTACTCTACGTAGTGGTCGCATAATTGATCTAGCGCCACTACCTCCCAAGGAATCTAAAGCTAAAGAAGCTTCAGAACCTTAGGAGACCTCCTTGCATATGGAAGATAAGGATGAAGGAGTTGAACCTGAAGTTGAAGTAAAACTGCCCACTGCTGCTCCATTTCCTCAACGCTTGGCACCACCCAAAAAGGGGGCTTCGCGTACTGAAGTGTTAGATGTTCTGAAGCAAGTGAAGTTGAACTTGCCATTTCTGGATGCTATCCAACAAATTCCAGCATATGCCAAAGTCATCAAAGATCTTTTGACTATCAAACGACGGCTTAAGGTGAAGAAGAATGTCTTTTTGGAACAAAATGTGAGCTCGATCCTTCTTAATGATCTTCCACCAAAATTCAAGGATCCTGGTGCACCTACAATTTCATGTGTTATAGGAGAGAGTAGAGTTGAAAAAGCTTTGCTTGATTTAGGTGCGAGTGTGAACATCCTTCCATATTCTATCTATAAGCAGCTTGATTTAGGTGATCTTAAACCTACCTGAATCACTCTACAGTTAGCGGATCAAACAGTGAAAGTGCCTCGTGGGGTTATGGAGGACGTGATAGTTCAAGTGGACACATTCTACTTCCTGATTGATTTTGTCATTTGGGACATGGAGCCCTCCCCACATTCGAGTAATCATGTTCCCATAATTTTGGGCCGTCCTTTTTTAGCTACTGTTAATGCTTTGATCAATACACGTAATGGACAAATGCAACTCACTTTTGGAAACATGACTCTCGAGACCAATATTTTCAATGTTGCTAACCAAATGGGTGATGAGGATGAAATTCATGAGGTTGACCTTATTGAAGAGGTGGTGGATGAGCATATTGAGAGGATCATAGGTGGTGATGCACTGGAAGTTTGTTTGGTGCAAGGTGTTGGGAATAAGATTTCTTATACTGAGTTTGAGCGTGAAGTGGAAGAGTTGGGAGTTTAGTTGCATGAAGAAGTGAGTTTTGAGAAGTTGAGAGATGTTGACTGGATTTCTAGATTTGAGGAATTACCCCCGAGGGAGTCAATCATGATCCCCTCCGAAGATAGATTTCCTAGTCTTGAGTTAAAGAAACTACCCTCTCATGTAAAATATGCTTTTCTAGGAGAAGATGATACATTTCCTGTTGTTGTTGTTGTTGTTGTTGTTGTTGTTGTTGTTGTTGTTGTTGTTGTTGTTGTTGTTGTTGTTTCTTCCAGTTTAAAAAAAAGAGAAAGAGGACATGTTGTTGAATGTGTTGAGGAAGCATAGAAGTGTGTTTGGTTGGACTATAGCAGATTTGAAAGGTATAAGTCCCTTGATTTGTACCCATAAAATCCATCTCGAGGAGGAGGTGAAGCCCTCACGAGAGATGCAAAGGCGACTGAACCCAACCATGAAAAATGTAGTTCGAGCGGAAATCATCAAATTGTTAGATGCTGGGATTATCTATCCCATTTTCGATAGTAAATGGGTGAGCCCAATTGAGGTCGTTCCAAAGAAGTCGGGTATGACTGTGGTTGAAAATGCTAAAGGAGAATTAATACCTCAACGCACCACCACCGGGTGGCGTGTTTGCATTGATTATCGAAAGCTCAATGCCGAAACAAGAAAAGACCATTTTCCCTTGCCGTTTATCGACCAAGTGATTGAACGAGTAGCGGGCCATCCTTACTATTTCTTCCTAGATGGGTATTCTGGATATAATCAGATTGAAGTGGATGTACTTGATCAAGAAAAGACGACTTTTACATATCCATTTGGTACGTTTGCCTACAAACGTATGCCTTTTGAGTTATGTAATGCGCCAGCAACCTTTCAAAGGTGCATGTTGAGTCTCTTTAGAGACATGATCGAAAAAGGTCTTGAGGTGTTCATGGACGATTTCAGCGTTTTCGATCCATCTTTCGACCAATGTTGAACTAATCTTGAAAAAGTCTTATTCCGGTGTGTGGAAAAGGCCTTAGTCCTCAATTAGGAAAAATGTCATTTTATGGTCACTGAGGACGTAGTTCTAGGCCACTTAGTCTCATCTAGGGGAATTGAGGTTGATCGAGCAAAAATAGAAGTAATAGTTGAGTTACCCCCGCTTAAATCACTTAAAGATATGAGGTCCTTTTTAGGCCATATTGAATTTTACAGGAGATTTATCAAAGACTTTAGCGCCATCTTAGACCCTTGAGTAATCTTCTCATGAAGGACACTCCGTTTGAATGGAATAACACATGTCAATAAGCTTTTGATAAACTCAAAAGCATGCTCATTTCTGCTCCTATCATGCAAGCTCCCGATTGGTCACTCCCATTTGAGCTTATGTGTGATGCAAGTGATTACACGATTGGGGCTGTTCTTGGACAAAGAAAAGATAAGAAAGCTCATGTTATTTACTATGCTAGTAGGACATTATCTAGCCCCCAGCTTAACTACTTCACCGCGGAGAAAGAATTACTAGCAGTCGTTTTTGCTCTCGATAAATTGCGCTCTTACATTGTTGGGTCGCCCATCATTTGTTTCACTGATCACTCGGCCCTTAAATATCTTCTGACCAAGAAAGATGCCAAACCGCGCCTAATAGGGTGGATCCTACTCCTACAAGAGTTTAATCTCTCTATTCAAGATAAGAAAGGAGTAGAAAACGTCGTTTCTGACCATCTGTCACGCCTCTCGTCCAACGTACCTATTGATCCCATCCCCATAGACGAGTATTTTTTGGATGAAAATTTATTTGCTACTTCTTCTCTTCCTTGGTTTTGCGAATATAGTAAATTACCTTGTCACTGGAGTCGTTCCCTCCAATTGGACTCCGCAAGAGAGAAGAAAATTCATTACCTAGTCATGCATGTTCTTTTATGATGATCCATATTTGTTTAAGTATTGTGCTGATCAAATTATCCGGAGATGTGTACCTGATGAAGAAATTCAAGGGGTAATTAGATTTTGTCATACGGAAGCATGTGGAGGTCATTTTTCCAAAAATAAAACTGCTGCAAAAATCCTGCAAAGTGATCTCTATTGGCCCACAATCTTTCGAGATGTGAATACATTTTGCAAATCATGTGATAGATGCCAAAGAATGGGAGTTATTACTCGCTGTGACATGATGCCATTGACCCCCATATTGGTTTTAGAGTTTTGTTTGATTGCTGGGGTATTGACTTCATGGGGACTTTTCCACCCTCTTTTGGTTTTCTATACATCCTCGTCGCAGTAGACTACGTCTCGAAGTGAGTAGAGGCCATAGATACAAGGACGAATGACAATAAGGTGGTGATAAAGTTCATACAAGAACACATACTTTCTCGATTCGGAGTTCCTAAGGCTATCGTTAGTGATAATGTCACTTATTTTTGCAATAGGCCGATGGAAAATCTAATGCGAAAGTATGGGGTCGTCCATAAAGTTGGAACGACTTATCACCCTCAATCGAATGGCCAAGCCAAGTTAGCTAATCATGAAATTAAGCATATCTTGGAAAAGTCAGTCGAACCTAACCGAAAAGATTGGTCCATCCGATTGAATGATGCACTCTGGGCTTATCGAACTGCATACAAAAATCCCCTTGGGATGTCCCCATTTCGTTTTGTATATGGAAAACCTTGTCATCTTACAGTAGAAATTGAACACAAAGCGTATTGGGCTATCAAAAGGGTGAATTTTAATATGGAAAAATTTGGTGAAACACGTAAACTTCAGTTGAACGAGTTAGAAGAAATACGCAATGATGCGTATAAAAGTGCTAAAATCTCAAAATAATGAATGAAACGAGCTCACGACAGAATCTTTCGATGTAAGGAGTTTCATTCGGGCCTGAAAGTACTTCTCTACAACTCGAGGTTACACTTGTTTATCAAAAAATTGCGGTCACGATGGTTAGGTCCATTCATTGTGAAGGAAGTATTTCCCCATGGAGTTGTTGAACTAGAGGATCAAAAAGGGGGAAACACATTTAAAGTTAACGGACACCGTCTCAAGCCATATTTGAAAGCGGTTGTCATGGAAGCCGACACAATCTGGTTGTCGGACCCCATTTATGGGGATTGACTGAGCAAGTAAGGTGAGGTCGTCGCACCCCCGACGTGTATGGGGTGAATGTTGTGTATAGTAGTCATAGGATGGTAGGTTAGTTAATAAGTTGTGTGTCACAATCAGAAGTGGGAATTGAATATAGGTCTCGGGTGCATTTTGGGTTTCGATGCGAGTTTTGAGGTCCAATTGCATTGGAGGAGATGTTGAAGTAGAGAATCAAGATGTAAATGACCATTGAAGTAAAGAAGGAGAAGTAGGCATTTCACCATACCAGATCAGTTCGGCCCTATAAAAAAGGAACCGATCCGGCCTAAAAAAGAAATAAATAAAAAAGGAAATCGGATCGGTCCGGTCTGAATCCGGATCGATCCGATCATCTGCAGTCTCACACCACCATCTCCACTTTCCTCTCTCAATTTCTATCTAATTCTTCCATTACCATGGCTGCTCCCAAGAAATATAATTTCGTTGACGTCCTGCTCGATGGCAATGACGAATATCGTTCATGCCGTGAGGCAAATTGGTGCCGTCATTTTTTCGGTCCTCGACGCAAAATCCACATTGAGCGCCAAGTGCTTTGGGATCAGCTGCCTAATTCTATCACTGGGATGATCATGTCCCGAGGCTGGTGTAGATTTTTCAATGAACCATACGAGGCTGTATGGGAGAATGATGTTCATCAGTTTTACGGTTCGCTCGTTCGTACCGCAGATTTCAAATCTCAAGCCTTTGTCGACTCGACATCGATACCGTTCTCGCTTTAAATTCTAGCCCGTAAACTCGAATCTAAAGGTGTGATAACTCCAGCCCAATTTACCTATCCCAGCCATGATCCAGCAGTTTCTAAAGACGTTTGCATGTCCCACATCGCACCGGGTTCGGTTTGGAATACCAAAACTTATCCCGTAGGTCGATTACCCGATAAGGCACGTATCACTTTTCACATCGTTTGTGCTAACCTCTTGTAAACTTCCAATGATTCTGCTATGTGCCCGCGTCAAGATACTATGGTATATCACATGTTTGACCATGCCACTGTTATCAATTTGGCCCGCACGTTTTACAATGATATCATTTGTGCAGTGCTGGACAAAAAGGGTCGGGCCCCTCTTTCTTATGGCCGTCTCATTACTTCCTTTCTTAAGGATGTCGGCATTATTCTCCCTCAATATCTTATCAACTTACCCAAGTCTCTTGGGCAAGAATCTCGCACCCGAAGTGACAAGCAAATCCAGCTGATCCGTTCGCGTCGCGATAACAGTGATACCTCGGGTGATGAGGCTACTGCAGAGGATGTTTCTGCTGAAGATGTGGAGATGCAAGAAGATGAGGAGGAGGAGTATGATGAAACTGGTGATCCGGATTATGTTCCGGTTGGTACGGGTCTGACCGAGCACGTTGTTTCTCTTGAGACGCGTTTTGACAGGTTTATGTCATCCTACCAACGGGACATGAGTTTGGTACTGCGTATGCAGGCTGATCTATACCGCCTCCAGTTGGGTCCTGATGCCCCCTTCCTGCTTATTTCTATGACCCTTATGACCCTGCTGCCCCCGAAACCTCCCACCACCCACCCGCCCCGTAGACTCCTCGTAGGCCCCCTGTCAGCCCCTTCTGGTTATGTTATGTTAGTTTGTGGTGTCATGTTTTTATTTTATCTTTTGTTTTCACAGCCATGTTGTACTATACAGTTTTCTTTTGGTATTTGCTAGTTTTATTTCTCGCACTCTTATTTTGTCTTCTTTAGCTTTCTCGTCCTTTTGATTGTGGACAATGCAAAAGACTAAGCTAGGGGGGATGATAAGTGCGTATTCATAAAACTTCGCATATATATATAAAAAAAAGCCAAAAATATTTTTGATCAAAATAAATAAAAATTGGAATTTAAATTTTTCAAAAATATCACCTTTGTTTTATTTAAATTCTCAAATTGTAAAAATCAAAATGCACTAAGCCAAAATTGACCGAAGATGGAAATTGAAAGAAAATTGACGACTTAACGAATAAGTGTGGAGATTGATCAAATCCGGTGAGATTTTGAGCCTTTCAAATTTGTATGAGTTTTTAAATCAATCCGAGTTTATGATTAACTCAAAGTTCTTTTTAGCGTTTTAATAAGTCGTTGATGATCTCAATCCTTTGTTTTGATCGGTTATGGGAAATGTGTGAAATGTTGTCTCGAAATTCGTGCTAAATATATCTCTAAACTTAATTAATCTCGAGATGCATATGGTAATGTGATTAGAAATTTGGACTATGAAGTAGGCCCTCTTTTGTTTAACCCAAAAAGATTAGCCATAAAAAAGTTGTGAAAAAAAAAATTATCCCTTTGCAACCCACTTTGAGCCTAATAAAATATTTCCCTGTCGTTTGATAACCCGAAAACCCAAATATCCCGGAATTGCGAAAAATTAGAAATTCAGCAAGTAAGTCCGAAAAGTGCAACAAAAAGGGGCAAGAAAAGAAAAATAGCAAGAAAAAAAATGAAAAAAATGAAAAGAGAAAAATGAGAAAATGCCCGAAAAAAAGCACTAATGGACGTCATAAGGATATTTTCCAATTCTGAACATTCCGTCTATTCCCAATTTTATCCTTTACACTTTTTAACCTGAAAAGTCCTAACCGAGTTCGAATGGAAAAATTAATTACTTCATGGAGAGATAAGATATGAAAAGATAATACAAGAGATTAAAATGGTGTGATTAAGAGATGATGTTTCCCGTTTCCTAATAACTGTATTCCGATGATGAGATCTTTTCACCATATATTTCCTTCTTTTCAATTTTGTATGCGTGAATTTGTGTCCATTATATTTACTCTTTATATCATGCATACCGAGAGAAAACAACCACAATCCAAGTGATTCGTTTGTGAGTGCATTCGTAAGAATTTGAATCAAAACGAATTTTCGAAAAGTAACGTAATGCTCAATCGGTGGAAATTTGAGGTTAAATTTTTGGATTTGCACACACACACACTATGGTTTGAGACATTGGAATATGAATTTATGGTGATTATTTTTCGAAAAGTATAAATATTATAATTTTTAAGTATTTTGATATTTATTTGAGTCAATAAAGAATTTTGTGGGTGTATTCACTGCAAACCCTCACGAGACAAAACTCGTCCTACTAGGGTAACCTAGGGGTTTAAAGGCTTGTTGCATATGCTCAATGCAATCGCTTGCCTGCGAAAGTGGAATTTAATTTTAATAAAGGAATTCTCAAGAAAAAAACTTTGAGTAGTTTCATTTACATTGCCTGGGACGTGCAAAGTTCTAAGTTAGGGGGATTTGACCAAGCATAAATTCTTCTGAATTTAGGCCCTTAAGTTAGTAATTTTGATATCTAGAACAATGTAATTGAATAAGTTTTACCCTATACCATTGCTAATGACTTCTTCTAACAAGTACCCCGAGTTTCGTGTATTTCTTATTGATTTTACAGGAATTTAGTACAAGAAAAGAAAGAAATAAATCGGAAGATAGGAAGAGAACAAAGGAAGATAAGTCAAAGGGCAAAAGCGTAAATTTACACATGGATTTTTGATTCGAAGCCTAAAGGAAATTTGAAGATCCTTATTTCACAAGAGCATCAAAAGAAACAACAGTCAAATCGAAGCTCGTGATCAAAAGTTATGGCCAGTCAAAGATGGAAAGGAAAAGTCAAACTTGAAGATAATCGGACCGATCCAATGGGATCCGGACCGATTCGAAATGTCACATTTCTAGTAGACCCCAGATTGATGCCGAACCGATGGAACGAAAACCGATCCGATAGCATTTAGACCGATCCGCCACTATAAAAAAAGAACCGATTCGGTGATTGAAAATCGAACCGATCCGATGGGAGACGGACCGATCCGACGGTTAAAATTCCTGGCATTAATTATAGAGCTCCAGAGATGCATATCGTGGAGAATCTTCTACAGCTAATCAATATTAGCTGTCAAATCGTGCTGAGTTGGTTCTATAAAAGGCCAAGCCCTATGTCATTCCTGGAGAGTCGAATTAGAGAGAGATAGTCAAATTTTAGAGAGTTTTCTTAGTTTTTCATAAACCCTAGCTTGTAAGTTTGAGGAATAAGGAGAATTCTGGAGTCAATTTCATCTCTTTTCTCTATTGCTGATTACAAGTATCAAATTCCATTCTCTTAGTTAGTTTCAATTATGTTTTCAATTCAATTATCATTGATTTTGTAATTTCTGTTCTTACAATGTTTCTTAGATCCACAATTACCTGCATTGTTATGAATTTGTTTTCTCATAAAACCATGTCTAGCTAAATTTTCAAGGGTTGGGGTACATGAACTCATTCTAAGGCAAATTACCCATGTATAAAATAGGGGGTAAATTAAAATATTGACCGAATCGTGTATGGGAATTATCCAAACATAACCGATCTTTTAATCTCTCTTGCCCTAGGTACTTGGGATGTTTAAGAAGACTATACAAGTATAATTGTCCATTCACCGCTTTGTATTTGCCTTTGATTTCATATGATGCGAGCTAGTTCCCTCATATATGTAATGCTTAGGATCTATAAAGACTGGATTTAGTCAAAATTTCAATTTACAATTCTAGTATTCTATACGGTAATTTATCAAGGTTTGAGGGATTGTACTCCACCCTATTTTCTCTCATTTTCAAATCTAAGTTCTTTACAATTCTCATTGTTTTGTGCACATTTTATTTCCTCACCAATTGGAAACAGAAACCCATCCGTCATCTTTTCTTTTCTTTGGAGAAATCATTTCAAGGATAAATAACTTTTCCTATATAATTCCTTATTGCCAATTTCTGATCCCTGTGGAAACGATCCCGACTTGTTGGATTATTACTAACGCGTCAGGCTTGCACTGGAGCCTAGAAAGAACACACTTCTGAGACAAATTCTTAGACGCATCAGTAAGTTTTTGAATATCCCATGCTTTTTTTTATGTGGTAGTCGTCATGATGAGTCAGAACTCCTCAGGTGTGATGGCTCCTGAAATTTCACTTAGCCCATGAGAATTGTATGCGATCCATTTAAATTCATACTCAGTCCAGTCTAGCACATGTTTAAGATTTGTCACATTATCAATGGTGATAGTGGGAGGAGTCTACCCTCTTTCACAAGCAAATCAAACACGTTCATCGATTGCTTTTAAGGAAGATTTCATGCGGGCTTTCCAATAGACATAATTAGTCCCGTTAAAAACTGACAACCAATTATACAAGTTATCCACCGGAAAAATTGCAAAAAATTTCAAAATCAGATTTAAAAAAGGATCGATATCCCCAAAATTTTGAGAAAAAAGGATCTCACGAAAATTTAGTGAAACCAGCTCTAATACCAATTTGTCGACGCGAGAAGTCAAAAGATATCGGACAAAAAAAATCAGGATCATGCGATAAATTATCGCAACCTGCTCTGATATCAATTTATAGATGGTATAAAATCCAAGCTAAATCTATGATACCAATTTGTAGGTGGTATAAAATCCGAGCTAAAGCTCTAACACCAATTTGTAAAAAGTTGTGTGATATTGATTACTTAATTGATTCGTAAATTTTCAATTTTAAACTTATTTAACTAGATGTCAATATTTGATCCAAATTAATTAAATCCTAAACCCTAAACCATACATCTAGGTGATTAAATTAATTATGCCATCATAAAACAATCATAAATTGCTGGACACACTAATTTTAGGAAAAATCCCCCGAAAGGGAAAACATTTTATTTCAATATGAATAGTAAATCGCAACTTACAAAGTACACAGTGAATTGTACAATGAATTTATCACAGCAAATTCACATAGGTCACAACCTTGAAATCATCAATGAACTCCCTCAAGAGCCCACGATAACCGCAACTCTGTCTCCAATAAGGAACACCTTCAAGTCTTCTCAAGTGATCGCAATCGTGAGCCAACACTTCCCTTAAGAAATACCAAATTAGTAGTAGAGATGTAGTCTCTACAATAGAAACTTCAACAAGGTGGAATCTTGGGCTCATAAATGATTCACTAAAGTATTTGGGATGATTTATGAATAAAAAAATAAAGGTTTTGAAATCTAAAAGTGAAGACTGGAAATTTTGCAAATTGCAGTTTCATTTTCGTCAAAGTCTTAAATTAGAAAGATTCACAAGGCAGGTATTTATAAAAACCTTGAGTCGGTAGGTCATTCGAACGACATCTGCAGGTCGTTTGAACGGTATGTCATTTGATTAGATCCAGGAACGAACGACCAAAAGAAAAATAAAACAGTATGCCATCATTAGATGCAAGATTCAAGCGACCATTTGAATGACCTTTCGAGCGACATCTCATATCAGTAGATGAGTCATTTAAATGACTTGTCCCTGTCATTTTAACGACATCCATTTTTTGTTTGAACAACTGAAGCATAAAAAATATTATTTTAAAACTCCGCCTACAGCTCTTGAAAAAATAATTTTTTCCTTAGAAAAATGTCTCAGCTTGTTAAAATAATTTAGAAAAAATATCCCGACACTTAAATGAAACATTAATGAACTTTCAATATAACCTTACCAAAATCAATCTTGCAAAGGCTTGTTGTTGAAGAATGTTGATATTCGGATCCGTCTTGTCGAGCATATGAACTTGAACTTTCCTTCAATGGGTGTAACAGTATACGACATACTCAGTGTAAAACGGACTATGTAAAATATGTCATTTCCGGATGAGATCGAACCGTTATAATAGAGGTCGGCCTATGAGAAACGAGTCTAAATTAACATTAATAATAATTAAGGAACATTAATGACCCCATTGACTTTTTGATCCTTAATACTCCGTATAAGGTCGAATGTTGAAGTCTATTTATATCATTATACAGTGGGCCACAATAAATATGGCAAATCACTTTGGTTGAAGCTTGAGAAGAACTTCAAAATGTAGAAATTGAATAATATTTGGATGACCCTTGATTAAGTCTATTAAATATTAAGGTCGATTGTTCTCAAGCCGACCCGTTTAGGAAAGGGCATGAGAAAGACTACCAAATGTTGAGGTCGAACAACCTTAGTCCGACCCCTTAAGACTGGAGATTGAGAAGGACTCCCAAATATTGATGCCGAACCACCTTAAGCCTAAGATTGAGAGGGAATACAAAATATTGAGTCCGAACCACCTTATGTATAAGCTTAAGAGGGACTCATAAATATTGAGGCCAAGTTAGCCTATGATGAAGCTTGAGGAGTAATCCCAAATGTTGAGGCCTAATCACTTTAGGTAGGATCTTGATAAAAGACTCGCAAATGTTTAGGAAGAACCTTATTAAGCCCAATATTAATAGGGACTCCCAAATGTTGAGGCAAAACTAATCTAGGCTGAATCATGAGAGAGTCCCAAATGTTGAGGATGAACCTACTTAGGCTAATTCTTGGGATCCTTTTTCCAAATGGTGAGGTCGAACCAAATTAATACAAATATTAAAATGGAATCTAAAATATTGGCGATGGACTCCTTGGGCCAAAGTTTGAGAGGGGATCCCAAATGTCAAGGCTGAACCAACCTAGGTCGTATCTTGAGATGGACCCCAAAATGTTGGACAAAACATATTACGCCTATCCATTTAGGCACAAAATTGAGAAGAACTCCCAAATGTTAAGGACAAACCTCCTTAAGCCAAATATTGAGAGCGATTCCCAAGTTTTGAGGATGAACCAATCGAGCCGACAATTTAGTCCAAATCTTGAGAAAGACTTTCCAAATTTTGAGTCCAAACCTCCTTAGGTCGATCCATTTAGGATGACATTGATTTGTGGAATCAATATTAAGATAAAGAATGAAGCACACAAGTCTTTAAGGTAGAGTTAGTTTATAAGATCTTATTTTTTTTTTCACTTTGTGGCATTTATGCTAAAGAATTAGTAGATGTGAAAAATAATTACCTTTTTCATATATAAGGTCTCTCCCCACTTCATTTTTATTCACCTCAAGAAAATGTCAAGCTTGAAATCTCTCTCTATAGGATTATCTCAAGTGCTTTACAGAATCTTTATCCATTGTTCACAAGTGTTTTTCATGTCCGACGAGTGTTATAATATGATTTGTATTCTCTAAATATTTTTTCGATAGTTTTAGTCTTCCATGATGTTTTGCTTGTCATCAAAATCACAAATATTAAAAGTGAAATAATTTTCTTGTGTTCTTGAGGAAGTTGTGTAGTTTTTTCACGTTTTTATAGTTTGTATTTATTCTTTCACTATTCCAAGTATTTTTTAATGCCAATACTTTAGAAGAAATTTTCAAATAATTGTGTACCTATGTTGTTGAAGAGGCTTGTCGACTAAGGGTTTTTTTATCGTAAAATAGATTATCTACCCCAAACCCCTCATGCCGGGGGTTCTTCTAGGGTTCGCGATTCTCTGATGAAAGAAGATAAACCTAACCTTAGACCAACGACTCGTTGACATCCAAGTTCCTCATCTATAAGTTAAAAACTATAAGCTCAAGTGATAATACATATGAAAGCTATAACGAATAATTCTCCCATAGTTAGGCTGAAACTTAATGCTAAAAGGACACTATTGAGTCATTCTTTAGAACTTAATCTAAATCTGAACCATTAAGGGTAGGGTCTTTTTTGCAGGTTCATCATCACTCGAAATTGTTAATAGACAAGGCAATAGAGTAGACATGTATGAATGGCATATCGATACTATATAGATCCAGGATGAATTATTTTATGATTACGAAGAGGAGTTAGAATATAGACTTGTGATTGATTTAGACACTAGCCATATTCCCTTTGACTATGTGAGTGCTTCGTCCTTTGTTGTGATGACTTCTACGAGATTGATTTTTCCAAGCCTAGTATGTACAAGAGTACTATTAACCAAATTTAAGATATTAGAATTTAGAATAAGTATGGTACTAAGCATGTGATGACCATGAGACATCTTGACTCTAATGAGAGAGCCTATGATATGAAAAATGTTGGTGAGATTTCCCTATATAAAGGAGAATTTAAATTAGATTCTAGACTCCTTTTTCACCCTTTCATTAGGGATATTTTTTCTAATTTAGTTATAGATCCTTATCTATTTACCGTTTAATTCATGGAGTGTCAACCTTGGCTTTGTCATTGCTTAAAGATAAGTATATGATGCTAATACCCCTGGTGATATCTTCTAGAGCATTTATACTACCACTCCGGCTTAGAATTTTATGGGTCACTATTATTTGATGCCTCAAGATTCCAAATGTAGACTAGTCTATATAGTTCATACTCATTAAAATAACTAAACAACCTATCTTTTTTGTTAGTTGGTCATGAGAGTTCACCATCGAAGAAGTTCAAGATGGAGTAGTTAAGATCCCTCACAAATAGGGAACACCCCTATTAATAATGTATATAATTCCTTTTTCTTTATTCATAGACTATTGTATTCTTATGTTTAAATTATTACAATTACAAATTTATGTTATTGTTGATACAAAAATTAGTCAGCTGATGTGGACTAGTTATATGAAGACATGTGTCATCCAGGGTGGCACAAGTTCAAATGTACCGAGCTACTCAACGTATTGAGCTACCTAGCATACCGAGTAACTTGTTGGGAAGACTAAATGACCAAGACAGATTCAATGTTTATTGTATTACATTCATTCCTTATCATATACGGATGAATACGCCTATTCGATAAAAGATTATTATCTATTCACATTGACATCCAAGGGGATATAAATACATTGTAATACCCTCATGGCAGGGTGAGAAATCATAAGCTAACATAATCAAGATCAAGACAAAGTACCCAGTAATACAAAACAGTGGATGTAGTCCATTTTCTGTAAGGCTGAAGCACTTTACAAATCTCTTATCTTATTTCTTTATTCATATTTTTCTGTGATTAATTAATTAGATCCAATCTAGTTTTTTACATCAACAGATTGGCGCCATCTGTGGGAACGACTATACATAGCGTTTTTCACCAAAAAACTCATCATAAATGGTTGATATCCCAGAATCTAGCAATAGGAATAATGAAGGGAATTTGCCTAACGCTTCCCTCCCTCTAAATGCCGACGATATCACTGGAATATTAGCAAGTTTAGCCAGGGGACAAAACGGCTATGCAAGAAACTATGCGACAATTCACTCAGACTGTTCAAAATGGAGCGTCTGCATAGTTAGGCCAACGAAGCATTAAAAGAAGCATGCGTACATCATCTTCGTCACAACCACAATCTAGGTCAAGATCTAGACATACTGAAATTCACCATTCTGGAAATTTAAGTGATCCATCTTATCGCCCTGGTGCAACTTCCCCTATAAGAATTATAAATTCAAAAGAGAGCGTTACTCTAATTCCAGAAAGACCAAGTGCTCGGGAAAGGTTCAGCAGAGCTTCACCCTTCGACCGTTTGGGTCCTAAGAGGAATAAAAATCCTCTTCGGTCTGTGTCAAGAAATTCTCAAAGACCAAATGCTTTAAAGGAAGGTTCAGCCCAATCACATCCAAATCCCAGGCCTGTAGCTCACATAAAAAGATCCCAAGAGGAAAATTCTGCGCGATCTGTTACTCGGGCAAACGTAAATAAATCACAGGCTGGAAATAATGCATGGAAAGGGTCTACTCAGAGGTTAGGAGAAATGGCTAAGGCCAAGAAGCCTCTCCAAAGAACCTTTATTAGGGGATCTCCATTCGTACAAGTGATTGTGGAATTTCCCACACCATCAAAGTTCAAGGCATAAGTGGTCACACCAAAGTATGATGGAAAAACCGATCATATTCTTCACATAGAGTAGTACCAATCTGCAATAGACATTTATGCAGTTCCAGATGAAATGAGGTCCAGGGAGTTTTAAAGAACTATTACCGGATCTACTCAGATATGGTACAACAGCCTTCCTCAGGGGCGAAATACAAATTTCCGTCAACTAGCAGAGCTCTTTATAGGAAATTTCTGTTTTGGTTCCAAGACAGTCAAAATGGCAGCGCATTTGTCGAGTGTTAGGCAGAAAGCATGTGAAAGTACCAGGGATTATATCACTTTTTTTAATAACAAGAAGCTGGAAGTCGTAGACTATGAGGAAAAAATAGCCATTACAACTTTAATGAGCGACCTTTTTCCCGACAAGTTGTATTATACTTTGGCCAAGGATCCCCCTAAATTCATGACTGAATTGATGGCAAAAGCAGACCAAATTATGAATACCGAAGAGGCTATGGCTGCAAAGAAGAATGCTGAGGCAAAGGTGGAAGCCAAAAATGAAGGTAAGTCGGAGAAGAAGGATCATAAGAATAGTGGTGGGAGCAAGCAGTCGAAAGGCAAAGAAGTGCTGGATCACTTAAGGAAGTATACAAATTATAATCCTTTAATAGGTGGATATAAACCATGTTCTGGAGGAAATTAAGAACATCAAGGAATTGAATTGGCCAGAAAATTGAGGTCTGATCCCGAAAGGAGAGACAAATCCAAATATTGCGAGTTCCATAAGGATCACGGTCACACAACCATGAAATGTGTAGCTCTCCAAAATGAGATAGAGTCACTCATTCAATGAGGAAAGTTGAACAGGTATATTGATCATCATAATAGTGGGAGGACCAACAATAGAGCTCGGTAGAGGTCTAAATCTACTTGCCGACCAAGAGATGATAAGAAAAGGGACCATGAAGATGATCCTGAAGATGATCCTGATCTCCCCAAAAGGCCAAAACAACCTAAGCAAGAGGTATTTTCAATTCGTTTTGGTTCATTCGATTGTAATATGATTACAGGTGGAGACGCAGGAGGAGGTGATCATACCGCTAAAAGGAAAGCTTACCTCAATGAGGCTCAAGCTTGCTCCTATATACAGCGAATAAATTTGGCAGAAGAAGTTCGCCCGAGGAAGGTCAACAAAGACAAACTAGTCATTGGATTTTCTAAAAATGATCCGGAAGGAATTTTGTATCCTCATGATGATCCTCTTATGATCAAAATTAGAATGAAGGATGTAATCATTTCAAGAGTGCTGATGGATAATGGTAGCTTGGCAAATATTGTGTTCTATCCTTGCTTCGATAGTTTGAACCTGAAACTTAGTCAGTTACAGCCGTATCATAGGCCCCTCATTGGATTCTCTGGAGAAAAAGTTTTTCCAATTGGAATGATCAAGTTAGACATATTTATTGGTACCTGGTCAACCAGCAGAGCAGAGAAGGTGCGCTTCTTCATAATGGATAAAAATGTCCAGTCAACCTACAATATAATCATGGGAAGAGTAGGCCTAAAAAAGTTTGAAGCAGTCCCATCTACTGGACAATAGTGCCTAATGTTTTCGACCAACTTTGGGGTTGGAACTATGAAGGGAGACAAAAAAAGTAGCTCAGGAATGTTACTACTCATCTGCCGAGCAAGAGGAATTAGAAGAAGAAAGAAAGAAAATAACCACTTATCAAGTGGATGAATATGGTGAGTCTTAGATTGACACCTTAGACCCAAGAGATGAAATGGAACTTGTTAAAGGTCAAGTCATGGAAGCAACATAAAGGATTATTCTGGATGACGAGCAACCAGAAAGAACAACCCAGATTGGCGCTTCACTCGGTCCAGTATTGAAGCAAGAGCTGGTGGCATTTTTGAAGCACATAAAATAAATATTTGCGTGGAGTCATGAGGATATATCGACGATAGACCCAGCTTTCTTATTTCACGAGCTCAATGTTAACAAGGAAATCAAACTAGTGAAGCAAATAAGAAGATTCTTTAGTCTGGAGAAAAACCAGGCTATTCAAGAATAAGTGGAAAAGCAACAAAAGTTTCTTTTATCGAAAACGTGAAATATCCTGATTGGCTGGCTAATGTTGTGATGGTTAAGAAGAATAATAATAAGTGGAGAATGTGCGTAGACTTCACAGACCTGAATACCCAGGATAGATCAACTGGTGGATGCAACTTCGGGGCATGGGCTGCTAAGCTTCATTGACGCGTATTCTCGATATAATCAAATTATAATGAAGCCAGAAGATAAGGAAAGTACCTCTTTCATTACCCCACGAGGAACATATTATTAAAATGTTAGGCCTTTTGGTCTTAAAAATGGAGGTGCTACATATCGACAGCTGGTGAACAAGGTGTTTGCGACGGAGCAGAGTGGTAAAAATATGGAGGTATACGTCGACGACATATTGACTAAAAGTAAGAAAGATGCTGATCATATAGCTGATTTGAGCCAAACATTTGATCAATTGGAGAAATACCAGGTGAAGTTGAACCCGACCAAGTGCATTTTTGCCGTACATGAAGGCATGTTCCTCGGATATATAGTGAATCAAAGAGGTATTGAAGCAAATCATGATAAGATAAAAGCCTTATAGGAGTTACAATCTCCAACCACCAAGAAGGAAGTGCAAAGCCTTACGTGGCGTGTTGTAGATCTTAATCGATTTATTTCCCGAGAAACTGATAGATGTCTTCCATTCTTCAAGGTGATCAGAAAGACCTTTGAGTGGAACGACGAATGTGAGAAGGCGTTCTTAGAGTTGAAGAAATATTTAGAGACACCTCATTTGTTGTCCAGGCCAGTGGCGGGGGAAAAATTATACTTGTACATAGCTATTTCAGAAAGTGCGCTCATTTCAGCCTTGATAAGAATAAAAGGCAGAGTGTAAAAACCAGTTTATTATACTATAAAGGCATTCAGGGGAGCAGAAGTCAGGTACCCAAAACTAGAGAAGTTGGCATTGGCATTGATTGAAGCGAGCAGGAGAATGAAACCATATTTTCAAGACCATACAATAGTGGTATATACTGACATGCCACTCAGACAGGCTTTACATAAGCCATAAAATTTTGGAAGATTGATGTATTGGGCAGCGGAGTTAGGGGAATATGACATTATCTACGAACCGAGATCCACTCTCAAAGAATAGGCAGTAGCAAATTTCATTGCTGAGTTTACCTACCCAGATGTCTCCGATGAACAAGGGGATAATGCAGAGACACTCAAGGATGCAAAATTACCAATAGAAAATGTCCCCGATCAACTCCTAGATTAAGAATTGCCAGAAGGGAAGGCCACCGATCAACTAGACTCTTCTGATAAGGAGCTAGAGTAAAAGAAAAAGTTTGATGAAACGAAGATATTCCAGAAAGGGATTTTGTCAGACCAAGGGTTTGATGATAATATCCCTATATGAAATTTATATGTCAATGGTTCTTCGTGCGCAACAGGTTGCGGAGCTAGAATTATTCTCAGCAGTCCAGATGGAATAGACATAGAATATGTTCCATGTTTCTAATTCCAGGCTTCCAATAATGACGCTGAGTATGAAGCCATAATTGTGGGACTCAACTTAGCTAAATAATTGAATGCATAGCAAGTTGTGGTGTTCAGTGATTCACAATTAGTGGTGAATCAGATGCTAAGTCTTTATGCGGTAAAAAAGGGAGTTCATGTCGAGATACTTAATCAAAGCTCTTGAGCTTGTAGCCAATTTTGTAGCTGTTCAGGTCATTAGAATACCTATATTAGAGAATGCAAGGGCATGTGCACTTGCTCGGATAGCCTCAGCTACTCACACCGATTTACAAAGAATAATTCCCATTGAATTACTTACAAGCAGAAGTATTGATGAAGACTTACTGGTGAATTTTATCGACTTGGATTTGGGACCATCCTGGATGGATCCCATTAGGGCTTATATTGAAGAAGGTACTTTACCTGATGACCTACATACAGCCAATAGGTTGAAGTATAAGGCTGCGAGATATGTTTTGAATAATGGAGTCCTATACAGGAGAGGTGTGATAACTGGTTTGTAAAGGCGTGTTCACCCAACAGAAGTTAAAGACTCGATAGAGTAAATCCATGAAGGATCTTGTGGAGATCACTTAGCTGGAAGAACTATTTTACAGAGAATAAATACGTAGGGGTACTACTAGCCAACAATGCACCTGATTGTATAATTTATGCTAAAAAATGTGACAAGTGTCAGCGATGTTCTACTATACGAAGAACTCTTCAGGCGCTGCTAACCCCAATCACTTCACCATGGCCATTCGCTATGTGGGGAATAGATTTAGTCGGGCCTCTGCCAACTACAAGAGGTCGATTCAAATATTTATTGGTAGTGGTTGATTACTTTACAAAGTGGGTGGAAGTTTAACCTCTCATCGATATGGACTATGAAAGGGTCTATCAATTCATTTGGAAGAGTATAATTTGTAGATATGGTGTGCCACATGCTTTTATTATAGATCATGGTACCCAATTTGATAATGATGAGTTCGTAGTGTATTGCCTACAATCCAATATTCAAAAGGTCCATTCCGCTCCAGGTCATCCCCAAAGTAATGGGCAAACAGAGGTGACGAACATAACTCTATTGAATGGGTTGAAGAAAAGAGTGAATGCTTCTAAAAGGAATTGAATCAACGTGTTGCACTCAGTGTTATGGGCTTATTGAATAACTCCTCGAACAACAACTAGGGAATCTCCTTAGATGTTGGATTTTAGGAGTGAAGCGGTGATACCTGCCGAACTAGGATTACCTACTCACAGGGTGCTTAACTTCGATTCTCCAGTATGTGATTTAATAAGACGCTTGGACTTAGACATGCTCGAAGAAGTCAGAGAGGGTGCAACAATCCAAAATGCATCTTATCAGCAACGGACTGCCATGTTCTATAATAAAAGGGTCTCGAGAAATATGATCTCAAGGAAGGCGATTACGTGCTCAAGAAAGTAATTCAAAAGCACAATAAGTTGGAGGCCAATTGGCGTGGGACTTATCGTATCACAACTGTTGTTCGACCTGGCACTTACAGAATAGAAACTCTTAAAGGGGAGGAATTCAAAAATGCCTGGAATGTAGAGCACCTGCGAAAATACTACCAGTAATGTAATTTCCCATGTACCAAATTGTTTCCGTATGAATGAAAATGATGATTTCCCCATTTGTTTTATTTTTTTCGGAGTACTATTGCTACACACTACACACCACAACTTTGCAGTCCAGAAAAATTTCCAACCACCAACTAAAAGTTTATCGGCATCAGTAACCACCAACTAAAAGTTGGTCGGTATTCAATAACCACCAACTAAAAGGTCGAAATTCAACAACCACCAACTAAAAGTTGGTCGGCATCAGTAACCACCAACTAAAAGTTGGTCGGTATTCAACAACCACCAACTAAAAGTTGGTCGGCATCAGTAACCACCAACTAAAGGTTGGTCGGCATCAGTAACCACCAACTAAAGGTTGGTCGGTATCAACATAAATACCAATAATGTTGGAAAAATAATCGAGCAAGGCAAAGTTTGCTTGATTATGGGTGACCCAAGAGGCATCTAAACTAGGCAAGAAGATGGGTAAAATATCCACTGCCTAGGCACCAGGGTAATTATTTACTTAAATGAATGTTACAACTAAGAAAGAACATGGGACACGAATTCCATTTCTTAAAAACTTATGGGTGATATGTCACTACAATTAGACAAACAGATGGAGCAAAGTTCCATTGTCTAAGCAATCAAACTGTCTATTCAAATATATATCTACTCAATGACTAAAAAGTAAAGTACAACATTACTACAATTAAAAAAAGATTGACAAATTAAATATCATGCAATTATTTTATTTCCAAGGAAATAAAATTACAAAAAGATGATTTTTTCTTTGATCACATCAATAATTACTAACGAAATACAAATAGTCTACTCTATTGGTTTCTTTCCTACATATTTAGATACAGGATCCATTCCAGCTGGAGGATCAAGAAAAAGTTCAGGTCCTGCAGCATTATGGTATTGCTCGAACTTGGTCGGTCTAACAAATGTGGAGGTCGGAATATCTCAAACTCTTCATGGAGACTGTAATCACCAAGGTATTTGGAAATCAAACACTGAGGAATAGAGCTAACTAGAATCCAACTAACATCTAGTTTGAATGGAGGTACTAGAAGATCAAGTAATCCAGGGTCACACCAATCCCACAGTTCCGTTCCTTACTCAACTTCCATCACAGTTAGAGCATTCATCCATCCATATTTATACCCCTCATTGTTTTATTGTTTCAAACCTGGCATCAAGATGATATAAAGCTTCATTATATCCCTCTATCCAGAACTCTCTGGGCTGCTTGTGAAACTGATAAGTTAATCGTTTGACATGTTGATGAAGCCTCTTCACCACACTTTCTTTATTCCGCGACACAGAATTCTGATTGGAAAGTTGCTCGATAAGAGTTTGAATTTTTTGGGACATCTCATCCAGAGCTTAATTTTTTGCATTCAGTTGAGCAACTTGATTTTCTAAAGCTTGTTGAGTTCTAGTCTCTTCAATGATACTCCAACCAACTCTTGTTATACCCCGAGAAGTGGATGCAGGTCTAACTCTTTTCAAAGCTTTTAATTATTCTCTTAATGAAGCATTCTCAGTCTCCAAAAAGGAAAAACCTTCATCATTAACTGGGACCAGAGCTCTAGAAGAAGAAGCAGATTTTAGCTGTCTCAGTTCTTCCCTTAAAGAAATATTTTCTTCCTTTAGTACCTTAGCAATGTTTCTATGCTCCGTAATTTCAAGTTTTAGCACACTCTCTCTTTTATTATGGGCAGAGATAAATTTGTCATAACCCCGATCAACACTCGACTGTTGGTACTTCTTCTCATAACCTTCATGAAGAAGAGCAGTGGCCTCCTTGTGTTGAAGTTTAAGTTCTTCAATCATTCCTTGAAGATCTTCAATCATTTTATAGTAAGCTACATTTTTTTTTACTGCCTGATCAAGTATACATTTTAATTACTGGTAAGCCTCAATTTCTCGTGCAAAGGCATCAGATCCAAGAATATAAATTATTTATGCTTCAGTGAAATCTGCACGACCAGCTTTGAAGTAACCTGAACATTTGTTTATCAACTCTATATTATAAGCTAACACCAGTTCTATCCCGATAATAAACTATCAAGGAAAAGTAAAAGTAAAATCAACAACAACACATCTATATTGAACAGTAAAGGAAAAATTCATAATAGAGGAGGGTACAACCAAAAGTACAAAATAAAGGGAAAACAGTGGAAAGCAAGAAATTACTGAACAATATTACACCTATTCCTTATTCCCTATAACATCTTCAGCTGATTTTGAAGAAGGGATTATTTTTTGGAGGGTAGTTGACGTTGTTTGAAAGAAGTTATTGTCTGCTGGACTTAATCGAAGGATTGAGGGATAGTGGCAAAAGGTATTTGTTCTACTATCATCAAAGAAGATTCATCAGATCTAGATTCATCATCATCTTCTTCTTCTTCAATAGCAGGAGGAGGGCCGTGAACATGTTTATGAAATAGTTCAGAGTCTTCAGCAACGTTCAACTCCTTCAACGCTGCAACCTATCCACCCCAAAAGAACTTCACACTTTCATACTTGATTTGAGCAGAGCCAATAGTTATAGCTTTGTTCCACCTTTTGTCCCAACCAGATCTAAAGTACTTCTTTATAACAGATCTCCTCTTTATCCTTTCCATGGAAGCATTCTCTCTAAGTTGATCTTCAGCAGATTTAACTTTCTATTCAAGCTCTTTCTTACGTCATTTAGCCTCTTCAAGATTGCCCTAAACTTCTTACTTGCTGGTAACGACAACCTTTAATTTCTCCTCTGCCTCCCTGGAAACATCCATACCTCTCTGCCGAGCTAGATTCGCCTCCTTTGCAGCATCCACAACTTTTTATTGAGTTATCTCAGCAGCCTTGATTTTATTTTCCCAAGTAATTTTGTCATCCTCATACTTCTTTCAGGGCTCTTCCAAAGATCTTCATAACCCAGTAAGGGCTTCTTCTACTTCACCGAAAGAAGAAACAACTTTGATAGCTTCATCCTTCTCCAGGATATTATTAAAATACACCAAAAATTTCAAGAATAATGGAATCTTATGTTAGAATATGAAAATTAAAAACATAACTGAAATGACATGTATAATGACACTTACTGATGCAAGGTGTTGGGCCGCTAAGTAAGTGACTTTCCCCCGAGGAGTAGAATTCTCAGCAACTCTATAATCAGGAAGAGTTCCAGACCAGATCAATTTCTTGGCCAAGCCAAGAGTAATGAATACTGGAGGACCAGCCTTCAAATAACATATTTCAACCCCAGTAGGTTGAGCAGCAATATCAACGGTCTTCTCAGCAAGACCCCTTCTCAATCTTCTCAAAAGAGCAGCTTCAATAAAAGGTGCTACCTCTTTTCGAACAACAACATCCTCTTCAATTAAAGGTGCTGCCTCTTTTGGAGCAATAGGGGACTTCTTGATGACCTCCTTGATAGTTGTGATGGCTTCCCTAGATGGAGCAATATCCTTTTTCTTAGTCCCTTCAGTTGGGACATCTTCTTTGCTCTTTTTTGCCCTATCAGCACCATGGACAATCTTGGTAAAGAGATCAGGCATTCTTCTCTTCTTCGTCATCAAATCAATAATAGAAGTGGACAAATCAAAAGAAGATTCTTCAACAGCTGAAGAAGATGCTGGAGCCTGCTCAAGATCAATCATCAAAGGAGGAGCAGTAGGACGAGCAATAAAAGATGAACTGGTGTTCTTATATTGCAATAAATAGGAAGGAACTCTCACATGCTCCCCAACAACTGATTGATGCAAACCCCAGATAAATTTTAAATATTTTATATTGATATCACTCTCTTTTGGGGGTTTTCTTTTACTATCAACTACAAAACAAAAAGTAAAAGTAAGTGACACATTTTATCAAACAAAAATAGAGCTAGTTTGAAAAATAAACAACCTATCCCATTGCCATAAGGTGGACATTTGGGACCTTGGTACACGTCTTTCCCCTTTAATGGGAGGCGTTGTCAATTTTTCATCACAACCCCATGATCAAAATAATCTCTGTTGGAATCAGGGAGATTGACCACTAAGGCTTTGTTAGAATACCTAGTTTTTAAATAAAAAATAGTATCATTAGTGACCCATTTATAACAGAACATAATTTCAATAATCCCAAGATGAGTTCCATGAATTTGATTCAGCCTATGTATGCCATTAACTACCCTCAATGTATTTGGAACAACTTTTGCAGGTAAAATATCAAAATATTGGCAGAATTTCAAACACAAAGGATTAGGCAGGAAAGAAAAACCACATTCTGCTACAAAAATAGAGGGAAACCAGTGTCCCTCAGCTAAAGAAAACAAATCAGAAGGACAAGTAGGTTCTTCCAAGACAACCTAAGAAGGAATTTCAAAATCGGCTCTAAACTTATCTAACGACTCGATAAGGTAAACCATGATGACTAAAACAAAGAAAGAAGAAGTAAGGAAGAAAAATTAAGAAATCAGCTAAGGCACATGACAGAAAGAACGATTATAAGAAGAAAAGCGAGAAAACAAAAACTTTGGGAATCTAGATGGCAAAAGGTAGAAGACAATCGGATTTTACTGCCTTTATATACGCTGCCTTGAAAAACGAGAAAAGTAATGATCACAAATGATGACGGTTGAATTTCTGGAGGCTAATCAAAGGAAAAAGATGCAAGTACCCAAGCGTTCACCAAAATTTCAAAATATTTACAAATTTTCCATTTTGCGCTCAAAACTGTTACATGAAGTGGAAATTTTTTCCAAGTATGGAAGGTCTGCAGTTTATCAAAACATGAGAGATATGCCCGAGTAACTTTTTGGGTAAATGTTCCACACTCTCATATCCAATCTCAATTGTGAAACATCGGGGGCTTCTGTTGATACAAAAAATAGTCAGATGACGTGGACTAGTTATATGAAGACACGTGTCATAAAGCATGGCAGAAGTTCAAATGTACCGAGATACTCAATGTACCGATCTACCTAGCATACCGAGCAACTTGTTTGGAAGAGTAAACGTCCAAGACATATTCAATGTTTATTATACTACAGTCATTCCTTATCATATATGGATGAATACGCCTATTCGATAAAGTCTTATTATCCATTCACATTGACATCACAAGGGCTATAAATACATTGTAATACCCTCATGGTAGAATAAGCAATCATAAGCTAACATAATCAAGATCAAGAAAAAATACCCAGTAATACAAAATAGTGGACGTAGGCCATTTTCTATAAGGCTGAACCACTTTAAAAATCTCTTATCTGATTTCTTTATTCATATTTATTTGTGATTAATTAATTAGATCCAATATAGTTTTTTACATCAACAATTATCATTTTTTTCCCGCTAGATTCTCTTATAGTTTAAAGCAAGATACATGGTAGAAGGTGGAGAAGGTTATTGACAATGGTTTGTAAACCTTTGAAGAGTTAGTGAATATGAATTTTCTAGAGGCTCTTGACATAATCGCTGACTCCTTTCATCTTCATAATTTTTTTTAGTATTCAAATCTTAAAATTTTCCCTTTATCTTAATGTATTATACTTTGGTTAAATCCTTTATCATTATTTTCTATGTTCATATCGTACGAAAGAAGTCTCTAATAAAAAAACAATATGTTTATCCATATTTATTTTTATGATAATGAAGAGGGAATGGTTAGATAAGTAGACTAAAACCATGCTTTATATAATCGTTTTAGTTATGGATTTATTGTTAAAATAAAATCAGTTTTTCCTATTTTAATGAGAATCATGTATGTACATAATGTTTGCATTATTTTGTATATTGTCGATGTCTTTTATTCTGCTCAGTAGGTGTTCTGGTGTGTAGAGTATGACTTACACACATATAATCAAATAACCATATCTTATAGAATATACGTTTTATCCTTCACAGTCTTAGATGGAGCTGGACACAACATCAGTAGGGATGTAGCACAATATTTTAGTAGGCTTATCTTGATTACGGGAAAATGTATATTTTCAACTTATTGTGCTAGTACACTTTATGTGTATTGAATGGGATCACCTTGAGTTTATTGTCTTTATACTGATTTTATAAGACAATATAAACCTCATGATTATTAGGTTTACGTAAGGATCTTAATCCGAATATGATTGATGGACACATGCACTAGTTATTTATTGCTTTGACCTATCGGGTTAAATTCATTATTGGATAAATAATCTTGATAGATTGGGTAATGGTGATTAATGTATGGTGAAAGTATTTTATGGATGGAATCCACGTCTCGGTATAGAGACTAGCAATACCCCATTGAGATAATTATAAGTTTTTTATGTGTCAAACGCTGCAGGTGGATTATGTTAATCTGAAACTACAAAGAAGTTAAGTTGGACCGCTCAAGGACTTATTTTATCAGTAATTTCTTTTATGAACGGGTATCTATAATCTTAACGTGGGGAGAATTAAGTAAGTAATAATGAGGAGCTCAAAAAATAATTTTGAGTTAAGGAATGAAGTTTTAATAATAATTATTTAGTGGTATTAATTTTAATTAAGGGACTCAGATTAGGATCCGGGAAGGATTAGGTTTTCTCAGGCCCATTAGGCACCACATCCTTATCTCTCCTTAGGGTTCCTACTATAGCCTATATATATGAACCTAAGGCTCACTTTTCTTCAGCCAGGCGTCACTCTTTGATACTCAAAAGGCCCAAATTAGGATTTGTGAGAAAGATAAACATCAGAGAGAAAAAGTGAGAAGAAATCCTTATTCTGCCTTATAGGATTTCATGTATGTTTAATTTTATTTATAGTTCAATCTATATGCGTATTAAATAAACCTTTGGACTGCCTCTCCAATAGGAACTACCTCTAATAATCATCCCGAGTTAAAGGAGACAAATCCCAAACATAAGAAGAAGTAAGTTGCTATTAAAGGTCTTCCAGCAAGGCCAATAAGGAGGATAACATTACTTTAGTGAAGAGGCATGAGGGAAAATAAACCCCATAAATGATGTGCCTCTTGGTTACCATTCTAGTTCTAGGGAAATTTTCAATAAAGTAAGATCCGACCCCATAAAAGTGAATTTTTACAGTTCACCAATCCTTCCCTATACAAGGCTTATTTTGCTAATTTAAGCCGAGATAAGAAGGTTGATGTAAAACGAATAAATGACGACGGTGTGTGCTAATTAATTAAATTAATTCTCAAGTTTCCAATTAAACCTTATTTAATTAGATTCTATTTTTAAACCAAATTAATTTAGCCCCTTAAACATGCAACTACGTGTGTGCGTGTGTCAAACCATAAATAAAGCATGCGACACAAATTTCAGGAAAAATCCCCGAATGACAAAGCCTTTTATTTCTAGAACAATGAAAAGTTTACAAGACCATTGACTTACATACCATCTTGCTTTCGTCCACAAGAGTAACGCACGGTGTCTTCGTCAAACCTCCAAAGTATCGGCTAGAAATCTGCAATGGTTCGCACGCAGCTATACCACAAGGACTCACAGTCTTCACAGTGTAGGTTCTCCTCCCCATAAGAGTAACTTCATAGAGACTCCCTCCACAATAGCGCGCAGCTCTCACGTTGTAGAGTTCTCCCCACAAAGAATAAACAAGGGCAAAGTGTGTTCTTGAACACCAAAAATAATTCACCAAAGCATATGGGATTTTTGTGAATTGAAAACAAAAAGGGATTAAACCCTAAAAGAAGAAGTCATAATAATTCTACAGTTTCGCAGTTTTCTGTCTTTCAAAATGCTGGGACTTCTTAATGAAAACGAAACCATTTAATGAGTATTTACAGAAAAAATGCATCGCCTCGTATTAGAGCTCGTTCGAACGAAATAGCAATCTCACGTGAACGAAGTACAAATGTCGTTCAAACGACATCGCCCGACATCCTTATGTCTCTCGAACGAGATGACATCTCACTTGAATGACCTGGGCGTTAAAATCGAGGTACGCTTCAACACTTAGAAAAAAAAAATACTCATTCTAATTTTTTTGATGAAAAAGTCCGCTCCAACACTTGGAAAATATTTTGTAAAAATATTCCAAAACCTCTAAATGGAAAGCTAAGGTATTAAAAACATAACCTTACCAAAGTAAACTTCGCGGAGTCTTTTTGATGAAGAACTTGATTAATTCAGATCCGTCTTCATGTAGATTTCTCTTGAATGCTCTTCGACAGTGTAGCGGTATATGACATAATTAATTGATAACGGACTTATAAAAATATGTCCTTACAAATCTCCCCCTATGTCTATGCCGGTACATATATAAAAATATCCGAATTATCAAATACCAAATTGCCTATTCAAATTTACCCTTCCATGAATAAATTTGCAAGATCTCAAACTGTTCTTCAAAAAAACTTCATCAAATCTCAAAGCTTTTCTCATCAGGGTGTGCAACTTAATGATCATCAATCTTTGTACCTACACACATGAGATAAAGAAAAAAATCTTCGTGACGCATTGAGTTTGAAATGATATGAGAATAAATCATTAAAAAATCAAATCTCCCCCATAATGCAAAAACTCCACCATAACATTATAATTCTTTCTCCCCCTTTTTATGATGTACCCAAATAGACAGATGAGAAGAAATAATCAAAACATGGAGTGTCATGAAAAAAGAATACAAAACATGGATCAAACTACGCGCATGCAAAGGTATGACTCAAAACCTTTCACAAACTATTTTTGATTTTTCAAATTTTTCATAGCAAAAAAATGATACAAAAATCACACACCATGGATTTATACTTAAATAACCAAGTCATGAAAATGGAATGAATGGCTGTGAACACATTCGATAGGTAAATAAACTCAATCAATCATATGTGCATGATGAATACGTGTACTCCTAACCAATGAACATCAAAAGTATCCTTAGGTGTAAAAATTGTTGAATTTAGATGACATCGTCTTATACAAATCAACAAATCAAAGTCAAAGTGATTTCCACCCCAATAACATCCAAAACTATGTAGCGCTTTTTTAAGACTTTCAAGGACGTGCAAACCCGTTTTAATTCTCCATCCAAACTCCCTCATATATATTTTCTTTTTAGAGGTGTATAAACTAAATTCTCAAACTTTGAAGAATTGGTGCAAAAACCTAATGACCCCTTTTTGGCATGAATTTCTTTTTATTGCCTAAATTTTTTCGGGCTCTTTTAAACCTCTTTGGACCCCGAATAATAAAATTTCTCAATTTTCTAGGTCCAATTTAAACGGTGGCTTAGTATTCGCAAAGGTTAAATGTGAACCTTTCGCAACCCTTCCCCCGTTTTCAAATAAAGCACACAAAGTCACAAACGGTTCTTACATGCACAACTTTCTTATCAAGTTTTATCGCGCTTGGTTCGTTTTAAAGACAGGATTGAAGTGAAAACACCCAGCCAACATGTGATAAGACAAGCACGATGATCAAACAAATCCGTGCAAGTGTGCAATAAAGGAAATCATGAGTCAAACATGTAGGAAGTAACACTTAATTACATCTCAATGACTCCAAACAATATAAAGCACATGGATGAATTTCCATATTGTCTCAAAACACTATCAAATAGTCACATGGATAAATGGAACGAAATTGTGACTTGGTCATCCTAAGTGTTCATCCATAAAAGGTGCAAACAAAATACAAAAATCTTTTTGAATTTTTCAAAAATTTTATCAAAAAAAAAATCTTTTTATATTTTTCAAATTTTTTTTAAAAAAATTATACAAAAAGTACACATGTCATAACACTAGTAAACATATATATATCATGAAACCACAACTAGTGTATGATAAACATGCAAACAAAATCATCTATATGATATGGCAAGAGAAAAGTCATGTGCAAGCAAATGAGAATGAACTATTCTAAAATCTAGCGTATCCAAAAGTGATTTACTAACCCAAATGGATGTAACACGTCGACACGGGGTTTTGGAAATCAATAAAACACTAGACTTCGACTTCCTAGGACTTCTTCCAAGATCAAAACAAAATATCCTAAGGTGACCTTTCCTACCACAATGTGAACATGTGTAAACGGGAGGAATGTTACCTAAAGTATGATCTTTTCCAATGTCCTTAGGATTAATTGACCCTCTAAAATAAATAATGGTTTTGTCTTTAGCACTAGAAGCATGAGAACAAGATGAGCCATCACCATCACTATCAAACCTACATGAATCGTTTAAATCATTTTTCAACTTCAAAATATTTAATTCAAGCAACAAATTAGACTCTTCTAAAGATATGGATTTCTTTTTCAAATTTTTCAACAATTCCTAAAAGGGTATCTCTCTCCCCCTCAATTAAAGAAAACTTTTCCCTAAGAGTCTCTTCATGTGCCACAAACTCATCTTCTAAAATCTTTTTATCCTCGATGGCACAAACGGGAACCCTAGAATTTTTTAAGTCCTCAAACTCCTTCTCTAAAACCAGGACTCTTTCATCACTCTCCTTTTTGGCAATTTTCAAAGAATCAAAATCAATACACAAATAACCAAAGTGTTCACGAAAAATATCTATTTGACTTTGAAAAGTTTGCAAATATTCAATCTTACTATTAAAACAAGAATTTTCTTTTTCCAAAACTTTAATTCTTTTGAAAAGTTTTAAATTCAAAAGTTTTAATTTTTTAGCACAGTCGTGAAAATTTTTCAAAAATAGGCTCCTCATTAAATGGGCGTTCCATTGAAAAATTGTGATTTTTTCACAAAAAATGATTTAAAAAAAATCAATATCACACAGATTTTTGCACAAAACAAAGATCACGCGATAAATTAGCATAACCTGCTCAGATACCAATTTGACGACGTGAGAAGTCAAATTGTATAAAAAAAAAATTCCTTGAAAAATTAGGATCACACAATAAATTAGCGTAACCCGCTCTGATACCAATTTGTAAAATGAATAAATGACGACGGTGTGTGCTAATTGATTAAATTAATTCTCAAGTTTCCAATTAAACCTTATTTAATTAGATTCTATTTTTTAACCAAATTAATTTAGCCCCTTAAACATGCAACTACGTGTGCGCGTGTGTCAAACCATAAATAAAGCATGCGACACAAATTTCAGGAAAAATCCCCGAATGACAAAACCTTTTATTTCTAGAACAATGAAAAGTTTACAAGACCATTGACTTACATACCATCTTGCTTTCGTCCATAAGAGTAACACACGGTGTCTCCGTCAAACTTCTAAAGTATCGACTAGAAATCTGCAATGGTTCGCACACAGCTATACCACAAGGACACACAGTCCTAGACACATAGTCTTCATAGTGTAGTTTATCCTCCCCACAAGAGTAACTTCATAGAGACTCCCTCCACAATAGTGTGTAGCTCTCCGGTTGTAGAGTTCTCCCCATAAAGAATAAACAAGGGCAAAGTATGTTCTTGAACACCAAAAATAATTCACCATGGCATATGGGATTTTTATGAATTGAAAATAAAAAGGGATTAAATCCTAAAAGAAGAAGTCAGAATAATTCTGCAGTTTCGCATTTTTCTGTCTTTCAAAATGCTGGGACTTCTTAATGAAAACGAAACCATTTAATGAGTATTTATAGAAAAAAACGTGTCGCCTCGATATTAGAGCTCATTCGAACGAAATAGCAATCACGAGCGAACGAAGAAAAGATGTCGTTCAAAGGACATCACACGACATCCATATATCGCTCGAACGACCTAGGCATCAAAATCGAGGTACGCTTCAACACTTAAAAAAAATACTCATTCTCAATTTTTGATGAAAAAGTCCGTTCCAACACTTGGAAAATATTTTGTAAAAATATCCCAAAAGCTCTAAGTGGAAAGTTAAGGTATTAAAAACATAACCTTACCAAAGTAAACTTCGCGGTGTCTTTTTGATGAAGAACTTGATTAATTCGGATCCGTCTTAATGTAGATTTGTCTTGAATGCTCTTCGATGGTGTAGCGGTATATGACATAATTAGTTGATAACGGACATATAAAAATATGTCCTTACAGTTGATCTTTTAACACACAAGTCTTTCCAGGTTCATTTCTTATTATGGCCTAGATTTCCTTTATCTATCAAGATTGGTGAATTTTATTAAGGCCTTACCTTAATC